>WBNH01009342.1:108434-178849 GCA_013401255.1 Urocolius indicus | reverse complement strand
TGTCAAACCATGACAGGGTATCAAAACCAAGCTAATACAAGGTGTAAATTACTCAACACATGAGCAGCTTCCTGTCATTTTTCAAATGGTTCCCCTTCAAAAAAATAAGATTGTGGTGTCCCTTGGGCTGCAGAGTCTTCGTCAGGTGGGAGAATGGAGTTCAAAATGTCACTGAGGCACTCCCTTGGCAGAACTCAGAGCACATGAGGCTGTACAGGAAGCTCTTTGTAGTCTCTATAAATAACTAGTCAAACAGACAGTAATCTCTCTCTCTCCCCTCTCCAGATTTCTGCTGCATGCCTTGGATACATGCTGCTAATCGGCTTACGAGCTTTCCTTGACCTACGCTGCTTTTCCTAATGATCTGACTATGGCTGTCCTCAAAGTAAAATTCACCAAAACTAAGAGGGACAAATTGGCTCAGGTCTTATGGATCCTCAACTGGGTCTCTGTAGTGAGTGGCATCATTCTCTTCAGTCTTGGCCTCTTTCTGAAAATAGAGATCAAGAAGCGCAACGAGGTGATGGCAAAAGGGGACGTGAACTCTGTCCCCAACCTGCTGATGTCCGTGGGGGTCATCGCATGTATCATCAACTTTCTGGGTGGCAAAATCTGCTATGACTGCTCAGATGCCAACAAGTTCTCTCGATGGAAGCTAGTGATGCTCCCATACATCGTGTGTACCTTCTGTTTTACCTTCTGCATCCTGGTGGGTGCTCTCATGTGCTACACCATGAGGAATGAGCTGGAAGAGTCTCTCTACCTGGGACTGAGGGATGCCATTAAGTTCTATAAGGACACGGACATACCTGGACGATGTTTCTTAAAGAAAACAGTGGATATGTTACAAATTGGATTCCAGTGCTGTGGAAACAACGGCTTTAGAGACTGGTTTGAAATTCAGTGGGTGTCTGCTCGTTATCTGAACATGGCTTCCAAGGAAGTTGTGGAGTAAGTATGTCCTAGTCATAAGAAAAGCATTGGAGGAGAAACTCATTCAAGCTGGGCAAAAGTAGACACTAGTTTGTACTGGACCTTTGTCTCAATTGGAAAGGTGTAGAATAACCACATTACTCACCAAATTCCCTAACTATATGCACAACCAACCGTGGCTTAGCACCCCTAGAAACTTGGCTAAACTGAAAATACGTGTTGCCTTTTTTAACATAGCAACTTAGCTACCTCCACATGTCACTTACATTGAGGTGATAGTGGAAAGAAAGCACTGAACTATCAATACACTGCACAGTCAATCTTGAACACTGAAAGATTTTTCTCCTTCAAGAGAAGAGACTTTGCAAACCCGCCTTCAAATCTCTATGCTCACACGTGATAAGCTGGCAAGGAAGGAGGAGAAAACCCCTTAGTTGGTGGTGCTTCAGGTGATGTAACGAGTTGTGAAACCATATGCTCACAAAGAAGAGTCTGATAGTTCTCACAGACAATAGAGAAGGTAACAATTACAACAGAAGTAGATAATCTAATAGGAAATGATTCTTCTAAAGCTGAAAAAAAACAACCCACCCTGATGAAAGTGTAGTAGCCATACATTCCTGGGAAAGACAGAAAGCTTGACTGGCTTTTGTCATGTGCTCTGGCCCCTTGAACTTAAAAAATCACTGACAACAAAGCCAGAGGAAGGGAGGCTGAGGATCTTATTTGCACACAGCTTGTGATTTTGAAACTGCCGTCATGGCAAAGCTTATACACAGAGCTGCAAATACACCAGAGGACAGGACCTAGGAGAACACACATGCACGTTGGCAGTGGAAATAAAGCAAGTTTTAGAACAAGAGTTCTCAAGGCAGAAGTTGGAAAGCAACAGTTACACAAAGCAGATTGGTCTAAGAGGTGTCTCAAATGCCAGTTCTACACTACCAAGTGACATGACAACAGACAGTTCACAGGGACTTAAGAGTAGTATCTTATTGCGAGGACAGGAGTAAAATATCCTGCCTTTTATTCCTGAGAGACATGCAGAAACAGTGATGTTTTACCCAGGGTCTTTGCTAAGGTCCCTTTGCTTCTGCAGGGTCACCTCTGCTCTGCCATCATTTTGAAAAATCAGTTCATTTTTACCCCCTGTAGACAGAAGATGCCAGTGAAATGTGAGGCAAGTAATTACACTGCCCAGTTTCTTTCCTGCCTATAAACTGCATCGTTCCATCTTGATTGCCGGGACCCAAGTTGGTGCTGCATAACCAAATTGTACAGTGATTTCCAAAAACTGAGTACTGAAACATCTGGTATGAAACTGTTGGAAGCAAAGTCCAGCTGGTAACGTTCAGAAAGGATGGAGAAGGAACCATCTTGTCACGTAGGTCAATGAGCAACTTAATCAGAGGCAAAGCAGGCAAGAACTGATCTACTGTCAACATGTGATCTTTGCAAAGCTGAACTTCCCACCTTCCCCTCTCTGAATCCCCATTGGCAATACCACAATGGAGAGAATCTGTGGGAACAGTATCAGGATAAAGCAGGTTACAGCAGCACATTGCTTTGGTTGGGTAAAAATCATCTTTTTATGGTCTGAAAAGCAAGTTTTGCTTAAAAAAAAAGGATGCTTGGGAGCAAAAGGAAACCTTAAGAGCTGGTGTGAGGGACTGTGTTTCAGTCATTTTGAGATGCTGCACTGTACTTGGGTCACGTTGCTGATATACACAGGGCTTATTGCTGGCCCAAGGTTCACCATGTCCTGTCCTTCCTCTCCTCCCTCTGTGAGGTTTCTTTTCTCCTCCCACATTCAGGCTCTCAGATTTGTACCTCTCTGGCTCCCCCTTAGGGGTTTTGCCTATGCCCTTTACACTCCTTGCACACGTAAGTCTGGTTTCATTGGATTATTTGGGTTCTTTTGCATTGGTTTCACTCTGTTGCCATTACCCGAAATACGATGGCCACAGAGAGAAGAGCTAGACTTGAAAACAGAGAAGAAATCGTGCCTAACTCACTCCTAGTGGGGAAATGGCAGGTGAGGCTCCTGACTTACTTGGAAGGATCACTGAGGAAGATATTTTTGGGCAGAATTTTCAACACAGCACACACCAACACCACCAAAAAATCCAAGAAAAGAGAGGGAAAGGAGGTTGTATTTCAGCAGGCCCACAGCAATACAATGAACACAGTTACACTGAGTTCCCTAGCAGCTTCTGTTGCTTTGGAAGGATACACTTAGTCCTACAATGCTGGAAGAACACTGGAGTTTGTGCTTCCTCTGTTCACTTGATGAGCTTCTTGTGATGACTTCCTTCCCTTTAACTTAGATCATCTGTAGTGGAACAGGAAAGCACAATTTGTAAACATCAACAAGTAAGCCTGGGAAAACAATAACAATTCTACTAGCAAGTGGTGAATGTTGGATACCTAAGAGAAAGTTGTCTTTCATATATCTTGGCTCCCTAACAAAAGCTGAAGGGCACTGGCTTCATTAAAAGAGACCATGGCTGTCCCCTGTGGGATTGTCTCATGAAATAAGCCTTTCACAATGAGCATGAAAATAGAGACATGCTTGGAGGCCGCTTCCCCAAAGTGTAAAAGCATCTTTCAGCATCTTAGACACTCTCCACTTTCTGGAAAATCTATTTTTCTGCAGAGCTTGCTTGGAAACAGAAGTTCTCACAAGGACACACTAGCTGAAGAGCAGGTAAATCAAGCAAAATGGATTTCAAGGATCCATTTCACTGTTTCAGACACTCAGGATTGATCTGAAACCGTGTTCACGCTCCATCCCAGGAGGTTTTTTTTCTCCCTCCTGTTTCTTTGTATTTCCTCTTTCCCCACTTGTTATTGTCCTGATCTTGCAGAGGAGAGAAAGAAATGATATCTGGCAATGAACACAAAGAGTTTAAAGTTATAGAAAGTCTACTTACAAGAAGTAGAAGCTCCCTTGTGCATTGGTCTCAAAACACGTGCCAGACCAGCCACTGCACTCGGGTACCGTGAGCAATGCCAGTGCAGAATTTCCAGTGGTTCCTGGGCTGTGCAAAGCTGCTCTTGCATTAGATACTCTCTAAAGGAACACTTGTGTTGAAAACCAATCCAGCAGTAGTGAAACACGGGATTTCTGGGGCCATAACTTCCATTAGAGTCCCACACAGACAAACAAGCTCAGAAATTGACTTTAGTTTCAGCACAGAGAGACCTAAAAAGGCAACATGTCTGTGAACATGGAACCCACACGAGATGCCACACTTCATACAGCAAGTGAGAAATTCCCTTTCCTGCAGTAAGCAACTTTCCCAGTTGGAAACACCTTCCCATTTCCCTGTTGTTACATTGGACAGGCTTACATCACTTTGACAGAAATCACAGGCGGCAGCTGCTGCTGCTGCTGGCAGCCTTGCAATGCCCAAACTCTTGTGTCCTGTTGCAGCCGCCTGAAGAGCAACGTGGATGGGAAGTTCTTGGTGGATGGAGTCCCCTTCAGCTGCTGCAACCCCAGCTCCCCACGGCCCTGCATCCAGTACCAGCTGACCAACAACACCGCTCACTACAACTATGATTTTCTGACAGAGGAGCTCAACATCTGGGTGAAGGGGTGCAGAGAGGCCCTGCTGGATTACTTCACAGCTATTATGAGATACATTGGCATTGCAGCATTGCTTATCTGGTTGTTTGAGGTAAGTCTTATAAAAATGGTCTGTGTCAGGTCAGTCTTCCTGCTCTTACAACGGGAAACAGCTACAGCACATGACAGAAGTGCCTCTAAAAAGTCCACAGGCACTTGTTGCAGGACATCCTTTAGTAAAGACAACTCTCTCAAAGTCCCCCGAGCAAATCTCAGTGAGGATGTGTCGTGGTTTCTGCCCATCAGGGAACAAAAGACCACGATTAGCCTCAAGTACCGAAGACTTAAGGATTGCTAAAGGGCAGGGAGAGCTTAATTGCCGCTTAAGGTGCAGGACAAAACAGACCAGGCTACTCGGCTTGGGGAAGAAAACAGAAAATAATTTAATACCAACTNGTACCAGCTGACCAACAACACCGCTCACTACAACTATGATTTTCTGACAGAGGAGCTCAACATCTGGGTGAAGGGGTGCAGAGAGGCCCTGCTGGATTACTTCACAGCTATTATGAGATACATTGGCATTGCAGCATTGCTTATCTGGTTGTTTGAGGTAAGTCTTATAAAAATGGTCTGTGTCAGGTCAGTCTTCCTGCTCTTACAACGGGAAACAGCTACAGCACAACGTGACAGAAGTGCCTCTAAAAAGTCCACAGGCACTTGTTGCAGGACATCCTTTAGTAAAGACAACTCTCTCAAAGTCCCCCGAGCAAATCTCAGTGAGGATGGGAACTATTAGAAATGATATGTGTTATTCTGCATATTTACAGAGGTTTTTCAACAGACTGTGGCATATTCCTTTCCCTGAAGCACGTACAGGGTGACACATGCAGTCACACATCTGCAAGGAGAACAGGTGGAAAGGGCTGAGGAATTTAAGTCAGTTTTAACACAGAATAGATCAAAATGTGATCAGACATTCATTTTATTGACAGTAAAAGGTGACCCTAAGTATTAACATCTCAGAGCCTCCTTTTTACATTACATAGCCTCACCATACAGCCAGTCTTGGCAAAGCCAGCATACCTTTCCAGATGTAGATGAACCTGCTTATTATGCAACCAATCTGTCTGGATGTTGTCATCTGCAGCAAAAGGACTCTCCAACAGCACAGGTTCAAACACAGTTTTGTTCCCTGATTAAGAAGTTTGCATTTTCTGATTATTGCTCTGTTGCATAAATATTAGTGTTGCAGTTGAAGCAGCTCACAGCAGGCCTCAAGCAGTACTAGATGGGGAGTGGGGCATGTCAGGTTAGTAACAGGCCTTTGGCAGCACATGAAAAAGCTGTGAGGTACCTCCCTGTGCTCCCTTAAACACTGTCACACTGGGCATCCTGATCTCAGTTCCAACAGAACTATCCAAGTGGATCTTTTTCCTTAAATGGAATGCACTGGCATGTGGGACACATACACCTTATGTATGAATGATTAAAGCTCTTGGGAGAAAACACCAGTTTAATCAAAGGCAGTGGAAAAAGCCTCCACAGAATTAACAGGCTGCAGTTGAACTTTTTTCCCCAGTGACTGATGGTTCCACTGATGTCAGGTAGTTGCAGTCTGAGGCTGCAGTACTCCCAAGCAATTCCATGTATTTATGTGCTCATAACATGGAGTGGGAATGCTGCCTGAAGAATGGAGAAAGAATCAACCTCCCTTTCCCTGGCATTTTTCTTTCTTAAGATATATATTGCTGAAATGATTTGTCTGCTTTACTCAGTATCAGTTATTAAGCCTGTAGAGACACAGGTCAGAAAGCTGACAGTGGTAGGGCTGAGGCTGTAATTTAAACTCTCTGCTTAACCATTAATTGTTTCTTCCAGCTCTCTGTGCTTATTGGTGTCAGGTACCTACAAACAGCAATGAAGAACGTCCTTCTGCTGGGAGACCTGGAGGGTGAATCAGATGGTTGGTTACTAGAAAACAGCTTTGTGGAAACTGCCAAATACAACATCAATATCATTAAGAACCTGGGCAAAGCCAACCAGATCTCCACAGTCTCAGGCATCAACGACCCCAACATTGATGTTCAAAGCACAAACTGTGGCAAATCCAACATTACAACCAAATCTATCCCAGCAACTAGCTAGGCAGGTTGTTAGAGAAAACAGCAGCACCAATGTAGCTTTGACATGTTACAGTCTGACAGTTACCAGACCTTTCACTGGTGAGGGAGAAAAGTAAAGGTCGGCAAACTAGTAAGACAATGGAACAAACCGTGGACCAGCGACAGCTCCAAAGACACAGATGCTGCTTTGGCTGGATGTGTTTTCACTCATTCTTATGAAAACACTGCACAAACTGCTGGAATTTCCTCCACTTTCTCTCTCTTGCTTTCAAACTTCTGGCATGGTCTGAATGCACAAGGCAAACGTTCCAGAGAGGATGAGTCCACATCTGCTAACATACAGATTGGTCTCCGAGGTACCAACACAGTTTATCAGTATTGTCATTACATCTGTAGGAACCTCAGCAGCAGGGAATTCCCAAAAGGAGTTATTACACTGCATAAAAAGGATTCTTTAAAAAAACAGACAAAAGCTGTGCAATGCAAACTCTGTTAGTCAGGATAGGGGAAATTTTAGCCCAATTAAACATATGTTCTTCTAGAAGAACCTCTTAGCCAGGTGAAAGTGAGCCATCACAGTTAGCATACTGTATTTACCTTTTTTTGTTCTCCCTTTCCCCAAAATAGTCTGAAGTAGCATAGAATCATAGAATCTTCACTCTTGTGCTTCCATAGTTCAGAGAAAGCCAGCTGCCAAGCCTCCCTGGGAGCCAGTGGGTATGGCTCAAACGAGTTCTTTGCCCAACAAAACTGACAGCTCATGCTGGGGTATTGAAAATCCCAAGTAGCATGTGACAGCACAAGTTTGAAAACAAGCTGATGCTTCCCATAAAACAAATACTGGTAATCCTGGGTGTTTGAAAGCTCCTAATTTCAAAAGCACTTACATATCCATCCAAGAGCTGGGAGATAAGGGCTTATTTGGAAGCAATGAAAGCAAAGGTTGATGGATTGATCTCTCAGCACAGTGCTCAAGAATTGTCAAGGCTTGGAGTGAAAGCCTTCTACAGCCAAGACACTTGTAGTTACAGGATGTCCCAGTACTGTAATTCATCATTAACAGTAAGTAGGAAAACTACACTGACACAGAACAGAGGATAAGAGACCACATAAAGTATTTTACTTCTTACTGTCGTAATACAGTGTTTGAGTGTAACTTTGGACAGCTTGTGCATCCCTTGTGTATAATCAAGTTAAAGAAGTTACATCATTGGAATGTTCAAAGCAGAACTATTCCTGCGTTTGAAGTTGTGCAAAAGTAACAGTAAAGATTCCTTTACCTGTCTGGACAACGTTGTTTTCTACAACACTAGAGTAAGCAAGAGTTATAATGTAAGAACATAGCGTAAATAAAGTATTGGAGGTAAAAATCTGTAAAAATTCAAGCAGGCTAGATGCATGATAGTAACTTCAAATGTCATTGCTTCACTGCTTTAGGCCTACACTTCAGTATGTTAAAAATTAAGATGGCCAGGTGAGCTCTGTCTGCAATAGTAACCAGTAGCAGATGTTTTGCAAAAGGCACATAAGAGGAAGCTACAAAAGCAGAATCACTCAACTAATCACATCTAAATCCTAAGTTCTGCACTGAAGACTTCTTTTCTAAATTAAGGTAGATGCTGCAGGATCACAAAATCTTAAGGGCTGGAAAGGACCAACCCCACTGCCAGAGCAGGATCCCCTAGAGTAGGTCACACAGGAACTCATCTAGCTGGGTTGGAATGTCTCCAGAGAAGGAGCCTCCACAGGGCTCCTGCCAGGGCTCCCTCACCTCAACAGGGAAGAAGTTTTTCCTTTTGTTTCTTTGGAACCTCTCATGTTCCAGCTTGTGCCCGTTGCCCCTTGTCCTATCATTGGCCATCACTGAGCACAGCCTGGCTCCAGCCTCATGACACCCACCCTTGATGTATTTGTAAACATTCATGAGGTCACCCTTCAGTCTCCTCTTGTCCAAGCTAGAGCTTCAGCTCCCTCAGCCTTTCATCACAAGGGAGATGCTCCACTCCCATCATCTCTGTGGCCCTGCACTGAACTCTCTCCAGCAGCTCCCTGTCCTTCTGCAACTGACAGGCCCAGAACTGGACACAGTATTCCAGATGTGGTCTCACAAGGGCAGAGTAGAGGGGGAGCAGAACTTGTCTGGCTGCACTCTAATCCTGCCCCCCATCCCATCCCATCCCCCAGCTCTGGTACTTTCAGATGAAGAGAATACATTTTACCATAAAAGACTAGTGAATATTTGACAAGTTAACCTTTGTGTCTCAGCCAGCTGCCAAAAACTGCAGCACTTGTGAGAGAAGCTGAGTACCAGCACATTTCTCACAACAGTCAGCGTCTTTGTAATCACCAGCAATTACTCAGCGTTAGATCAGTTTCTATCCTGCATAAGCACAGTCCCCACTGGTACAGATATCACAGATACACAAAGATGACAGCTCATTTCACAGTAATCAGGGGAAAAGTTGATTTTTGTGTGTATTAATTCCCTCAGACAGCCGAAGAGCCCCTTCCATACCCAGTCTGCCTTACAGCACCTATCACAATGCTGGTGTTCCCTTGAGTATTTAACATCACAGCCACTGGATCAAGAAAAACTCAGGTAGCAGCACATACTCCAGCTTTAATTCTCTGTAATTTATAAAGACAAAGATGGCATTAGCAAGCCAAGCCTTTAAGCCAGAGCATCTGCTCAGATACAGAAATAAATAGGACTTGGGGGACACCTCTTATCCTCCATGTTACGCTTAATCCAGTCAGAATTAATAACAACACACTTGTGCAACAGCAGCTTCCAGAGGAAGGAACTCACCAATGCATAAAACCACCTTCTTTGTGAAGTTCTTCACTGAAAGAACAACCCTGGAACATTTGTAGTGTTCGGTTTCTGGTGAAGGCACTAGGAGTTCCCACAGTCATTGCAATTACGATGCTCTTCCTTCAAAGCTTTGTGATCATCACTGAAAACACGTGCTCTACATGGATCACCAAGTCATAAGAGATACACAAATACAGCACATTTAGAGTTTTCTTATAGATATGGAAAAAGAACACAGCACATCTCCTCAGAAGCTACAAACCTCCCTTCTGCAAACTGACTTATTTGAACAGCACACAAGTGTACAGTTCCCTACAACACAGGAGTCATGGTAGTTAAAATCTTACAAATCATTTGGCACACGTGTGCTCTGCCTCAGTTTCCCACTGTGGGAGCCCTTCAGGCTCTGCATGTGGCACTTCTGTAGTTTTTCAACACAAACCCAATACATGGTCCCATACTATGGAAAAAATGAACTTCATCCCAGTCAAAACCAGCACCATGATCTTGTCCTGCTCCTGGATGTCAGTTAACTGAAGCAGATCTCCTGGCGTATGTAAATCAAATTGCTTGATGAAGTCAAGCAATCATCTGAATTGGGAAAATGACAGGAATGAGGTCACCCCTCAGCCTCCTCCAAGCTACAGAGCCCCAGCCGCCTCAGCCTTTCATCACAAGGGTGATGCTCTACTCCCTTCACCACCTGTGCTGAACAATCTCCAGCAGCTCCCTGTCCTTCTCATGCCACTGTCACTAACTGGCACAAGGATGACAGACTACAGGGATAACTGGTAGCAATGATTTCCTAACCCTTCCCCTGTTCCACACAGACAGATGCTGCTGTGAAATGAACGGCAAAGCGTTAAAGCGCCTCTGAATAAAACCACAATCATCTATGAGAAGTTACTTTATTTCCTTGTTTTTAAATATACATATACAAGATATTTTCTTTTCAAAAGCACAGGAACATTATACAAGTTTCAAATTTACATTTTTGCAGTTAAAGATACCAACATGTGCATTTATCAAATCACTTCTCCTGTCAGTTTGGATGGAAAAGAAACCAGTGGCGTAAGCATCTTGCGATCACTAAATACAGGTTATACTCACAGTGAACAAAACTGCATAGTAATTGATGAAATAAAAGATGACCAGGCTAGTCAGTGAATGACAGGGGAGCCCATTTGCTTCCATTGGTGTGTGCAAACGTACAGGAAGATGCAACTATCCTCTCCCGCTTCTTCAGCTACAAAGAGATTTCAACGTGAGCTCAGCTGCTCAGACCAGCTGCTGTCCTTATGTGCTCGTGTTCAGGCAGAAAACAAAGTGATCTCACTGCATATTTGATAATGGAGTTTTTGTATCAGTGAAGTGCAAGGTAACTGAGAGGTTCTGACACGTATCAGAGGGAAACAGTAAGTGAACAGAGTTCTGGTATCAATGAAATGTACATTAATCCAATGGCTTTGTTGGTAACAAGTGTTTCGATGACCTTAGAAGTCACCAGTGCATGCAAGTACTCCTGACAACTGCTCTTCTAAATTCACTATGCATTTCAAATACCTTTTGGAGAAGGCTAACTGAACTTATGTTTGTCTTTAAGGAGTTTCATATTCAGCTTTCAAACCTGAAAGAATCAAAGTAAGGAGAATGGTCTTAATTGCAAGCGACAGAATACCTGAAAAATATACCAAAGCCAACTATTCCTATCACCAGGGAAGGGTCATAACAGAAGGTATAGAAACGTAGTTGATATCGGAGTATTTGAGTTCATTGCTATTTCACGTTCAGATGAGCTATGGTGCCGTTCAATGCACTCATACACACTCAAAACACTTTAAAAACCAGGAGAATAATGATATTTTAATCTAAATCACTGTATGGGACATAGCAGGATCACAAATAATACAAAAACACCTTCTCAGACATTAATTGAAAAGCTCCCCTTGCAAGCCTCATTCAAATGAAAGACAAGAATCCAATTAGCAAAGGGGCAGGGAAATTTAGAGTACTGGGAAAGCACTTTTACCCAGCCCATTACAAACCCTCTTGTGTATTATCATGGCTGAAATTCAGGAAACGGAACAACAAACACTTACAACTGAAGTACAGTCATATTACCATTGACAGGGAGTTCAACCACAGTCATGAACTACTGAAGAGCAAAAGAGACAGACTAAGCCACCTTTTTTTTTTTCCCTTTTCTGGTCTAACTGGCACTGACCAACTGACCACACCTCCCAAAACACACCATTTCATTTCTGCAGGTAGGGCTTCAAACAGTGACAGAGGATGAAGGGTGCACAAATCCTCAAACATGGGCAAACTTGTTTCTGATTCTAAAACTTGCTGCTTTTGAGCCTTGAATTTAGTCCAGGGAGAGCTTTGAAGGTCTTCTACTTTATTGAAGTCTCCATCTCTTGTATAATTTGGAGCTACACTACATACAGCTACCTAACAGGATTTTCACATTTGGTTCTTGAGGGGGGAAAAAAAAAAAAAATCTCAGAAGACACACTGTAAAGAAGTAAAACTAACCACAAGCTAGTCAAATGGTGCAGCCCCAGACCCCTCAGGACACACACCATTAACACAGGGCCAACTCCTCAGATAAAGTGCAGTTCTGGCAATGCAAAAAGCACAGGTTTCATTTTTTGATGCAACAAGCGAGATGGTGATTCCCTCCCATGCACTTTCTATCCCACACTACTTCTTTAAAGAGTTCAGTAATGAAAACTCTTCATCGAATGCCAGGACACAGTCAAATCCAGGCTGTAACCAACCCCCACCGTTCTGTGGTTTGGTGTAACTGTACAACAGCGTCTGCTGTAGCTGTTACTGCTACTGAAGGCCTGGCACCACTTCCATTCCCCAACGTTATGCCCACAGATCTTGACCTATTTAAAAGCTTCACTAAGCCTGGGAAAAGAACCCAGGAAGAAAGCAAAGGAGGCTTTTCCATAGCAACCCCATTTAGGTTCCTCGAGGCGTGGAAGAGACAGAAATGCGGTCTGTGCCCTGAGGCACGGCTTTGGGAAGCTGTCCTCATGAAAACAGGTGACAACTACAACTCCTTCAACAAGTGGAAATATTTCTGGATCTGAATGTTCAGTAATAATTCTATAATGCTGTTTTCCCTTTCTGAGGAATAAAAAAATAAGCACAAAACATATGACATGAGACTGTTTCAGTGTTATCAGTAATATACCAAACCTAGAGAATCCATCCTTGTGTCTGAACTACAGAGTCCACTCGAGAGTAGATTATTTACTGCCCACCCTCCTTTCCTTTTCCAAAGCACTGCCACAAGGTGAAGAGTTTTCACCAAAAAACCAAGAGACTCAGAGCAGCTGCCAGTTGAATCCAAAGAAGATCTGATTGGTTTCTTGGCTCCTGGCAATCTCCTCTATGATGCAGTGTTGCTGCCACAGCAGATGCAGCTTCCGGTAACGCTCCCGACACAAGTGCAGGGGATTGCCTCTTCTTCATAGAAGACAAAAAGAGAACAGCAGCTGACAAACTGTTCCATTACTAATCCAGCATTAACACAACAGTCCAAAAATACGCAATAATTTTAAGGACATCAAGCCCAACAAGTAAGTGAAGGTGACAATCCAGCAGTGGCAGATGTTGTACACTTCTGATGAAATGCATATCGAGTACTCTGGAGAGAAGGAAGGATGTTGACCAGAACCAAAAGAGTGACCCACTTGAGACTGCAAACTGCCATCAGGAATTTCACAGTTAAAACAAGTGCACTAGGCTGAGACACATACTACGGTGCTGTACATGCCAGCAGGAAGGACACGTTGTCCAATTAGTATAAGAAAGAAAGAGACATCACAACACAAATGTAGAAAGAAAGCCAAACATTTACTTACTTCAGACCTGGATCTGTTTCTCCATATTCATCCAAGTAAGGAGCAGGATATAAGCAGCCCCTGGTTTTACCTTCGATGAGGACAACTTTGCACTCCCTGATTCTTAAGGAAAAGAGAGCTACATTTAAAATACAACTCCCAGCAGTGTATTTACTTTTTGGTGAGCTACACGTTAAGTCAAAGCAGTGTTTCTTAATCTCAGAGAGAAAGAATCAAGTGTTTTGACCATGTTGTGAATTTTGACCTTCAATTACTCTTCAGCACATTAAATTCTGGTAGCTACTTACTTGAGAAACATGCAGACTCCAGCTCCACACTGCAGAGCATGAGAAGTACAGGCTCCCAACTCCTCCCCGTTCACCAGCTCCTGACAGCAAGTATTCTGGGAACATAACATAGCCCCACAGAACAAACACAATACTGGATGTTTTTGTTCATCATCGGAAGATCGTGGGCATCTAGAAGCAACCACAACATTAGGGTAGAAATTAAAACCTTAAAAGAAATGTTAACTACAGAAAATATTCCTTAAAAACCAGCAGCAGCAGCAACAACAAAAACCCCACTAAGAAAACAAACACAGAATAACCCAAAACAAAACCCTCACCTATAAACAAACAAGAATCTGAGACATACTCATAATCATTTCACATATTTGCCTCCTTTGGCTGTTTTTACCTTGCTTGAAATAGTTTATCAGCAAAATGCCTGCTTCGAGCAGGAAGTTGGACTAGATGATCTACTGAAGTCCCTTCTAATCTGAATTATCCTATGATTCACTCTTCCTGGCATCAAACACCGCCAGCCTTCTGGGCTTCTCATGTCCAGTGCAAAAATCATGTTCAGGCTCACAGCCAAGCCAAATGCACATTGCAAGGACGAAAAATTATCAGCAGATTAAGCTCTGGTAATTGTATATGATTTCCTGTCAAACACAAGTGACTTCATTTATTCAACTGTTGTGCTTCGGATTTCAGACTAACATGTGGTTATCTTGGCCAGTGTAACTGTTCACAATTTCTGCAAAAGAGCCTCTGGGCAGAGTTTTTAACAGCAGCTGAAGTAACTGCAATAACATAAAAGGGACAAAACACCCAGGATGACAGCTAAGTATGGCAACATCTTACCTAAACTGAGAGGCTTGGTTCAGAAGGCAGCTGTAGTCCTCAGGAAGCTCTATTAAACTGTTTCTTTTCCTAGGATACCTGAGTAAGTTAAAATGAACTATTAGAGAATAATAAAGAGAGCAAAGAACAGAATGGACAGCTATAAATTCCTGTAGGCTCTTGGTCCTTTCTGCTGACCTCTGCAGTTCTAGAGCAGTTCTTCAGTCCTAGAAGCCCAAGTGAGAGGCTCCATGTGGGAGCTTCAGCGTTTCAATATCCCTGAAAAGGTGATGGCATGCATCTTCTTACATAACCCATGTGTTTGAAGACATTTCATACTTCAGTTAAGACTTTGGGTTTTCTCTAGGTGAAGCTGGATAACTTGTGTAACTTTTGGTAGTGGAGCAGGAGGAAGAAAACAGAAGCATCCTTATTGCTCACAATCAGCATTTAATTATTTCAATAGTTTTAAGTCGAAAACAGAAGTGAAAACAAAAAGCCCACCACCAAGCTTACCTTACTGCAATGCTCTTCCCCTTCAAACAACTTAACACCACAGGGTCAGCACACCACCTGTTTCAAACAACCACAGGTGACAGTGTTTGATAACAGACATTTAGGATCAGTCAACTCAACTAGCAAGCAATAAGCGACCAGAGGGTAGAGAGAAAGCAGTGACAGCTCTAGCTAAAACTTCACAAAGAGAAATGGCCACTGTTTAAAGTCTTCCTTCAGGAATAGAGCTGGAGTTTGTACACAAAGAAAACAAAAACCTGTGTGAAAACCAGCAAAGCTTAACATTACCAACATGCACATGAAAACACAGGGTTCACAAGCTTACAAAATGCAAGCAATCTGCAGACATGTTCACGTTCTCCAAGTGGGCTGCAACACACAGCTCCTTTTGGAACATATCTGCAAAAGCTGCAGTGTAAGATAATATCATATGCTCCACTAGGAAAATATTTGTGGCTTGTATTTAATAGCCATCCCTCAGTGGTTATTCTACAATCTCTATTGCATGTTGTGTGCTTGCTTAGAATGGCCACATGTGCCTACCAAAGCAGTGGCAGGGATCAGCAAGTTACTGAACAGATGAACTGGTACGTCTAAGGTATCTTTGAGGCTGTTTCAACAAAAAGGAGGAGAAGGGAGAGAGAACTGTGGCAGATGGTCAAGCCAGTAAGCTTCATTTAACACATTTCCCAGCAATAACCAAATTCAGTCTTCTGAAATAAGATTTCCAAAAAACATATGGGAACTTTCCTGATGATCTGACAACTGTTACTATGACATTAAATATGCAGCCTCCTACTTGAAAGCTCTGTTTCTGACTGGGAGCACCACGATGGAATTTTTACCCCTGCCTCTAGGGATCATTTCCTAACTTTCACAAGCACTTTATCCTCTCTCTTCCCACATCAGCACCACTACATCTTTGAGAAAACATGGAGGAACACCAGACACACTTATTTAATACATAACTTGCAATAATGTTATTGATTTCTAAGTAATTATACACACTGCCAAGGCAGTTACAGCCAAATGGCATGTGGGGAATCGTTTCCAGCAGCTATATAGACTGTAAGTTAGAGACATTTTAAAATGTTGACTCAGAAGTTGAAGGAATCTATACAATAAACAGAAGTAAAAAGAAACCAGAAAAAGCTAGTGCAAGACAGAAAACTCTGCCCTGGAGCAGTAATAATCATCAATACAACCAAGTGCTCAATGGGCATGTGAAATACACACAGACATTCTGCAACATAATAAATACAGCAGAGCTTTCCTCAGAGTTGGGGGGGGCGGGGCGGATTCTGGTTATTTTGATCTGTTGGTTTTGAATGGAGAATTTTAACAGTTACCCCTTTACTACCCCAATGCAAAGTGCAGAACTCTCAAATTGTGTCTTTAAAGCATTAAGCTGAATTCAACATTTGTCAGTCTGTTGTGGAAATGCAGAGAAAGCTACAAAGCCTCACCCTGTCAGCTACATAACTGGCCATTCTCCTTCTGTAACTCACGTCATCAGCACTCATGCTGTAGACAGATGAAAACTCAAGGTTCACAACAACTTCTTTCTGCATGAATCCTTTCATGTAGGTTTGCAAGCACTAAATGGTAAGTGTTTAGTGTTTAAATACATGTTAAAATACAGAATGTTTTACGTTTTTTATGTGCTTTAAGGGATTCACATCAAACAAATGTTTACAACTCTAGTATGAACTTGAGCTCAGTCATTTTTAAACAACTTTGATCCAAAGTTCCCACAGGGAAATCACAACAGAAAAATAAGGCCAGGCCATTCCCAGTCTGTACCTCTGAAGCAGTGGATTTACTGTGTCCCAATATTCCTCGAAGAGCAGGAACAAGTTGGTAGGCAGAGAGAGGTAATTACAAAGTGCCTTGAATTGTCCTTCTTCAGAAACTGCAGAAGGAAAATTAAACACAAGCAACTGTTACAGTGTTTCAGCACTGCTGATTAATCCACTCACAACTAGAAGTCTCCTCATCCCTTTTCTGCTGGCTAACATATATCCTAGAGCTTCAGCACAGCTCCTAGCCAGTACACTTTGGTGTAATTCCATTGACTGAATCAGAGCTACAACAGTCTGCATGAGCAGAGCTTCTGCTTCAGGTTTAACAACTTTGACATGTATTATTACAGTGGTTTCAAATGTTTCTGAATAACAGAATTCCTTACTTAAATTCCATTTCACTGCCTAATATGTAACCACATTCTAGCTTTTTCCTATCCTTTCAACCTGCAGCAATATTGGACTGGATGATCTCTAAAGGTCCCTTCCAGCCACTACCATTCTACAATCAAGTCAGTCCCAAGTCATTACATAAAGTTGGGCTCATTTATTAGTTTGCTGTGTGGTCATTTATTGGCTTTGCTCCAGAAAACAGCCTTGCTGACTCACCAGGAAGCCGCCTCCTCCTCCCTATAGAGCCAAACTTCCCAACTAATTCCCTAACTGACAAGGTTTTGACTATCAGATTCAATCAGATTTAATCTTAGTTCACAGTTTATATAAATCCATTTAAGATGCTACAGTTGGTCTTTGTTATTCACAGCAATTTTGGACCTCCTTTACAAATAGCTCATGTCTCTGTGGTTTACTAGTTTGATAAAACACTTATTTATGAGTTTAGTATCTATAATGCATCAGGACCCATTAGGGAAGAGGCTGAACTTGTATAACATGCTTTATTTGTACTCAAGTTCTGGTTTAGCATTTACCAACATCAGCTACTACACAAAAATGATTGGTTTCATCTTGGGGTTTTCTGTTAAAATATACTCCAGGCTGTTTCTCAGGTGATGTCATCTAAGTCCTTAGAATTATGCTTAAATCACAGAATCCTTGTATCCACAAACACTGTCAACACATCACTCGTAAGTCACATATTTGCACATCATCAGAAGCATTTCCTTTTCTTTCCAAGTCTTACTTTAATGTATTAGCTATCGCTAAGTTACTGGGAACACTTCAGAACTCCATTCTCCCAAAAAAACAGTAAACAAAGTCAACATATAGATACATTTGCTTTCTCATATTTACCTTGTAGTAGTTCCTCAGGTGGAGAAACTCCCAGCAAATAATGAAAAAATAAAGCAGCACAACGAAGGTAAGGCATGATGCCTTTTTTAACACAATCCCACACAAGCCAGCCTGGAATATCCTGACTAAAGCAACTGGAATACACAAATGAGAAATAGCTGCAGTAGTTCACAGTGCAAAATCCTTCTAGCACTTTCACATTCTGGCTAGCCATGGTAGAATGGCAGCTGTATAGAAACAACACTGATCCACCCCAAATTCAGTGCAAAGACAGGCAACAGCACCTGACTTCCAACCTCCCCTTTGCCTAAGGGATGCATACTGAGCTCATGTAGAACACTTGCATTGTGGCTTCAAATGACCTGAATTTGTATTTCTAAAACTTAGAAAGAAAATATCCAGTACAAAGCTGTTCATTTTCAGGATAAACTCCAAATAACCTGATTCCAACTGAGCAATACAGCATCACAGGTAGAATTGAAACTCTAATACCTCACATTTCATTATGGAATTGACAACAGTAACATTGAGGGGGTTTAAAATAAAGCTGTACTAACCCCACCTTGGACGAAAAATACTGCAGTGATACTTGCAGTTCATGTCCATTTAGTCTACATTTCATGGTAAACTTAACTTACTTACAGCATCCCCACTTTCTCAAGCCTTTAACCTCATTTAAATACACATATTTATGTCAGGAGGATATTCTGACAAATGCTGAGCAGGACTTGCTGATGAACCACCTGTAAAACTCTATTACAACATCACATTCTGCAAAATCATTCTGCAGGTTGTGCTGTTGAAGCACAGAGGAGTCAGTTTAGAAGACACAGAAATTAAAACTACATTTCAGAGCAGGGTTGCCTAAAGTTTGACACTTCATTGTGTATGTAGGCATCTCAGTAGGGAGCCCTGACCTTGCAAAAGGAACAGCAGCCATGCTTCTGAGCTCGTGCCTCAGAAAAGTTGCTCCTGCTGTTAAAACATCAAATTCCAAATATTAAGAAGTTTACACTTAGCACTTTGAGACAAGTGAGCAGCATTGTCAATCCTTCAGAAACATCTTGGCAGTCAGTCTTGGTGAAGAAAGATCAAAACAGAATTTGTAGAAGATGCAGATACAGCTTCTAGTTGATTTCACACACAGACACTGAAGTACTAAAGGGTCTGTAGCTACACCTATCCAAAAAGTTTGAAAAGATGCAAATGCTCAAAGGAAAAAGCAACTGTGTTTAGCTTTTCTCCCCCTTTTACAGCAGAACCATTGCCTTCTTCCTTTGGCCAGTTTCCTTTTTTGGATAGAGTTCAATCCTCAGACAAAATTCATCTTTTTTTCTTTTGGTCCTGATTTCTTTTTGTTGTCCAAGTCAGTCCCTGGGAACTGCCACCTTTCTAGGAACATGCATTGCTGTAACTGAAGTGCTACTTACCCACTGGTGTATTGGCAAACCTCTCTACAGAAAGTCTGTGCAGACTGTGCCTCCTCATTGTTGTCAGGCAATCGAGCAGTAGCAGATTCTGCACACAAAAAGATGAATCCCACTGTAAATGCACTTGACTTGTGATACAGTTCTCTTCTTTTACATATTATGAGCTTTGTTTGTTAGTGTTTTGTTTGGTTGGTTGGGGTTTTTTCATTGCGTTACAGAAGTATTTCCCCTTTATTTTGCTTCACTACAGAACCACAGAATCTTAACGGCTGGAAGGGACCTCCAAAGCTCATCCAGTGCAACCCCCCTGCCAGAGTAGGACCACCTATGGTAGGGCACACAGGGACTCATCCAGGTGGGTTGGAATGTCTCCAGAGAAGGAGCCTCCACAACCCATCTGGGCAGCCCCTGCCAGTGCTCCCTCACCTCAACAGGGAAGAAGTCTTCCCTTGGGTTTCTTTGGAACCTCTTCTGTTCCAGCTTGTCCCTGTTGCCCCTTGTCCTATCATTGGCCATCACTGAGAACAGCCTGGCTCCATTCTTCTCACATCCACCCTTGATGTATTTTTAAACACAAATGAGGTCACCCTTGAGGCTCTTCAAAGCTCAAGAGCCCCAACTCCCTCAGCCTTTCATCACAAGGGAGATGCTCCACTCCTTTATCTCCATGTCCTTGTGCTGAACTCTCTCCAGCAGCTCCCTGTCCTCCTTCAACTGAGGGACCCAGAACTGGACACAATATTCCAGATGTGGTCTCACAAGGGCAGAGGAAAGGGGGAGCAGAACCTCTCTGACCCACAGCCCTTCTAATTCACCTCAGGATGCCATTGGCCTTCTCGGCCACAAGGGCAGATGCTGGCTCAGGCTCATCCTGCTGCCCACCAGCACCCCCAGGTCCCTTTCCCCTCTAAGAGTTCATTCCCTAATCTGTATTGGTACATGGGGTTGTTCTTTCCCAGATGTAAGACTCTACCTCGTACTATCATTTATGATGAGGAGCTTAGTACCTGAAAGACACTAATGGTGTCCCCATCATTATCTTTAAGAAATTGTGCAAAAATGCCAGAATTATCCAACCCAAATGCACCTCTACCTGTTGCTGAAGAAACAACGATCTGTGTTATGTGTGCCAGGGTTGTCAGATGGAAGAGGTAGAGGTGGTTATAGGCTGAACTAATTGATGAAGGTTGCAAGTCTACAGCATCCTCCCAGTATAACGATGGAAAGGATAACACAATTCCCACCTACAGGGAAAGAGAAAGAGGGCAAAGTAACAGAAACTTGGTAATAGGAATTATATTCTCACTACACATTTCTATCTTATTTCTGGAGTCATTTTAAGCATGTTCATTTATCTTGACAGCTTTAACTCACAAAGTGTGGCAAAAACTCAGTGGAAAATATTAACCATTTGTGACCCTATAGTATGCAGGAAACTCAGGCGTAGCCCCATTGTAATTGCAAGTTTAGAGACACACCAAGAAAGCTCATCCAATCCCTAGGCAGCTTAATTCTGGGTTTTGACATAACACAAGGCACATTGGAAGACGTGAGAAATGAGACCAAGCACTAGCTTAGAAAGGCAAAAAAGGTTTAATGTGGGGGGTCTGGGGGTTTTGTTTGTTTGGGTTTTGTTGGCTAAGGGTAAAGCAGGAAATGAGAGCGAGTGTGAGGGATTATGTGAGGCCTTTTGAGACAAAAGAAAAGAGAGAGAAACAAACTGGGGGCGTGTATTTCTCAGGGATGTTTTCTGGAGGTTTGATAGCAATGGAGATAGTAAAAAGATGACTGAGATGGCAAGCATGGAATTTAATGAGAACACAAAAGACTTGAAAGCGGAAAGAACGGCATAACTGGAGGTAAACACTCTTACACAGCAGCTGTTTGTAACCATTTGCTTGTATGCAATGCTCATGTGTAGCCACTTGACCCATGCAGGTGAACAGATAACAACAGACCATCTACAGGGTGAAGTACACAAGAATCCATGCTCAAAAAAAAGTACTGATGTGAAGAACCAAATGAACCTGCTTACCAAAACGTGGAACATATCTACTTCTAAGAGGGATGGAGTGTCCTCCACTTTAAACTGTGGTAGAAGAACTACAAAACAAAGATGGCAATTAGGCATTTGATATCTATTTTCTTCCTTTGGCTTGAATTGCAATATCGAAATCTACAGACCCTCTATGATTTCTGTACTTTCATAAAACAGATGTTCAGGTCTCTGAACTATCTCACGAACTTTCTCTCTCTCACCACCTAGATGCACAGTCAAATATTTCCTCTTGACCAACAAATTCACATTTTTAACAATTCTGTCTTCCGAATTTTGAGATCAAAACCTTTTCTTTACTTCTCCAGCTCTAACAAAGCACACAGTGTTAGAGATAAGTCCACAAATGCACTTGGGCACTGCAACACTGCCTCACAGCCTGACCCACTACAAAAGTCTGTGCCACACCTATAAATCCAATGGAACAGAAGGAAAGTCAGAGTGGGATTCACAAAGGCCACCATGCTCCCTCTGAGACCAAAATATATGTAATTAGGCTGCAAGCAAACTTTTTAAAGTACTAAAAGATGAGGTCTCACGATGAAGACAGAGTAATATCTATTTTGTGGCTTTATCCACCTGTTCAGCACAGAATTTGAGTCATTTTGAACACTGCCAGAAGCAGATGGTTAACCATCTGCAAATATTCCAGATCCAAGTATCTCCATGCCTAGGTAATCTAGGATTGATTGGTCTTCAGTGACAGAGGAGCTTTTGGGGGCTTCGGTCATCCAAGGCTGAGTTAACAGAATTATTGATTGCTTAAGCTCAAGCAATACTCCATGAATTCAGAAACTCTAAGTTAGCACAGCCATCAGCAGTCTGACCTTTGCTCCTAAGCTGCATTCATGTGTGCATCATTTTGCAACAGAAACCCCTGCAATGTGAGAAACAGTGAAGAAAGGGAACACAATACCTCCTAGAAGACGAACCAGATGTTTCTGAATCAGGATCTGTGGTGATGTTGTCCTCTGAGCAGCTGCAAACTGCACTAATGCTTTAAGGCCACTGTGCTAGAGGGCAAGAGAAAATGGTTGGACAGGGAAAAAGCAAACATGTAACAGTTAAATAAAAGTTGTGAAAACACCTCTGCTGCTACAAACAGAAAACATTTTGATAAGTGCATTTAATATGAAGTAGAAACATTCTTCCAAAATGCTCTTCATCTTATCAATCTGAACGTTTTGAGAGCTGTCCCTCAACAGGGAATGATCTTGGTGTCAGGAGTTTCAACAGGAAGGTTTTCCATGTGTGTGTATTATATACACACATAAACATTTCTTGTTTAAAACACACTGCATAACTTACTTGCCCGTACCTGTCTGTTCTGTAGAGATCCAAATAAAGGCTTGCCTTCTGTTTCCAAGAGGTTCTCTTAAAATTCAACACAGAAAAAAACCCATAAGTTGCTTTGTTCTGCAGGAACTAACACATCATTGCTGTTGGAATACACTCAGCCCAAGATTAATTTAGTCTTATTAACTTTAAAAATGCTCAACTTTTTGAAGCTCAACTTGCTTCTAATGAGAAAATTCTCTCGAAAAATCACCTGGAATGGTACTGCATATTGTACAGATCAATGTCAATGTTTGTAGCAAGCTTTTTCAAACCATTTGATTCTCAGTCCCTTCTCGCTGGGGAGTTGAATTGTCAACAAAAACTTAGCCTTTCCACACCTCAGTTTAAACACATAATATGTGGAGTTGCTGAGGAAATATGGGAAAAATCAGATTTGTATTTTTCAGTGACTGGCTTGAGGTGATAAAAGCAATTCAGATCCCTTGGGTTAATGATGCTTTGAACCTCCCCTCTAGAGACTCCACTAATAGAGGTAAGCTAAGGTTCCTGCCGAGGCTGCTTGGCTATAGGCCTGTTAAATGGTTTTAATAATGCTCTATTTAAATAGATGTAATAAAACCCTAAGTCTAGGTTCAAAACCAGCAGGCTAGAAGGTATGTAGCCAGTTTTGCTTACACAATACCATGGAAGCTTGTTCTATTTCCAAACAAAAACGAATCCAAGGACATTGGGTGGGTTAGGACAGATCGCAGTGGTCCCTTTATATATTGTCCTTATTTATGTAGAGCTATTACTATTTACACAGTCAGGTTGCATAAGATTATACCATCAAGCTACTGTAAGATTTTGCAGTCATGAGAAGGAATAAACCCAAATTATGCTTTACCTATACACTGGATGGTAAAAGCACAAGTGCTCCAGGTCATCATGGGAATCCTGTAATCAGCTTCATTGGGAGCAACTTTCAGACCAACTCTGTAGATGGTGGTGGCAAAGAGAATAAGCATCTCCTTGATACTGCTTGAGTATTTGGCTCTGCAAAATGCAAGTCAAGACAATTTCAGTCCAAATTATTAATAGTGCTTAATACTTACTGGTAAATCAATCATGAACAAAGTCTAAGCTATTTATTAAAGACTTCTCAAACACAAATGTCCTTTGTCTATACAGAGAAGAAAGAAAATTACTAGTTTCTAGTAGTAAGAAAATACTTTGGCATAACAGGCTGTAAAAATGGAGAGACTATGAGCTGCCAGGCTGGAAGGAGTCTATTTCTGTACACTGTATTATATTTAGCATTCAAAAAATGTAAACATTGAAATCAAAGTAAAACACGATTAGAACACCAAATGTGAGTAAGCAAGTGTAACTGTGCTGGAGTGAAAATATATCCCATCTCTTAAGGCACTAAAAATGGAAAGACAGACATTTCAGATGTGTTGCAAAACACATTTTTTAGCATTTAAGCTCCTTTCAGCTGACATTGGGTTAGTTTATATAAATGTAGTTCCATGACGAAAAGTGCCTAGGCAGAAGCAGGTACAGATTTCGTGTCTTGTGCTCCTTTGAAGTAATACAGAACTTTGTAACTGAAATATATCACATAACTATTAACTTCTCCAAATGTCTACAGCCAAAAGAATTGTATCACTAAGTCTGGGCTTTAGCCAAGCTCATATATAAACACCACTTTGTGCAACCTACGGCATTTTTCCCCACAGAGGTCAGTTATCAAGAAAACTTGCTATTCAACTTTGTGATGCCATTTTTACAAATAGCAGGTGTGTGTAAGTACTTTGCGTAACTATGATGTCAGTTAGAAGCAGCAGAAGTTGGAGTGATCTAAAAAGAAGGAAGCTGAGTACATTTGAAAAGTATCCATTCATTTCATTTTAGTGGGTGATGGCTTTTGGCCTCTGAAGCAGAAGAAGATAAAAAAGCCCTATTTCTTTGAGTAGTCTATATTTCATTATTGTATTCAAAACCAAGTGAAATCTGTCCTCAAAACATGTATTTAGAAGGGAAATGAAGGCAGACAGACATTAATTTGCCTAGAAGCACAGAAGTGACTCAAACCATGGGAATTGTGGATTACAAGACACTAGACTCCTAGATTTGCACAAAGAATCTAAGAACTACCAAACTATTTGACCAAAAGGTCCATCTAGCTCTGATAGATCTGATATTCAGTGAATGCTTAAGGGAAAGTGTAAGTAAGCCCATATTCAGACCAAACAAGTCACACACCTTTCATTCAACAGCAATACTGAGGTATACATGGGTAAGTTTAGGGACAATTAACATAATGCACTTTCAGTAACACTTACGAGGACTGAACTCCAAAACTGAGGATGGAATGGAATTCCAAAGCAGAGTTCCCCACTCCCTTGTGGGTGAGAGCTGGAAGACTTTCTTTCTCTCCTTCCAGAAAATTCAGAAAAAGAATGAGAGCCACGTTAAAAACCAAAGAAGATGTTTCACTTTTCACAGCAGAGTAACAGAAGTGAGACTTCTTTTTATTTTCAACTGTCTTGAAAACAGTTGTAAGCAGACCTCACCAGCCAAACTATCTTCTGACCCTACTCCTTAAATAACTTTTTTTTCCTGTTCTCAGAGTATTAAAAGCAGAGCTTTGCTGCTGAGGAAAAACAACTTTCCTACATTGTAAGAGTACAAGGAATATGTTGACTAACATATACATTTTAATATGTATTAATATGTACCTTCTGTTTTCTCAACACTTCCACAGGTTATTTTGGCCTTAAGCTGATTTTTCTCTTTTTCTTACTACACTGCAGTCAACACTAAAGTTTCACTAACTCTGACTCAGTTGTTGGCTATTCTCTCTAACTGCACATAATTTGCTTCTGGAGGGAAGATGGGAAGAATTTAATAGAAACCAGAAAGTTCTGAGGACACGGTGAAATCCAGACACTATCTCAGAAGGGGCTATGACTTTATCCTCAGCTTTATTTGACATTCTCTTGATTGACAGCAAAGCATATTCCTTATCTGAAGTTTTCTGTTGGTATCAGTTACAATATAATTTAGGTGAGACATGCTTCTGCAGGGGGGTTGGACCAGATGATCTCTAAAGGTCCCTTCCAACCCCTCCCATTCTATGATTCTATGTACTGGTATATAGATATCCCACAGAACCGCTTCAACATTAAGATAACAAACCTTTGGCATTTTTGTCACTGTAGCCCGATATCCTGACTAGGATAATGTCCAGCCACCTAGCAAGGGACAGAATTTGAGCTACTGCCTCTGCATCCTCACTGAAAACAGAAATAGAAAGGAAGTTTTACTTCATACACACACACAAAAAATCATCTTATCTTTAAACACAGAGGACACGTTTAGATCAAAACACAGTAAATGAGTATTTGCTGGCTTTATAAATTCTGAGCCAACAGCATAAAAGGAAATGTTAGGCTAAATACTAGACCTAGGTAATTTATCACTTGGTATCAACTCAAAAAACCAGTTAAGGCAAAAGTGCTTCTTAAGAAACATTTTATAACAGAATAAACAAGGTTCTGCCAAAGCAGTGTGTTTGGTTCAATAGTCAGTAAGGAGACAGACAGTGTTTCATACAGATTAGGAAGATCTGACAGAGTTTCCCTTCCAAAAATCTGAAACAGCCAAGCAGTCCTAAAATGATACTAAATGAAAGACTATGCAATCTGATAATTCACCCGTTTATCTTCTGAGGCTGCAGTGGAACAATAGGAATCACAGTATTGCACAGAGATTTGCAAAGTGGACAAAGGTACTCTCCATTCTCCAAGTCAAATATCTGTTCAACGTGCAGACGCTGTCGAAAGTTGAGCTGCATGGCTTCAAAGTACCTACAGTAACAGAAAGGGCACTGCTAAAATATGGCATGGCTCAAATGTCACAAGAAGAAACAAATGTTGAAGTCATTAAAAGTGTTATCTCATCACAAGTACCTATCCAAGACAACAAACAGTCCTTTTCCTTTGCTTTACAACTCTTTACTTGATTGGATGTGAAAATAGATGAACACATGCAAAGGTGAGCAACTTTTCCTTGCTTCCTTCTAAAGATCCTTATGAATGTCATCAGCATTTTTTGAAGACAAGCAACCCTTGAATTTCCTGCTTTTCTCTCACGTCACCTTGAACAGAACAGAACCCTCTGTCTGATCTCATCTCCTTGTCTGATGCAACTCCTTACAGTAAAAGTTTGAAATGGGGATTGTACATAGTCTGATTTAATTTGAGGAAAAACTACCACCAGTAACATTTGCTGAATGACTCATCAGCTATTCATGGCTCTGACTGTGCCTCATCAGCACACAACAAAACCACTGCCTGCTTTTAAAAGGACGAGAGGATAGTTCGCATTACAATATTGCACTTGAGCTACTTGAAACTCAAACTGAGAAGTAATATAATATAATGCATAATAGCATCCTCTTTTTACAGGTTTCATAATAATTTTTGCCCACTCAGTGGATGCAGTAAGCCTTGTTAATGTCTCAGTCATATTATTAGGAACAAAAAGATCTAACATCCAAACCTTCACGTCTGGGATACAAGGAACTAAATTCAGTACAAATGTTCAGACTGGGTATTTAGGATCTTAAAGTCAGATAGGAAATTATCTAACCTCCACACAAAGGTAATAAACAAAAAAAAAAAGAAAATCTATCCATTTATGTAACAAGCAGAAGTGTGTGTGTGAGGGGGCACCTGCTGAAGTTCTAATGATGGAGGAGCATTTCGTGTCCTGTTGCAATCAACAAAAACATACACTTATTCTCCAACATTCCAACTGGTTTTGCCAGCAATTCCTCTTCCTCATACATGGCAACTAAAACTATTCATTTGAACTCATCCTGTTTATATTACAGAGTGCTTTGCAGCACTTGAAGGCTGCACAGACCCTCCAGAAAGGTGTGGCAGGCCTCGTTTGGAGGAATATTAGTAAGTTAGAATGGCTGTTATGTAATAAATAAAAGACTATACTCAAACCTTCTGAGCCATCCCGTATGAGAAGAGCCTGTTGTCCATTTTAATCCCATTAACCAATACAGCAAGTCATCTTTTCTTAAAAAGAGCAAGGGAACTGAGCTCCAATGTTGTACTACTTAGCTCTACGCAGATGTGGATGGATCTGCCAAGAGCAGATGTATTATACTCAAGGAACATACTTCTGTACCATTTAAAGTGTGTGCACCTACTTATTTTGCACTTATGTTTCATTGGAAAACATATACACACATATACATAAAAATGATAAGCACTAGAAGTACAGTCAAAGATTTTTTCAAGTACAGTGGCACAAGTACAAACAACAAACCTCAAGGGATTGTTTATATCATACAATATCAAGTAGCTTGCAACTCCATGACCTACCATTCTTTACGTGTTGATAACAGTTCAGTGGGACAATGTGTATTACTATTTTACACTATTTATCTCTTTTAGACTTGTCAGACCCATGTGGAGTGCAATGCAGAGAATGTTAGCTTTGCTCTCTGTTACTGTACAAATGTATGAATGGCTACATGTTCTGCAAACCAAGTGACTTGGTATTCAATATTGTGAGCTCCCTCGAGAAACAGAAATCTAGTGAAGCCTTTAAGCTCTGTATCAATTCTTCCCTCTTTGTTTTTTATTAAGAGTTTGTCATGGATAGGGGAAGAGTGAGGAAGAAATATCAGTAGATTTAACCATACATATTCTATTCTAAATCTCAGATTCTCATCTAAAGACCCGCTGGAATAAACCACTTCATGCTTTAAGTTCTGACTTGGTATTTTCAGAGTCAAACTACTGTTGCTACAGAATGCTCACCTGGAAGATTCCCACTGGCCTCATTGGATTGCTAAAAATAAACCCTCTAGATATAGTTTGTTTTTCTTGACCAATTTTACTCCATTGGTTTTATTTCCATAAATCAGAAACTCCTTAGACATTGCTCTCTGGGTCACAGAAGGCACTAACAACTTTTGACGGTGATTTTCTTCATCATGTTTGGGCCGTATTTCACTTTTAGTTGAGTCCAAACGGTTTTGATTCAATTAAATATCCACCTACTGTGCACTCAGATGTTTTGAAAAACAGATTAATTTAAAAGAGAAAAACCAAAATCAAAAGGCTGCAGAGACACATCCTTACTTCTGCCAGCAGGCTGCATGCATGACATGACCACAGCTTCCTGTGTGGGTCCCACAAGGTAAGTCAGGGTGCATGAAGAGAGGATCTAAGGTATCTAGAAAGACACAGCAGAAAGAAATTCTTGCAAGAACAGTAACGTAACTTTCCATCAGTATGAACAGAAACAGTATTAACAGTACACACAGAACACGAGCCTTCAGATATTAACTTTCCCACAGTTCACACAGCCAGATGAAAATCCCATCTGGTTGTCTTTTCCAGATCAATACTCCAGCAAAGTCATTGCAAGACAGAGCTCCCAAACTACTGAAGACTTTCTACTAATTAAGAAGAACAGAAGATAAAATCTCAAAGCAATAGTAAATTGGTTAAAAAGGAAGAAAATCTGAAGAGTTCTTTGGTGCTGGAACAGCTCTGTGCTTGGATTCACTATCACTGAAGTTTTTTTATGTATTTGTGAGTTTGTATTTGCATTTTTAAACAAAGAATATGAAACTACGATGGACATGAAAGATTAGGCATTTCTCCAACTAATTCCATTCTGCAATCTGACTAAATACAAAGTTCAATAAGGTTCAAAGGACATGAGCTCTAGGACCAGAACTGCTTGTTATCTAAGAGAAGAAATATCACATACCCCCTGATAGTTCAAGAACTTTGCTCCTATTCTGAGTTAAGGCAGTTGATTTCTGGACACAGGCAGATAATACCATGGCAGCACTTTCCAACTTTACTTCCTGCTCCTCCTGACAAAGAATACAGGTCAGAACTTCTTTCTCAGCAACAGATGGACCTCGTTTGGGACCCAAAGCAATTCTAGAGGAATCAATTGCTGAAGACGTGCTGTAAGGTCATCAATAACAGATACAAAACAATCAGATGGCTTTTTCTAACCAAACTTACTCTCACAGGCATCTAAAAATGTCAGACACTGTTAACATTCCTAGTTTTATACCCAAGTGCTTTGCAAATACAAATGGAAGTGGAAGGCAGCTAACACAGAATAACACAGCGAAACAGCTTCAGGCAGCAGGAAATTTGGCAAGTTGTATTCAATGTAGATTGGCGTAAATCTATTTTCATCTTGCAGACACATTGAATTTGTTTTCCATTCTTTAAGACATACTGGAAATTACCATCATTACCTTATTCAATGCTTCATAACACAAGCTTCCATTTAGGTTTTTATATTCTGTACTGCAGAGTTCAACAGTGATTTATAGAACATGACATATTGAAGATGAAAGCACACAGAAGTGATATGTACTTTTTTTCCCAGCAAATATCTCTGCTTTCCTGATTAGTTTTGTTCAGCATCCATTAGAACACAATTGTGAATTGTATTAGGTGTACTGTATTGCTGAATCATCTCTATAGCAGGAGTAATTGATACTAATACATCATAACCAATACAAACCAAACCTCTTCAGTATGACATTATATTTTGAAAACTAAGATAAACACCAGCAACTTGAGAATATTTTCCCCGTTGCACCTTAGCCTTAAGGCACACTGGCTTTCATATTCCACATTAAACACTTAAATTTTCACTTAAGTTAGACAGTCATCTCCATAATTAGTGTTGTCAACTCAGCAGCTTTCTCATGACATTTTTTCAGATGTTAAACTGAAGATGTCTTAGAGAGACACAAGTTTAGTGACTGAGATGACACAAGTTGTTCATTTAAAAAGCTCTGAAAACTTTTTATGCAGCACTATCAACTCATGTAGCAGGTAATGAACTCTTCCCACCTGAGCTATGCATGTCTGGTTTTCCTTACCTTTCTTCCTCCATAAGAGCATCTTCTTTCCCTTGTGTCTCCAGTGTGTTTTCATACAGGAGCTTATGGGTTTCAATGAAATTCCTCTGCAGTGCAGACATCTGGGCCATTATCTTCTGACGGTGCAACCTCGCTGCTTCTGCCTTTCTCTTCCGCTCAGCTTTCTCTTTGTCCTGAGTGCTTTGTGTCTTACAGTAAAGAAATCACAGGTAACAGACAACATCAAAAGATAATCTTACTCCAACTACATCCTTTCTAACCATTGTTACTAAATTTCATAACCTGAAGTAGTTAATGATTTAGAAAAAGCCAACTGCTATCTGAAAAAAAGTAAAACTGAAGTCTTGGATGTTGTCCAGGTCCAGTCACCTGGTCAGAAGAAAGATTTTGAGCAGTCCACAAAAGGTCAGTAGTACAATCCCTTGCCCAAAGACAGGATCAATAATACATGATCCATTTTAATTAGGCACTTGTGTGTTCTTAAGAACTTTTCTGAACATCACAAGCATCCTCTAGTGTTTAGTTGTTCTCCCTATAAGCAGAACCACTACTAAAGATTTAGTGTTTCCTTATAGGAATTTAAGAACATTTTATCTTCAACTATCTATGTACAGTCATCATGGCAAACAGACTGTTCCTACATTTCTATGATAGCATTTTATGCATCTGAGGATTTTCTCCTAGTCTTCTTTAGTGGAGACTGGAAAAACTATTCTTCCAGTTTTTCCTCATCTATTATGTTTCCAAAAACTTTGCTTCCATTCATGATACCATTACTTTTTGAGAAAAACACAACAAAAATTGCTTCCTAAGCAGTGGAACGGCAAAGCTTGTTTCTTACTGACTTTTGCATTTCGTTCCCTTACCTCACTAGGTAACATATGACACCTTTCTCCAAAAAGTTACAGAGCATATGCTGTGGTAGGTTTAGAGCTACGCAGGCCATGACTAGCCAAGAGACTGTTTGACAGCAAGCTGTTGTCAAACAGAACATGTAAGAGCAAACTGACCTTCGCATTCTGTCTGAGTAACTGGGTTCTTCTTTACTATTCATCTGTCAGTTACAAGAGAACAAAACCTCATGGGCCTGCAGTAATTTGTCAAGTCTCCCTTGCACTGTGTAATTTAAGCACTGGACTCAGTTATTTTTGAGTGAAGGGGGTAGAGACTGATACACAGACAGAATAATCACCTAAGCCTGATGATCTTTATACGATCAAGGCAAAGCAGATTAACCCCTTGGCAGGTCACGTAAGTTCCAAGACATCATTTTAAGTGGATTGGTACTTCTAATTATTGCACCATGACAACATAATAGAAAAGTTGGTCACATCATAAAGGTAAGAAACAGAAAAATCAACACCAACTGCTTCTTCACTCCCATCAGTTGCTTCACTCAACTTGGCAGCACAACCAAACCCACATTATCTGCTGCTAATCCCATAAAACATGCCCAGCACAGATTTCATCTATTAAAAAGAACACATTTAGAACCTAAATCCTATTTGTAGGCAATATATCAGAAATTATTTTCTTTTAATTATCATTTTAGATAACAATAAATTTAGGCACCTGTTTGAAAACAGCCATTCAACACCAAACACTTGATTATTACCTCATCACCTTTTGTAGCTTCTGAGCCTGATGTAGCTGCTACTGTTGTCAAACAAGATTTTTCTCTCAATCTTTTCACGGTGTCAAACATCTAAGAATAGAGAATTAAATGCTAAAAATCAAATGCAACTTGACTCTTATTGCAATGCAGGCAGGATAAAAGCATTGATAATTACTTTCACATTGTTTTCAGATGTTTCCAATGGCTGAAACCAACTGCCATGCTCCTAAATAACCAAACATCTAACTGAGGCTGTAGGTGTACTCCTGTAACACTGCTGCATCTTTACCCTAAACCTGACAAGCACTGCTCAGTGTAAAAGTCAGTAAAATTCAGCCCAATTTTCATTCTTCTAGCACTAATACTGCTGAGCAGTACATCTGTGCACCTGCACATCAGGCAAATGGACAGAGACTGCTGTTTCAGGTGAGATGTGGATCATCTCATAGAAACAGTCATTACATCATGCAAATACACAGACAACTGGAACAGAAAGCTTTCCAATATGTGCCAAATTGGTTAAAACTGAGCCTTCGATTTTCACTTACTGCTTTCTCCAGCTATCTTAACTTCAATAAGCATCTTGAGGCTTTGATACACTAAAATATTCTACATTTGCTATACACATCATTAAGAAGTTAAACATACTTTTTGAGTTCTACTGTTGCCCTTTGAACTTTAAGAGAAAAACTTCTCAAAAAGCTTTCCAAGCATGCCTCCCTAACGTACCAGAACAGTCCAATTTTAGTAGCTGAGGATAGTTCTGGAACCCTACTACAGCACTGTCTTCTATGCTTGCCAGCTAAAACAAGAAGCCCAAAATAGGACAGCAGCACTCCTGCTAAGCTGAAACAGCAGCATCTTGTGTTAGAAGTGTCACAGCTCTACAAGTTTTTCCCGTCTCCTCCCAGGTAATGACAGGGACTCCAACAGAAAAATGCCACAGGGCAAATGTACAATGTGGCCATGTCAGATTTGTAGGACTCAAGTCTTAATACAGCGAGCCTCTAAAATGCTTTTCCAACAAATAAACTCTTACTTCTCCCTTGTTGTTGTTTTGCAACAGAAAATATGAGGAATACAGTTTATGTATAAAAATATCATTACTGGAATGAGTAACCTAAGCAAAAATGGACCCAATACTTGAAAGCAGCAACAGCAAGCAAAATGACTTGTAAGTGTTAAGACAGCATTCAAGATACCATCTCACCTGGAATGGAAAAAAATATTCCAACAGATTAAGCCTCTCAGTAAATTGCTGCAGCTGTAAACAGTGTTACACGTAGGAATCACAAGCTCCTTCATAAAAGCTTTCCAAATTACTAAGATCAAGTCATGCTCCTCTCCCCCTTGTGTACCTGCAGTATCCAATTGACGGTGTCCTTCTGTGCCTCTAACTGAGGAACTTCCCTTAACTTTTCTAGAAGCATCAACACGCTCACAGCGTTCAAGGCTGAGCTTCCCATTCCTTTACAAAGGAGAGAAAAACAGAGAAGTGTGTGTCTTCAGGGAAAAAATTCCTCCAGCGTTCTAATGCTTTTACAACCATGAACATGCCTTAAAATGTATCACATACATACATATATACACACATCAATGTGCAGTTACATTTTAGTTTTAAATTCATCAGTTTATTCTGGTTAGATGTATTTGAATCTTTTCCCCCTTGTAGATCACTAATTTTTGCTCCTTCCAACAGCATAAGTACAGACAAAACCATGAATTGCCTTTTACTTCAAGGAGCAGTAAAGCTCTTGAAGCTTTTGTATGGTTGCTAAGAGCTCAGTGTGCACAAGGTTATTCCCATCATAAAAACTATTGCAACTACAGTAATTATTTGCTTCCTCCTCACACTTTGGCAACAATTCCTAACAGACCAGGCCATGCTCTAACACAAGCACGCTTTCAAATTGAGACCATTCTCTTCACCTACATTTATTTTGCAGAACTTTCCATTTGAAATGAATTTGCACACTTTTAAAGGTGACACAAATACATTACCAAAAGACATGTAAATGTGGTGCTTAAGGCCATGGTTTAGGGGTGGATGTGGCAGTGATGGGTTAAAGGTTGGACTAGAATACTTCAAAGATCTTTTCCAACTTAAATGATGCCATGATTATATGATTTTACTTGAAAGTTGTGTTCAAGCTTGACAACGGGAATGTTTTTAGCTTGTGCTTCCATAGTGAAGTCCAAACTGAAGATAAGATGGAAGACTCTTTAGAAAACTCCCACTCTTACTCACTAGTCTTCAATGTAAGATTTGGAAGTGATCTGTAGGGATTTGGAAGAATATAGAAAAAGGAAAAAAAAAGCAGGGCTCACAGCCACCAAGGTTTGCCTGTATTAACACCACCACAATGAAAGACTTGAAAACTTGCAGGTAAACCAATAATTGAACAGCTCAGGTGTACAAATGATGGAGACAGTTCTCTTATAGCCACTGTCAGTTTTCAATGAGTTCTTAAGTTTCCATTTCCATAATATTCTTGAGAAGGAAGAGTCACTGTCAGTTATCTAACACTTGTATTACTTTTCCATTTCTTTCCCAGGAAGAGAAGCACATCTCCTTTTCCACATCTCTGTCTCCTGACAGCAAAGCAAGTTGGACCAAACCTTATTTCTTGATTGTTTAAAGGAATCTTTTAGCAGGTCTCAATTCTATAGCAAACAGTAAAGCCTCTCTGACTAAAATCACCAAGTACTTTCACCTAGCTTATTTTTGTCCTTACAAAAATCAAGCTAGCCTAATTTACTCTGCCTTTTTAAAGGAAATTAGACATACGTGTTGCTTTGTGATAGAAATCAAAGGTTACTTCTTCTTCTGGAGACTTCTGTAACTGCTGCTTCTCTTCCAGTAACCCTAAAGAAAGCAGATGAAGCACCTAAAGAAAACAGGGGAAAAAAATAGTGATTGTCATTCACTGTCAGAGGTCTGGAAAACTGACATATCAAATAAGGATCTTTAGTTCTATAAATGCTGATACAACACAGGAATGAGGAAGTGCAGAGATCATACATGGGAAGTGAAATAACAAGGCACAACACAGTTTTGCTGCTTAGTACTTGCACTAAAATGAAGAATTACACAAGCTTTACGTTAGTAATGTATGATTCTTGTCATTCTTGCTGACACAAATTTAGGGCTATTTGGGTAATTCCATAATCCAAAGATCAGCAGGTAAGGCAAATGCAATTAAATCATCTATGCACTCTAATTAAGAAAACTGATTAACCCAACCCATCTGCAAATAAGTCATCTAGATATTAACTTTTCTAAGCCTCATCCCAAAACAAGAAATCGATCACCAACTTCACCAATGCCAGCAATTCCTTTTTGTTTAAAGCATAAAGTCATTGTGGTAACATGAAATGTTCCAATACTTTAGAAAAAACTGTGTTATTTCATGACTGAGGTCTCCAAAACATTTATTTTGGAGACTCTGCAGCTTATTAAATGAAGCTATTCCATTTTTTTTTATGACCAAAGGGTTACTTATTTGCACACAGAAAAGATGATTTATGGAGAATTACATATTGAAACAGCTTCAGTGATGAGAAAACACAGGGGGCAAGCAAAACAGAGAAGTGTCAACTTGAATACTCTTGTGTTTCACATTGGTATTTTACAGTTAAGAGAAGAAATTACAAGTACTTCCTTTGTCAAGTAAGACTTAAAAAAACAAGTTTAGGGACAAAAAAGAAAATTCTTACAATTCAAAGGTCAAGTTTATCATATAATGGTGAGGGTTGGAAGGGACCATCCAGTCCAATCCTCCTGCAGAAGCAGGTGCCATCTGGATCAGGTCACACAGGAACATGTCCAGGTGGGTTTGGAAACCTCCAGAGAAGGAGCCTCCACACCCTCCCTGGGCAGCCTGGGCCAGGGCTCCCTCACCTCAAGAAGGAATTTTTTTTTCCTTACGTTTCAATGGAACTTCTTGTGTTCCAGCTTTTTTCCATCACCCCTTGTCTTGCCACCAGAAACCATTAAAAAAAGGGATGCCTCATCAACCTCCTGACAGCCACCATTTAGATATTTGTAAACATTAATGAGATCCCCCCTCAGTCTCCTCCAGGCTGAGCAACCCCAGGTCCCGCAGCCTTTCCTCATAAGGAAAATGCTCCAATCCCATCATCATCTTGGTGGCCCTGCACTGGCCTCTCTCCAGCAGTTCCCTGTCCCTCTTGTGCTGGGGAGCCCAGAACTGGACACAGGACTCCAGATGAGGCCTCAGCAGGCCAGAACAAAGGGGGAGCAGCACCTCCCTCTACTTGCTGCCCACACTCTTCTTGATGCCCCCCAGGATGCCATTGGCTTTTTGCCCACCAGGGCACATTGCTGGCTCATGGTTAGTTTATTATCTTCACACATTTTCATCTTATGAGAAGCACTTAACAAGGCCAACACAGGAATGACTATAGGAAGGAGATCAAAGCTAGCCATACCATTTGGATCATGGCTTCAGTCCACAAGTGGGTTTCCAGTTCTACTGCTCTCTGAAGGATGGTTCGCAGTACGTGCATCATAACGTCACATTTCAGGATCCTCACCACATTGCTGAAGGCAGGACTGAAGTCTGGAGGAGGAGGTGGTGGCAATGCTAGAAAATGGAGATGTGCAAACACATTTACAAACTGGCACCTCACAGACCTCAGGCAAAACTAATGAAGTCACACTCAAACACAATTGTTCACCTAAGTCAGCTTTTATCTTTAACAAATCAAAGTACTTTTAGTAAGCATTTACCTCCAACACGTGCACACTAACCTAAGCAATCGTTCACAAGTACTTCAGTTTTCTGTGTAAATGCACCTCTTTAATACACTGCACTGTCTTATAATGTATCTGAACAGTGACCAGTGAATAGTGAGTGAACACTAGACAGTCCAGAGTGTGGTATCTCACAGCAGCCCATCCCCAACATGGATGAAGCTCTAAATTCTTCCTGCTACTGGGGCACTGCAATCACTTCTAGTTACGTAGGTTTTCTGAGCTGATACTGAAGTTGTGATATGGTTTCTCACACAGAAGTCACCTGGAATCTTTGCATCTACTAACAGGAGCTTTTTTATAGAATCATAGAATTGTTTCAGCTGGAAGAGTCCTTTAAGATCAGAGAGTTCAGCCTTTGTCCCAGCCCTATCAACCACATCAAATTAAAGTAAAAATTCCAAAACTATTATCTCTATGTTAAAAAGCAGAAGAAGAGAACAGACGTGTCAGGTGCTGATTCATTACAACTGCTACAAATCACAACAAAATGAATATGAACTCAGTTACCCACAATTAAGTCACATTTCATACGGACAACTACATATACTACTGAATTGTTTTTACCTTCATCTTTATTTTCTTGTTTTCTTCTTTTCTTTTGTGTATGTTCAGCCTATAAAAAAGTAGTGTTGTTATATCAGCATCCTCACAGATGTACACAATGAACCAATGATAAACCACTAAACTCCACTAAACTACAGACGTGGCAGGATACAGAGTCAACATTTGGTTGTGTAACTACAAACTCATCTGAAAGCTGGTCAACAGTATTGCTTTTTACATTTCAATTTGTAGCAGAGACAAATAATTGGACTTAATTGCTTCCTCAATAACGAGTTACAAAAGCCAAGTTTTGGGGTTTCCAGTTCAAAGATAATTCTCATCATGTTTTGTTCTCAGCACAAACAGAGTCAATACAGAAGTCATTGTAGGACAAAAACTTATGCAAACCACACCACATCCATTCATATTAACAATCTTAACTTTATGAGTTTAGTTTAGCTACATATACTCTTTACTGATTCAGCCTCTTTAGAAACTGTTAATTCACAAAACCATAGTATCTCAAGGGTTGGAAGGGACCTTGAAAGATTATCTAGTCCAACCTCCCTGCCAGAGCAAGGCCATAATTCCTTTGATTCTGCAAAATTCCTTGGCTATTGATAGGCATGTACTAATTTTTCACCTTTGAGAACTAATCACTCCTCACCTTGCTATGTTGAGTCTTAGTATAGTGGTAAAAGAACATATTGAACTCCTTCAAGCATTCGTCCTTCAGTTCATAAACTCCATGGCCAGATACACCCGGTTTCCTTGGAGAAACATTTCATGACATACAGATTAATAATGTACTTTCAGCACTATTTTGAAACCAAACAAACCAGTATCACAATTGATTTTTTGAGTAAATGATAACAACAAGTGAGAAAGTGATGGTTGCTTCATTTATTGATGAAAACCACAGAGCAAGTACAGTTGTCTTTCAAGATTGTTTACTACTGTAAGCCCTACCCAGCAACAAAACATTTCTGTATTATCTACAGCACACCATACGGCCTCTGCCAGGTTTTAACTTTATGGCTTAAAATTTCAGATACTGGATACTATTGTACAAAACTCACCACTTCACAAAGGTACAAAAACTCACATAAACAGCCACTTTCCAGCCAGTAACATATTTTTTGAACCTTCCATACAACTCACAAAGCAAAATTCCTAGGTACACCCATAGCTGTCCTTGATTAAAAACAAGCCAGTCCCATGACATTTAAAATAAGGTATATATTTCAGTAAGTACACAATTGAAATAAGGTATATCATTAAAATTACAAGACATTTTGGTGGCAAAAATGCCAGATATTTGAACTACTTTTTCTCAACTGCTAAAACCGATTGTTCTACATTAGTGTACACACACACACACACATATATATATACACATACATTTAAAAATTACTCCCATCTGAAAGTTACAGCAAAGTAAAAAACAGTTACACCACTGATTAGGTGGTGATTTTCAAATATGCAGTAAGTTGTTAAGGTTCTCAAACATCTTTGAAACAAAATGAACCTATAAAGATTTTCCCACTAGGACTTGAGATTACTCAACTCCTTACAGTCCTCAAAATGAATTTGAGGAAAGAGAGAAGCAGCAGCTTCAGCTATGCCATACACTTTTCCTTCCCATGCATATTTGAAAACATAGATATGTTGAGAAGGCAAAATATTCGCTTAATGGAGACTGTGAAGTGAAGCTTGTTTAACCCATGTAATCTAAAGAGCTTATTCCATGTACAAACAAAAACCATTAAGAACTTACTTAAAGGTAGCCACTTTATCAATGACATCCTCCAAGCCAGTTTCATTGTTCTCCTGGTAAAAAAAAAATAGTTTGGGCTAAATATATAATGATTCAAATATTTTTATTTGTTCTGCTGGGTGTAACAACAAGAGACACAGGGATTTAGGTCACTTCTCTAATTCATTAATATATTGTGCTCACTGTTATTCAGAAAGCAGATATTCATAACTGACAAGTTAAAGGAAGTACCAGAACCAGATAATACTTCCATTTCATCTCATAAAACTTCATTTCTAACAGAGCCGATCTTCAGAAACAGAGCAGTACCTTAGCAAACTTCAACAGAGGGAAAAAATAGTTCTAGTCCCTTAAAAAGAGTCAAAGTGGATCACCCATTACTGGCTTCTGTAATTTCTGTAATAGTAATTTCAGGCTATTTAATTCACACGAAAACTGAAGTGTTTTTTTTGCACTGATTGCCATTCCTGAAAACTTGTATATGCTATAAAATCTAACCCAAATCCCTCTCCTTCCACTGAGCTGTCAACTGTTGGAATAGAATGGCAGAGAAATCTTTTTAATAGACTTGAAAAATATCTGACTTCTGATTCATCTGAAACCAACATTTACACTTTACATCAGAAAAATAAAATGCTTCCATAGAAAGATACGAAAGCTGAAGAAGAAAAAGACATAAACCAGGAAGAAACAATTTAAGGGAAAAAAAAGTAGCTAAGCCAGGACTCACATTTTCAGGTAAGGACTTGGTAATTGCACTGTGAGCCATTGGTTCAATACATAACAGATGGATGATTTCTCTCATGATAACATCTTCTTTGGTAACGTTACTCACTCCAGGCACGTATCTTTCCCCTATCAGAGTGAATCAAGAAGACAAGAATGAGCAAATAGAAGAGTTATCAAGCAATTCTGAATTTTGCACAGAGGTAATGCTATTGCTGGGATATTTCATCGTGTAAGTTTGCACTTGCCAGAAACCTATCCCAAGTGTCCAAGAGGAAAAGTTATTTAAGCCTGGCTTCCTATTAAATGGGCTGAGAATGAGTTTCTCTTTATATTCTACTTCAATAGTCAATTATTAAGTTACCTAACAACTTCTTTCACTATGCAACTCCTATTGCTTCTGATGGCCTATTTTAAATAGATTGTTTGGTAACATAAGTGTTTGTCATTCTCCAGTATTCTCTCCATACCATCTACAGTAAACAAAGTCATCAAGCCCATTTTGTCACACTGTAATGATCCACCACTACAACAACAGAGAAAAATTCAACTTACCCACAACATAGATGAGAATCTGTAGCATTTCTTCTATTAACACATTACATTGTTTGATCAAATCCTACAGGAATTAGAGAAATCAGGTTTATTTTACTAAAAACAAGCAGGCAAATCTGTCAAGTGACACTATGGCTTTAGAGACATAGGAATTATACAGAGAAGTCATTTGTGTGGAGCTTGGTAGATGCCATATGATATAAAGGTCAAAGAGGACCAAACATGTTTGCTTATTTTGAGTAAGCCTCTACAAATTCCAAATACAAAACCATTTGCCTAACCACTACGTCCTGTGTTGACTGACTTACAGTGTGGTCATAAAAATGCAGCTATCGAGAGCAGATAGTTTTTTTTTCTTTATGTTCCCTAAAGTCAAAGTGAACAAATCTATCAGCAGAAATACTTGCCACTTACCTGATCTTTGGTGGGCTTGATCTTTCTGAAATAATCAGCAAGCTCATATCTCTGTAGGATCAGCAGGAGGAACTGGTTTGGATCCATAAGAGATGCACCTATCTATCAAAAAACCCAAATTAATATGAACACCAGTTACTAACAAGAAACATTCTTAAAAGTCATATTTTATTAAAAGAAATTCCACTACAGTTATGAGTCAAGCAAGTAATGATTCAGAACATTATACCTGGAGCATGATGATGTCTTTATCATACATCTCTTCTCTACACTTAACATCTTGATAATAGAATACCTAAGAAACAGGAAAACAAAACTTTAAGTAGAGAAGCCAAGTAAGTAACACAGTAACAAATGCGCACCAGTTAATGCCTGAGGCTTTTTTAAAGCTGTACAGTACCTCTATCAAGTAAGGAAAAGTCCTGTGCTTCTTTCATAACTAACATGTACTTTGATGCAAGTGACAAATGGTTTTCATCTATCCAGAGAACGTCTATGCCATATGACTTCATATCCCCTTCCAAGACCATATAATTCTAATGGCTGCTACTGAGTACAGTCAAAAGATCCTCCTTCTCTTACCCCAGTTCTTAAGAGATTATTCTACAGAGGGCTACCAATATTTACTTTGATTTCACCAAAAGTTCCTGTGAAAGGTAAATAAAGAAAATCTCTGCTGACCAAAAAAGGTGAATTGAAAGCAGGCAAAGTGCTTGGGGATAGATTCTTCCTTTCACCTTTAATCTTACAACAAAAAAAAGCCTGCAAGTATTACAAATATCTTTGTTATATCCAGTTATATGGCATTCAAAAGTTTAGTATGAAATGAGAAGTTTTAACTTCTGTATCAAATGATTACCACACACTAAGAGATTCTTCTAATGTTTTATGTTATAAGCAACAGTACTGACATTACTTAGGCAGTGATTTCTTTATCAGGTCTCCAAGTAGCTTACAGTAAACGTCACTAACATTAATATCATTTCACAGAAGCAGTCAGAGATTTGTCTAATATGGGGAGGGAAGCCATTGATGAATCATAGAATAGAATCATAGAATGGCAGGGTTGGAAGAGACCTTTAGAGATCATCCAGTCCAACCTCACTGCAGAAGGAGGTTCATCTAGATCAGGTCACATAGGAACATGTCCAGATGGGTCTTGAAGACCTCCAAGGAAGGAGCCTCCACAACCCTCCTGGGCAGCCTGGGCCAGGGCTCCCTCACCTCATAGTAAAATAGGTTTTTCTTATATTTAAGTGGAACTTCTTGTTTTCCAGCTTCATCCCATCACCCCTTGTCCTGTTGCTAGGTACTATAGAAAAGTTAGATGCCTCAACTTCCTGACACCCACCATTTAGATATCTGTAAATGTTAACAAGATCTCCCCTCAGTCTCCTCTTTTCTAGACTAAACGGCCCTAGTTCCCACAGTCTTTCCTGGAAATACCATCAGATCATCCCAATTCCCACCTAGAAACATTTCCATCTGGTACAGGAGTGACTTCTGTGACCTCTGTCTGCACTGGATGAATCCACCACTGGGAGCATTACTAAGAAACACTTGCATACACCATTAGGACTCACTCACTACTGAACACCGCTGAGAGTACCTGGCTTATCAGGGAGAGCCCATTCCTTCTCCACATCTCTGCTGCAACCTGAGCAACCAAGACAAGACATCGCAAAGGATATTCTACCAGTAGCTCCACTTGAAATTCTTCCTAGAATTTAAAGATGAAAACAAATTATTAAGCAAGAAGCCTGTCAGTGATTTTGCAAGTCCTAATGAACAAAGACACATCAACAGCTGCACAATTGACTTGTGTGTTTGCCACCCGAATTATACAATACAATTTTAGGCTTTTTCCTTCCCAGAGTACTAAACATATGAAGCACTGGGGGGAAAAAAAAATGAATCTTACAGGAGAAACAAATTCATACAATCTTGAGATGGTTCCAGTCTTGCTTAATCTTACATGAAGACCTTTAAAAAACAATAGGAAACAAAATCAGGAAATAGATCAAAATCAGTGAAGTTTCTCCTCTAACCCACTCTAAACGTTAACTACATTGTCTAGAGCTCAGGAAGTTACAGGAAAATGTAAAGTTTATTGTGGAAAAACTTGCTATTTATTTATTTTTTAAAGAAAAATAAAGATAAAACGTATCTAAACATTATCTCAGCAGTTCTTACCAGTCTTACAATCCATTATTTTACAGATAAACCTATTCATTTAATGAACTCATTAAAATTATTTCAAACTGAGATGAGCACTACACAGTATTAGCAAATTTTAATGTCACATTTATTTCTCAGCAATAACTGAATTTCAAGATTCTAAAGCTTAACAGATGGTATCAAATTATGTTATAAACGGTCTACAGCTTACTAACAGCATATGATTTCACTCGTTTTCCAGAGGAAGCAGCCATCACTCACTGCTGTAGTCCCTTGCATTCTGACCAGAAACCTGTCCTGCAAACATATGTCTTTTGGGAGAAGCATTTTATAAGTCCTAAGATCCTTTTTGCTGGAAAATTAAGTTTGAGGTACAGTAATAATGAACATTCATTTAAGCAAGATAGACAGAAACAGAGCCACGTAAATTCAAGTAGTCCAGAGGAAACTGAAGATTTCACTAAAACATGAAAAACTTCCCTTCTTGTCTGACTTTCCTATCTCTCTCCTATTTAAAAAATGTACTTCAATTTCCATGGCAATTGTTTTGTCAGAGAAACTTTCCCTCAGTAGGACATGGGGAACAGCATTGCCTGATTATGACAGTGTCGAAGTCAGAGAACGACTGATGTGTGAAACACTTAAGCTCAGTGTTTTCTGGAGAAAAGAAATGGAGATGGATGATAAACCTACTTGAAACGGCAATCAAGATAAAACACATCACCTACCAGCAAGAGTCCTAGACAGAGGTAAATGTATGCTGACAGGATCTGCAGACACTCTGTAAGGCCTGCTCTCCAGAGTATGGCCACACAAGTGAAACACTGTCTTATCCCGTGTGCGGCCACCCGTGCTGCACCTCATCACAGCTTTATGACATTCACGGTAGGCCCTGAGCAACAGCTCTTCCTAGAATGTAAAACAAATGTACAGTGTTACATTTAAAAAGCATACATGGGCACTACAATTTCTCACTTGTTTTCTTCTGGCAGCATAAATAGTTACTAAAAATGCACACTATATTTACTACTATGTTTCTTAATACTGAGTTGTGATGCAGAGGAGTAGTGTAGCATCCACTAAAGCTGAGAATATGACTCTGTTCAAAAAAGCTGCTCTGTCAAATGCTCTAAAATCCAAGTGCTTATTTAGGCTGCAATATTTTAACCTTTTGCATAAGTTTGAACCCTAAATTGAACCAAGAAGCTCCTGAACTGCCTCTCTCTATTGAGAGCAAAACATCCAAACAAACAAAAGTACCACTTCACAATATCTTTCAGTTAACCAATTCTACAATTTCCTTCCTTCCCCCACCACAGGGAATAGGCTTCAGCACTCATTAAGGCTATTTATAGTGCAAATAGCCAGTTAATACAAAGTTTCTGCAGTCCACTTTTGCAACTAAAAATGAAATCCATGTGCTTCAAAACCTTAAAGCTTGACAGCAATGCCATGAACTTAATTCCTCAAAACCTTGAATTACGAGTAGGATTTTCTCTTGGTGATTTGTCTGACATCCTGTGCGACTTCATCAGCCAGAAGATTATATTCTTCTGAGATCCCTTCTCTATCACACCAACAGATTAATTCTTTCAGACCTATTTTTTTGTGGAGATCAGTACTGGACAACAGTGAACTTCTTTAAAAAGCTGCTATTTACAAAGCACTCAGGAACATTCACAGAAGGCATACATGTGAGAATCACAGACAATACACTTACATCACACGCACACCACTCCTGGAACATCAGAAGAATGTTCTTGAGCTGCATCTGTATAGAAATAGCTGCTTCCCAGTCAGGGTCCACCTCAATGTGCTGACCAATCTGTCTTTTTATCTCCTCCATTCCCTGAAATGGATGTGACAAAATACTCAAGCTAAATCCAGGATCACAGGCTTAACACAACACAAAATCCCACAAGCAAATACTAATATACAGGTTGTTTAGATACATGTAATTAAAAAGGATTAATATTATCTCTACCACGGAAACATTAGTTTCTCACCCACCCAATAACCACAGTATTGCTATGGATGATGAACAAACCAAAGTGCTGTCATCTCTTCCTAACAGCATTATCAGAAAAGAAATTATTTCAATGTACTGTACCTGCATGCAAGTCAGAATCCTGAGGAAAGAAACAAATCCTTCTAAGAAGCGCTCCCTCAGACGCTCTGTCCATAGCGTAGGCTTGCTGACTAAGACATACCTATGCCCAAAGAAAACGTTATCACCTTCTGCTCAGACCTCTCTTCTGTTTATGCTGCATCATCCTATCACCTCACCCTCCCCCACCTCAAGCTCCAAGTTTTCACCAAACACTAGAGTTGCTTGATGCCACTCATTCATTTTGAAATCAATTCCAAAGTATTTTGAGTCATTTGCTTTTACATTATGCAGAGCATCAGAGTAATTTGGGACCTAGAAGAGCGGAAAATGCTTTACAACTGAGGACTATACAACTGTATCTGAATGATAACGAATGGAACCTAACTTCCCATACTGTCTTGCAGGAGACACATTTTTGTTGATGAATGCAATTGTGGTATGGAATAACATCAGCAAAAATGATCCAAAATCGTCTCTGTAGAATATACTTTTGGTATTTTAAAGTTTTAAGTGTTCACTGAAAAATACAACTAATTAGAGTTTCAGGAATTTGAGGGGTTTGGCTTTTGGGGTTTGTTTTTAATGCAGGTTTATCAGCAGATTCCCAAACTGAAACACTTCACCCTACTGCCCATTTTGTAAGAATCAGTCTAGCTCTTCACTTACTTGAGGTCATATATTACTGCATACACCCGGTTCAGTTTGTCCTGACTGTAACCTTGGAAGTTGAACTTGTCATTTTTGTCTAGGTACTCTGGAAGCACTTCCAGGAGCGTTTCTGTAATGGTGGTGATTACATTTTGCTCTTCAATAAGATGTCGGGCCTTCAAGAAGAAAATGGAAATGTTTTCTCCTGATTTTTGTTGAAGAAAACTATCACAATATTTTTTTCCTTTGAATCTAGTCTTTTTTATTAGAAATTATTTTGAGCATCTGTGAAGAGTGGGAGCTCCAAAACCTCCCATAGTAGTTTGTATGAACACCATTTCTATCAACTATCAGCCTCTTTGTTCACTCTGACAGCAATGTAACAGACATGCTATTTTTTCTAGGAAGATCATGCAGAAAAGCACTTCTACATTAGTCTTTCAGGCAAGAAACATATATCCTTTAAAGCCTACAGGTATACTTTCCCTCTCCCAAAGGATTTTACATATTTCACCCAGGTAAAAATACACGTAACCTTTTTTTTGGTCATGTCACCAAGTATTTGAAGTTACATAAGAAGGTAAATGAGAACACAACATGAACACTGAAAGTTACTGCAGAGAATGATGCTGCCCAAAACTTCTGCTTATTCCTTCTATCTTCTCTAATGAATTTTCACATGAACTCAAGCTTCTGTTTCCATATTGGCCTCAACAAAATCATTCCTTTTCAACTTAGCAATGCATAAAAACCCCCTGTTGAGTACAGCAGTCTGCAAAGGTAATACTGCTAGCTATTCCCAGATTTACTGTGTGTTTCTTGTGGAGACAGGCTACATACCAGAGTCGGTACAGTGAACATCTGAACAGAGAGTGCTGTCACTGAGAGAACCCTGTCGTGGTCATCACTGATGTATTCCTTTTGCAATGCCTTGTAGTACTAGGAAAAGAGAATATTGGGGAAGTTAAAAGAAATAAACTGAGTGTTAATATAAAACGTTTACTTTTTTATCAGGAAGAATCACATCTCTATGTCCTTCTTCCTTTCTAATGGAAGCACTTCAAAGAACAAAACCAGCACAACGTGATGAGTGCATCAAAGCAATTAAGTATGGGAGTCATTGCTTTACTGACTGCTGCCAGACTGGAATCAAAATGTTTTTTTCTGCTATGACCAATCTCTCCCAAGAAAAGAAATTAAGTATCTGAAAAAAATGATCAATAAAGGCATTAACTCATAAAAGAACTCGTCCTCTTGCAGTGAGCTGCATGGATATTACTCAACAGATGTCTATAAAACATGTGTACAATGAGTAACTTAAGTCTTTCTTTGCTTAGCTTCAGTCCAGAGAAAACCACAAAGTATCAGTCATCTGTATCAGGATTAACAAGTCTCACTCTACAACAAAACACACATTTGGTCTTATGTTTTGCCTATTTCCTCACTATTGCACTCAGTTTTGAAATACAAAGATCATTTTCATTTGCAGTTCATCTGTCATTTCAAGAGATACAAGGCATAATTTCCGTCCTGCATTCTAAATGAGTATGTATACCTACATTATTACAAGAAAAATCCCAATGACAGTAGAATTAACAGACTCTAGAAAGACTGAGCTAGTTGTTGAAGATCTACTTGCTGAAATGTCATTATTTATATTTAAACCATTTTCAGGTTTGGGGGAAATTTTGCAAAGGTAGTAAAAATCTATGGTATAAAAGAACCCCTCAAACATTTACCTTCACAAACTCCACAGCAAACAGCTTTTTGTATTCCATTTCCATGAAAAAACTACTGAAGATAAGTTCATGAAGAACCTTCCTTGCCCCTGTGAAAAGGCAACAGAATATAGATCACTTCATTGCACTGACACGCAGCTTTTAGTAATCTGTTCCTATTTTTATAATTAAAAAAATAATTAAAGTCTTGAAATGATTTATGAAGTACATGAACAGAATCATTACTTTTTTGGAATGTATTGAAAACACTGGGTAAGCAGCAAGTCACTCGCTCAAGCTCCATCTCGTGAAAAGATTCTTGGAAATACATAAAGAAGGATAAATTTAGGAGTTATATACATACTTAAACTACCAGTTCTCTCAGTTGTATAAAGAAAGGCTGTATAAACTCCACAACATAAAAACTAGAGAGAAACATAACTCCACCTGCATGCCATTTACTTCTACACATTTGTTACACACATGAAAAATCAATTTGCCTCTTCACAGTTCACAGCAACGAGGATACACAAACCTTTATGAAGTTTTGCATCCCACAGCATCAACCTGCTTATGAAGCATGGCTTTTCAGATCCAGCTTCTTCCTTCAGGCATATCTGACAAAAGATCTGGCGAAAATCACCTATAGGGATAAAACATATTCAGTTGTACAAGAACCCTTTGACAATTAAACAATATGAGCCAACAACATGAGAATTACAGAGTTATGTTCTTTAATAAAAGGAATGCACTTCAGTATAGATTGTTTTTTAACAGTATTTTTTCTCTCAGTGAACCTACTCTCACATATTCTTCCTTATTTTCTTCCTATTTCATATTCTTCCCTACTTTATTTAATAAAGCCAGTGATGCACAAGAGTATCCAGAAGTGAAAAGCGTTTAGGCAGTTTTGCAAAGCAAATCTGTAAGAAGAATTCAATATGTCAGCACAAAATGCACAGGCTAGACAAGTGTACACTGGTCCCTGCCTTGGAAGTCTGCCTTTTGTACACTCTCAGAACATTATTCTTCATTTCCTTGCACCTATCAGAAAATACAGTGATTGCTGAAACAAGTTATCAGCATCATCCCTGGGTTAGTAATGTAAGAGCTCCCGTCTGAATGCTACTGATTTCCAAAGGAAAAGCAGAGTGTCATCAATCAAGTTCCTGACAAATAACTAGTATTGAACACTTCTTGATCTATTTCCACCACTTCAAGTAAATCAAGGAAAAGAATAGGAACCAGCAAGCCACCAAAAAGTTCCAGCTGAGTAAAGAACACCAGGCTCTTAATCCAGACACATCATTCAGAAGAACAAGGAGAGGAATGTTAAGAGTTCAAGGTTACAAAAGAGGCTGAAACAGATCAACAGATTTACAAACCATCTGCATAAGCAGTGAGTGGAGCTCAATCTGTGCATATTTGCATGGTGAAAGACATGTTACGATGGCTTTACTTTAGCAAAACACAGGTATGATAGAATCCTTTTCGTTGAAGAAGACCTTAAAGGTTGTTGATTCCTCATAAGACCTGTTCTCTCCTCTGGACATGCTCCAGCACCTCAGTGTCCTTCTTGTAGCGAGGGGCTCAGATCTGAACACAACACTCGAGGTGCAGTCTCACCAGTGCCGAGTACACGGGGGACGATCTCTTCCCTGATCCCACCAGCCACACTATTTCTGATACAAGCCAGGATGCTATTGGCTTTCTTGGCCACCTGGGCACACTACCTGCTCATATTCAGACATTTGTCAACCTATATCCCTGGGTCCTTTTCCACCATGCAGCTCTTCCCCAAGCCTGTAGCACTGGATGGGGTGAAAAACAGTGACAGAAATAACAACTAGATTGATTCAGAAGTCTTATTTAAAACCACAAGCATCAGACACCAGCACAATGTTTGAAAGCTTAAAATAGACTATCGACTACTGGACAGACTTCTAAATTAAGGCATTTGTTTGTTTTACTGACACTAATTAATCACAGCTATTAAAACCAAAGCAGGAGTTCATTCAAGGAAACCATGTACGTTTTCATGATGGAAATGTTCTGCTGCTTTCCACCAGCACCAGGCAGAGCAGCTTTTAAGCAAAGAAGTCACTGAAACAGGGCACCTGATGCTGAAAGTGAGAATAACAAAACTTCTAGGGGAAACAGAGCTCAAGCAGGGAAAAAGACATTTATTTCAACAAGGAGGAACAGAAAAGCATTGCTATTTATAACCATGCTGATGGAAATCAGCATGCAGACTACTGTATTACTTACTAATTAGGAGGAACATGGAAGTATTCTACTAAGAGACTATCACGTATAACAGATACTACTAAAAGACTTTTTCAGAAAGATTCAGTCACGCAAATACTGCCACGGCATTATCACAGCAAAACTGAGTTATGCTTACTTGAATAGCTCATGAGTTTGTTCAGCCAAGAACCAAGGCGCAAGGCGAACTTCTGGTGAGCCATGACATCAGCATGCAGAACCTCCACGTGAAGCGGTCGCTGGGAAACGTTTTCAGAATGCCTCTAGGAGTCAGGTAAATATTAGTAGATATAAAACAAAGATCATATAAAAATCTCATCGTTGTCTTCACCACCTATTACCTCTCCCGAGCAAAGAAAAAAGAGCTTGTATCAGTGTGACATTTTATCTTGGAAGTTACCTATCTATCGCTACCAAATGTGGTGGGGCAAATTCAGTTTCAAAAAGTTCACAGGCAGATTAGAAAAGCATGGAAGTACTAAGATAAAGACAAATTAGTCTTCAATATTATATGATGTGTTTGCTTTTCAAATGAGTAAAATCTTTCTGAAATTTACCTTGATTTCTTCTTTTGCTTCCTGACAAGAGACATAACGTCCTGCCTTAACAGCTCTACGACCCTGTTTAAAGAAAGTAATGAGCATGAGACCAAGACACAATATATGAAACCACACCAATATGTCGTAAGCGTGATCCTTGCTATGGTTTTTCATACATAAGAGAAAGACAGGGTTCAGCATCACTCCTGGCGCTTTCAGGCATCTAGAGGCAAATAACGTAACATAAACATATAAGAGGGATTTCTGCAGAATGCTTTAAATCCAACCCAGATCAGCTTTCTTCCTAGCACAAAGTACACTCATCTTGAATTGCTTGTCTACAATCTTTCCTACGGTTTCTTACTTCCATGAAATATGAAGCTATATTATAAGCATGAGTCTTTATAGTTCTTTCAGTAAAGCCAAGAACAGGTCCAGCTTAGACCTCAGATCCCACTCAAAGGAAATCAGAGGTATGAACTTCCAAAACAAGGTCTCCACACAGCAGAATCTCACACAAGAAGAGACAAAATAGCTGTGTGTCGTGGAACTGTTATAATTAAATCAATATAATCTAGCCCTGTGCTGTAGAAGGTGCTTTGTAAAACAAAAAGTTTGATCAACTCTGGAGCTAAAGTTAGGTTTCAATGAAAGAAACCATAATAATGGAAGCTATTAAAAGTTACTGTAGAAGTATTCATGTATGTAAGTTACAAAACCTGCAACTGAAGGACAAGACTTAAGACCGACACTACTAGCCAAATACAACTGAACTTTCATTATTTGGAAACAAGGAGAAAGGCAAAGAGAACACACAGGTTTTACAGATTAAAAAAGGATTCTAATATTAGTGACTTGGTTTGTATGTAAATGTACAACAAATACAGATATAGTTACAGAGAAAAGCTTCTTCACGTGCAAACATAAGTTTTGTACTTTTGTGAGGTAAAAAAAAAGGGCTGCAATTAAAAGAAATCAAATAGTGATCATGGGAGGTGTTCATAGAATCATAGAATGGTAGGGGTTGGAAGGGACCTTTAGAGATCATCCAGTCCAACCCCCTACATTTCTGATGAAATGTAACTGAATACGTATATTGCTGACATGTGTATTTTTCAGAGAAATACTATCCCATTAAAATATTAATCTCAGCTGAAAAGAAAAAGTAAAGAAAATACACAAAACATGAAAGGAACAACTTGACATAAGCCAGCAATTCCCCTTCTCGGGAAGCTGAGCTGTTCTCCTGAAAGAAAATAAATGATACTTTAAAACTTTACTGAAAGGAGCGTGGATGAGCAGTTCCTATGCAACATGCTTTTCTTTCTCCTCAAGCTCCAGTATCACAAAAACAATGATTCTATGATTAACAGAACATAGTAGCACTTAAAGTCATCTCCTCCCCTATTCAGAATGCACTAACCTCTTTATCTATGGCAGTGGTATGCAACTGGGCTTCACCAAGCTCGCAGCCAAGTGCCCTTTGCAGGCTATAGATGACGTGATCGTAAGAATGATGTTCATCATTGAAAAGGACACAGTAGTAACTATCTACCTTCTCTCTACTGGAAAAAAGACATGTCACACATAAACAAAAACATATTTGTAAATAATGTCCTACTCCCTGAAAAACTGGGCAGTGCGTCTATACTCTTCCAGGATACCTGTTACTGCTTCCACTGCCTGTGCATTTCCTTCTTGCCCCTGAGTGTGGCCAACATGCCTTGACTCATGCATGCCACTGTCTTGCCTTTCTTTCATCACTTCTTACAGTAAGGGATCAAGAGTAATAGTGCTCTATGGAAAGTATCCTTAGGTATGTGCCAGCTCTGTTCCACTCCCTTGTCCCTAAAGGTAGTTTCCTACTAACTGCTTAAAGAGTTAGAAATTTGCTTTCCTAAAATCCAGAGTCATAAAATCATTTAGGTTGGAAAAGAACTTAATATCACAAAGTCCAACCGTTAACCCAGCACTGCCATGTTCACCACTAAACCGTGTTCCTAAACACCACACCTACACATCTTCTGAATATTTCCAGGGACCATGACTCAATCACTTCCCTGGGCAGCCTGTTCCAATGTTTAATAACCCATTTGGTGGGGAAAAAAAATCCATCCTAATATCTAATCTAAATATCCCCAAGCTTCTCCCTTACCCATATCCCTCAGGACTGCAAACTCCACCAGTGCCTCATCACTGCAGCCCATGTTACCTCCAGTCTTCATGTCCCCAATTAGTTCACTTGTGCTAGTGGCCAATAGGTACAGTATCACATCCCTCCAATAGGGCTGCCTACTGTCTGGCTTAAGAAGTTACTCTCAGTGCATTCCACAAGGTCATCTCTTGAGAAGCCACCTCCTGAGCTGGTAGGATGGCTACACCCTTGCAGTGCACCCTGGCTGACACACCACACTGTATCTGGGCTTCCTAGGCTGCTTTTTATAGGCATAACGGTAGTCACAGTCGCCTCATCAGTATGTCCTGTGAGAGGTGGTCTCTCCACTGCCCTGGCTCAGGGAAATCCTCTGTGCATGAAGCTCTGCTTCAGACCGGACAGCTCTGGAGCAGCTCCCCTTGTCATCTGACGGAGCACAGACACTTGCTTCTTTTCCCATCAAGTATTTTCTTTATATAACTAAGTCAATCACGTTACAGTGCTCTTCACAGAGGTTTTCACAGTGAGACATTAGCATAAGAGAAAGTATCTACCTAATTGTGAGCTCGGGAGGCAGCTCCTTCTCTTCTTCCCATATAAGCATCTCTACGATGTACTTTATCACAGAGGGAAACACCCTCCTAGAGTGCTCCATAATTTCTTCATTCAACTGACATTCAGAATCCTGTAAAACAGGAGATAACATTAATGTGGGGAAAAAAATTAAAGGATTGGTAGAATAACCGATTCCTCTATTTCCTTCAGGAAATGTTCCTTTTCCTGTGAACAGATGTCTTTCCTATTTACCCAAATAAAGCTCATTAAATCATCTACATCACATAACACTATTAATCCTTTCCAAAGTCATCTAAACAGGAGAGAAATTAAGGTTATAAATGAAGAAAGTCATTAGCAAATTTGCATGTACGAATGAAGCAATCAATATTCAGGTACAAGACACAGACACACTGTGTGAAAAAAGGGCTTTAATCCAAAGGCCACGATAACCTTTCCACATGCCATCTTCCCTTCAGCTTATGCATATTTAAGTTGTATATAATACTGTTATTAATGGTAATGCAACCAAATCCAGTAATTTCATATACAAATGTGACACAGACAGAGGCTGATACTGTCTAGTTACAGTTTCCTTTCATTTTAATATCACTCAAACTGCAAAATCTGAGTAACTATTTGTTTGTCAGAGTGAGAAAACGTAAGAAACAAAGATGCTTTTCAAACTAAAAGCCTTTCACATGTGACTTTTAACTCCAAAGTACTAAGGTCATTCACCTCTGCAATATACAATCTAACATATGTTAACCATAAAAGAACAGAAAGAATGATGTGTTTAATACAGCTAAGAATCACCTGGACGAGTTCCTGTGTGACCTACTCTAGGTGGTCCTGCTCTGGCAGGGGGGCTGCAATGAATGAGCTTTCAAGGTCCCTTCCAACCCTTCAGATTCTGTGATTCTGTGACTGTCACACCCAAACATTTATGAAGCAGATTGTTAAAAACAACAAAACCAAAACACGGCACAAGTCAAATCATGTTGTGTCCATATAATGGAAATGCTAAAAATGTCGGAAGAGATGTAAAAATGCATGACCATGACCAATTCCTTCCAAAGCTCTGAACAACAGTTTTCTGATCTGATAAGCATTAGAAGAATTATTTGCAGTCAAATGTACGTCTGCCAATTAAATCACCTTCTATAAATATCAGTGTGTGTACATACTTAACTTTGGATAAGCTCATGGTAGGGTTTGGTAATTAAGAAAGTAAATGTCTGTGGCAAATATTTTTTGCCCAGACTGCCAAAGTTATCATCACCTTTTAAGTCTGGAGCAGAATGAAGAAAAATATGTATAGTGCAAAGAATAATCTAATTGCACTGAGTTGTAAATGCACTATTATTTTATTCCAGTAATTCTTAAGAGTTTGGCTTTTTAAGCATTCACATATGTTAAGCTAAAATTATAGAGCTGGAGGAAAACACAGAACTATGTAGAGATACTCCAAGCAAGAACCTTGTAGTAAAACATGCTGCTCTCCTTCAGTCTGTAGAAGGAATCAAAGGAAATTACATCAAAGAGGTTCTATTCAATTCAAAAGTGGGATTGCACTCATACAAATAGAGATAAGTGATGCAATGCCACCTCCAAAGCTGTCATTAGTAAGTCACAGTGAAGCAAAATTAAGATATATCTAATGTAAACTGAAAGGGTGAAGAGAAAATTGCTGTAGGACTATGCCCCAAAATGGGTAATAATTTAAGCTTCATGTAAAGCTTCGAAAAATTAAGGAAGAGCAAAGGAGATATGTTCATGTATCAAAGCTTTAAAAATAACCAACAACCTGGGGGGGGGGGGGCGGGGGGTGGTTTTGAACAAGCGTGTTTGGAAACTACTTGCCTCAAACACAAATTCTTAAAGTTACCTTATTTTAAGGTTTTTGTTTTTCTGGCACAGTGAAGACATTAACTTGGAATCATTAACTTGGAACAGATGACTCTTTAAAGCCTGGAGAGGGGATTCCAAACCAAAGGATGGCTTTTCTGAGTCCTACATTACAGACATACTAACAAGTTTTGCAAACATTTCTGCATTGTAAAAAAATTCTCTTTTTCAAACTATAACCTGTCCCCTAAGGGCTCATTTTTAAAAGGAGATCACTCTGTAGCTCAAACTCTAAACTTAATCTACCTTTTAAAAATAGCAGCCAGCTCCTAAGTACATTTCTACCACATTCTACATAGACTCAAACATAACCCTCTTCTTATTTGCTCCTACCTGAACAGAGTTAAGTTTATAAACACTCCAGCATGACAGATCTTCCGCACTTGAGTAATTAAAGGGATACTGGTCAAGATCATCCAGAACAATGGCTTTTTGTTTGACAAGCACTCAGTCACTGAATCACAGAATGGTGTGGGTTGGAAGGGACCTTAAAGATCATCTAGTTCTAACTCCACTGCCATGGGCAGGGACATTTTCCACTCTATCAGGTTGCTCCAAGCCCCAACCAACCTGGTCCTGAACACTTTCAAGGATGGAGCAACCATTATCTCTCCAGACAACCTGTGCCAATGCCTCACAATGAACAACTTCTTCCTAATACCTATTGTAAATCTACCCTCTTTCAGTTTAAAGTCAATATGTTCAAGCGCAAGAGACTGCAATTTTAACTCCAAATCAAAGACAGAAATGTACAAGTCATATAGATGAGACTGTTCAATTGTGTTTGTCTTTTGTTTGGAGACAACAGATATCGTGTTTCTGTTTGTCCCCCCAACAAACACTTTGACCAAGGAAATCCTGAATGCATCCTGATACATCAACTCTATATCATACATATTTTTATATTCAGTAATAAAGGCTTTTCTAAAAAAAAAAAAAGCAATAAATCTAGTAGTTGTTCTTTCACTTTGAGCAATGTTCTTACTTCTTTTGCAGAATCTGATGCTCCAGGCTCATGTTTAGTACACAGTGGTCCAGCCTTCCACGCCTCCACATCCCCACAGTCACAAAATCCACCTCCAGTGGAGCTATGCATCTGTAAAAAACCATGTCTTTCAGTCACAAACCATGTATATCAAAAGCAAGAGGAAAAAAAAACAGAAACGTGCATTATCCAAGTCAAACACAAGTAGAAACATCTACTTACCAAACACAAGAGGCACTGCAAAACCAAGGGACTTGCCACAACTTTCAATTTTTAGATAAAAAGAGACTTAACAGAGGAAGGGGAGGAAAAAATGTCAACTTGTTGAGCAGAACATAAATGGGAAAACAGCTGCTGCTGCAAAGAAGTATGCAAGTCTTGAACTGAACTAGAAAGTGGCTGAAAAAGCCTGTGACTGATGAACAAGCACTTCATAAAATGCAAAATAATAATTTCTGGATTTATTAGCAAAAATTATGGCAGAAGGGCCTGATGCCTTCCTTACAAATTACTTGGCAAAGTTTTAAACTAATCCAAAGAATATGTGTACATTAACCAGACATTCAGTACCCCCACTTCTAACCAAATAAAGTGAGATATAACCTGCACCCAAATACATTCGTGCAACTTCAGTTTTGTGTTACACTTTCAGAAAAGCACCAATTCTGACCCTTCATTTTGGCTAAACGTTCAGACAACACCCAGACAAAAATGTTGAGCTTACTCCAAACCCCCCAACCCTAAAGTAATTACAAAACTACTAAATGACCTAATAAAAAGACACTTGAACTGTTGATATTTACTTGAAATGTTTTTAAATAACCTGTTTTAAATAGATGTGCTTCAAGCAGGAGTTTGGACTAGGTGACCTCCTTAGGTCCCTTCCAACCTAAATTATTCGATGAATCTATTAAGAGCATCATCTGCATTCTTCAGATGGCATCTGTAAAATACAAATGCAACAAATTTGCTCCTACCTAACCACCTATTTCCATGGCTGATGTTTTGCCTGAAGAACCCATTGAAAAACAAGGAAAGGACAACAGCTTTTCAGCCCAGCTGTGATTCCAAATTGCTCTGCAATCAATATTGTCTGTTTCCATAGAATCATAACATGACAGAATTGTTTCATTTGGAAAAGACTTTCAAGATCAAATCCATCCACTAACCTCACACAGCCAAACCCACAACTAAACCGTGTCCCTCAGGACCTCATCTTTTCCCCGGTTTTCATCTGACCTCCCTGCAAACTGTGTGTTTCCATGAGTGTGGATATGGAAGTCACGCCCGAGTAGCTTTCAGTGTTTTTGAATGACTACTTACAATACATTTTCAGATCAGAATACAAAGACTTATACAGAGGGGCAGAATTTTAGTCTGAGTTCATTTTAAGATGGCGAAGACCTTCTTCCAAACTCTCATTGAAACATATCCACTTAAAGGGATTTTATGACCAACTGATAATACAAGCAAGACAAATCTCTAACGGATGTCATGCCAAACAATAGAAGGCACAGCTGAAAAAAAAAAAATCCAACAAAATAGCCTACTTTTCCGTCATGAAAGATAATGAAATGGAATACATAATGTTTCAGTACATTGCCTCTTGCAGCAGAGTTAGACCAGCTTTAAAAATGACACATTATATATTGTTTTCCCTTTGTGCTTTCAAGGCTGTTGAAATGAGTGTTCTCAGGGAAGAGGGTAAGCAAAAAACGGGAGCCTGGGAAAGAAAGAGTAGGTGACACTTTAGACAGTAAGTTAGCTAAGAATTATTTGCAAGATCTTTCTTCAACTAAATCATGAGAGTCTCTCAAAGATAACACAGATTTGGCTCAAAGAGAATCAAAAGGGTATCAGAAAGCTGATCCAGTTCTAGAACAACTTCTCAAAAATATTGATGCTCTACATTTGTTTTAACTTTATTATAGTCCTCACTAAGCATAAAGTAACTCGTGAAAATCTAAATGCAGGAAGAAGGTGGAAATATAAAGACAATTTTCTTTTGTAAAGTAAAAATTACTAATGGCTTATATGTAGTTTACTTTATCCTCAAAAAGTTGTCTCTAAAGCTACACACCGAGTTTCTTAATACGAGATTTTTTTCTACCTTGTACCGGTGGTTCTTGTGGATGCTGTTCTGGAAGCAGTCCATACAGAGCACACAAGTTGGATCAACTGCACAGTCTCTGCAACAAAAATGGTAACTGGAATACTTTGGAAGACAAACATACGGAGTTTTCATGCACAAAATTACATGCCACTCAGAGAAAGAAAAAGGTAGAGATTAAAACAGATTCAAAGCATAAAAACACCAGCTACTCCACAGGACTGAAAAGACAAAATACAATCCTGTTAGGTTTCAACCCTGTGCTTGAACCTGTTATTTTGGATTCTATCAGAAACATGCCCCATCTCCACTTTCAAGACTTGTTATTTCTGGTTTTGCTAAGAACAAAAAGCTATTATAAAACACAACAACTCTGCAGTAACCTTTTTGCTATATTCAGTTTCTTTTAAACCAGACATAGGTTAAAAATCAAGGGGAATTCCTTTATGAAATAAACCAAAGAATATATACTTGGAAATTTAATTTCAATCATGCACTCAGATATCTTAAACTACAGAATCACATTCATGGGTTATCTAATTCCATTTTCTTTATGTTCCACACACATCTGCAGTCTTTACACTGCCTTCTTCCTCTAAAACATGATTACTCTTTGTTCTTTGGATGGTGTTTCATTCCATACAAAATGTGGATGACAACATACCAAGTTTTTTGTTTTACACCACTGTTCAACATCTAGTTGAAGCCTCTTCTACAACACAAGCAAATCAGTATGGTAATACTGACTACAGAATGAATTTCCTCCCAAACCTTTGGATGACAATCATCACTTCAGCAATTTAGTACTTCACTAACATTAATTTATCACCATGTATCTACTGTAAGGTAAATTAAAAGAAAGAAAAATTAAGTAGCCAGAAGTTGATAGATGTGACAGACATACCATGACATGAGCAGTGACTGGTTAGCAGCACAACTAACCTTATGAAGCCACTTTGCTGCAGATTCTCACATGGGAACGTTCACCATAATGCACTTTCATTCTTACCTGCAAGAGTACGTTGTCTCTCCTCCTTTGAACACCTTCCCACAGAGCTGGGAGGTTCCACTGTGTTGTAGTTTCTCGAGGAATATATCTGGGTCTTCCCCAAACAAATAACATTCCAGGGGATATAATATTGCTGCCTGGACCATTTCTTCTTGTTTCTCCAGCAAGGGGTCCATTTCAGCTGAGTAAATATTTGGCACATGTTTTGCCAAGCACTGTAAAAACGTAGCTTGGAAGTTGACTCTTTCATCACACCACTGCAAGAAATGGTTAAACATAAATAGGGATAAATACACACAAATAAATAAAACGGGATTAAGGACTTCTGCTGTGAATCCAGCACTGTTTCCCACATCAGAAGCCAGTTCTCCGAGGAATAAAACCCAAGAAACGATGGTTTCCCAAGAATTTCTCTGCTGTTTTCTTTTCAGTAGCCACCATATTAACCTCTGTTCCCTTAAAAGTCTCTTAAAGTACACTCTGAGGCAAGAGTTGGCAAGTGCTATGCTACTGTAGAGAAACCCTTGCACTAATTAATTTTCAACTACATGCTTCCCAAGAGGCCAAAAAATATACAAATCCTGATGCCTGTTCAGCTGCTCACAAATGGCAAGAGCAGCAGCAGACTTCTCTGTCTTAGCTGGGAAATAAGTTTGAGATCCATTCCTTAGCCTGTTGATAGTCATAAAGCAAGCAGCAACTTAATGGTCTCTGAAATCAATACCCTTCAGTAACATCTAGTTGAAACTGGTCATCAGGGTGCAATAGTTACAGTGGGAGAAAGAAACCCACCTGATAATATAAACTTAATGTCCTTGGGAAACCTGACTAAAACGCAAATTGGTATTTATAAGACAATTAATAAAAGCATTTGTGTTTTGACTTGAGGTTTTTGAAACCTTAATTTTACTTGGAACTACTCTATCTCTCTGACCAGTTCTCCCCAATTACCCTGTTTCTGTCCTTTAAATCGGAATATTCTTTCCCATTACTCTCGTTATTTAGAAATACTGTTAGTTTTTCCCCATTGCAAATCAGATAACAACTTGATCCATCAAGGCTCCTGAAGACAACCTCCTTTCACACACCACCTTGACTTATGCCCAAAAATGTTTCTTTGTAAGAAAAAAATATGTATATCACTTCAAAAACAGCTCTAACTCTGAAGTGAATCTCCTCTGACAAAGCACCCACCAAAGAGTTTGGATTGAAAGAAAGCTCAAATACCCTATTCAACTTCTTTAGAAGATGAAAAAGCACATCATGTTGTGTTAAAGGCAAAAGATCCTGATTTCTGATTAAAACGAAGCCTCCATCAATGGAATCCACGGATTGTCCCCCAAAATTGACAAGAGTTAAGGGATTAAGTCATAGATCTGTAAGATCAGCTTCCTAGCTAGATTAGAACAGCATCTGGAAAAATAAACAAACCTAGGACACATGCAGTCCAAAGCGCTGCAGTTCCAGTTCTACGACAGCCGGATCTGCAAACATTACACACAGATTGTGTATTTGTTTTCTGAGAAACTGCACATCTTCCTAATATAGACAAGTACAAAGACTGTCTATATACAAAATCTAAACATGAGCTACCACGTTGAAACACTCTAGATGAACAGTAATATAATATCCATTACCCAAAACTAATCTGTTAAAGCAGATTTGTTCCACATTGTAGTGACTCTAAACACTTGCTTTACGGCTTTAATAAGACATGTTACACTTTTAATAAGTTTACTTCTCGCCTGAGGCTTCTAGTGATATTTTAGCTCCTTAGCATTACCCTTAGGTAGCCCATTACTTCATTTATTACCGTGATCTGTGAACTTCAAGTTACGTAAGAAAATGCACGGCACACGTGGATGGAAAAGAGAAGCCATAGATACTGTGGTCAAGCAGGAGAGCAAATCTGTCCTCAAATCATCCTAGAATACTCTTAATTTACAAGTGCAGGTTGACCAATCTAATCAGAGTTCTTGAATCACAAAGCATTTTGTGATTCAAAAACCCAAGGGTGCTGAGGAAGCTCATGGAAGTGCTCGCCGAGCCACTTTCCACCATCTACCAGCAGTCCTGGCTCACCAGGGAGTTCCCACAGGACTGGAGGTTGGCAAATGTAACACTCACCTACGAGAAGGGCCAGAAGGAGGATCCTGGGAACTACAGCCCTGTCAGCCTGACCTCAGTGCCGGGAAAGGTTACGGAGCAGATCATCCTGAGCACCACCATGAGGCACAGACAGGATAACCAAGGGTTGAGGTCCTGTTTGATCAATCTGATCTCCTTCTATGGTAAGATGATTTGCTCAGTGGATGAGGGGAAGCCTGTGGATGTATCTTCCTGGACTTTAGTAAGGCCTTTAATAGTCTCCTACAGTGTCCTGGAGAAACTGGCTGCCCAGGGCTTGGATGGACATACTCTGAGATGGGTGGAAAACTGGCTGGATGGTCAGGATCAGAGAGTGGTGGAGAGTGGAATTACACCCAGTTGTCAGGCATCACCAGTGCTGTTCCCCAGGGCTCAGTGCTGGGGCCTGTTCCATTTAGTGTCTTTATCGATGATCTGGATGAGGGGACTGAGAGCTCCCTCAGCAACTCTGCTGATGACACCAAGCTGGGCAGGAGCATAAACCTGCCTGAGGACAGGAAGGCTCTTCAGAAAGACCTGGACAGGCTGGCGTGATGGACTGAAGCCAATTGTATGAGGGTCAACAATGCCAAGTCTTGCACTTGTGCCACAACAACCCCAGGCAGCACCAGAGGCTTGGGAATGCATGGTTGGAAAGCTGTTCAGCAGAAAAGGAGCTGGGGGTGTTAGACGACCGTGGCTGAACAGGAGCCAGGAGTGTGCCCAGGTGACCAAGAAGGCCAGTGGCATTCTGGTTTGTATCAGAATAATGTGACCATCACAATAGTGTGACAAGGAAGCGATTGTCCCCTTGTACTCAGTGCTACTGAGGCCACACCTCAAATACTGTGTCAAGTTCTGGGCCCCTCACTGCAAGAAGAACATTGAGGTGCTGGAGCGTGTCAAGAGATGGGCAACAAAGCTGGTGAAGGGTCTGGAGCACAAGTCTTATGAGAAGCAGCTGAGGGAGCTGGGGATATTTAGTCTGGAGGAGGCTGAGAGGAGATATGATAACTCTCTACAACTGCCTGAAAGAGAGTTGTAGTGAACTGGGGGTTGATCTCTCCAGTAATGACTGACAGGACACAAGGAAATAGCCTCAAGTTACACCAGGGGAGGTTCAGATTGCACATCAGGAAGAACTTTTTCACCGAGAGGTTTGTTAGACACTGGCACAGGCTGCCCGGCGAGGTGGTGGAGTCCCTGTCTCTGAAGATATTTAAAAGATGCAAAGCTGAGGAACGTGGTTTAGTGGTGGGTTTGGCAGTGTGTGGTCAGTGCTTGGACTCAGTCTTAAAGGTCTTTTCCAACTAAATGATTCTATGATCTATGCGTGTAATACATATACATTCTGTATACATCTACATACACACACTCAACATATGGGTATGTGTTCAGTTTCACATATTCACGGTGCTAAAGAACAGAGGGGCAAGAAGACAGATTAGCTGACTGCCTTTTTTACCTTAATTAAGTCGTCTGGATTTTCAACTATCTGACCTGGGGTTAAAAGAAACCAAATAGTAAAAAGCAAGCGAAAAATTAAGTCTTAAATGTATCCAATACTTCCAATAACAACGCTACAAAAAAAATATCACACTTAGCTGGGGGTTCTCAAAGATATCCAATTTTAAGAGGTAACTGAAAGCTGAATTCCTCGATCACACGTGTGTAGTTTTTATAGAGCTGCTTTAAGACGAGTGGCTGTCAGTTCTCTCATAATTCAACTGCATCACTCGGCATTCAAGAAGTTAAAGTTACAGGAAGAAACGTGTTTAACACACCTACAGTGCACCGTGACTTTAGGAAGCTCCTCTCCCCATTTGGTTATTCCATTTCTTCAAATGCAAGTATGTGGTATGTCATCCCTTGGCATTCTCTCTTTCCAAAGCACATGAGAATCCTAGTTTGTAGCTCTTCTGTCTTAGTTGTGTTCCCCAGAGATGCTGTAAGTTTAGCTTCTGTGTCGTTGGAACAGAGTACATCAGAGCATCAAGAGATACAGAGCTAAGCTTTCCTGAAAATCTGCCAGAACTGTAGAATGGGTTCTCATACAGTCTAACTCACAAGTATTCCTGTGGAAAGCTTTTAGTTCTCTTTAAATGTTGTCCAGAGAAAGGACGACAGCAAGTACAGAACAAGAAGGAAGAAGGGAAGAGAGAACTTGCTACAGTAGGCCGGGTGCCTTCTAGTAAAACACAATAAATCATGGTCTCAACCTAAATATCACCCAGGAAATATCCATTATATTCACTAGAGAAGCAAGAGTACTCTTCTCTTTATTTCTAAAAGCTGTACCAGGCTAAATTTCAGACCCACTCCACACTCTATGTCTCCTAGGAGAACTAATTTATTCCTTGTGTCAAAATCTCTCTAGTATGCTATGTTTGACTGTATAAAATGACACACAAAACTATAAAAACATACATAGAACCAAGCATAGAATCACAGAGTCATTTCAGCTGGAAAAGACCCTTAAAACCATCAAGTCCAACCTTTGTCCCAGTCTTATCAACCACTAGACCATTTCTAGAAGACAGAAGCTGACAAATAGAGCACACCTCTAAGCCCAAGCTAGCCTTGGACAGTCAAGCTGGTCTCCTTGTGCACAAATATTGGCATTTAGTTTGACTATTCCCATTAACACTTTGAGCAGGCCCATCTTCCCTGTGCTCACGCCTTGACTTGAGCACATCCCTGTGCAGTGCCCAGCTGCTATAGATATAAAAAACCACATAAGTGAATAAATTGTTCGTTTTCTTAATTGACCACATACTGAGCAGAGAAGAGGAACTAAAACACTGTATCATCATCATTCAAGTTCCAACCGTTCTACGCTCATGATGAGCTGGGATCTAGAAAAGCAAGCAGAGATGGGGCTTGCATTGCAGCTTTCTGCCCAGCACTGACACACGCTGCCCTGAGAGATTGTGGAGCTGCTATTCTGGGACATATTCAAAAGCAGACTGGACATCGTCCTGGGCAACCTGTTCTAGGTGATCCTGCCTGAGTAGGGAGTTTAGACAGTGACCCTCAAACATCCTTCCAGCCTCAACCATTCCATGATTCAAATGCCTTCACCAGGAGCAATCTTTCTTTCTCAATCTCTATTAATCTTCCAATTTCTGCTCTACATAAATCAGACAGAAAAGTCCATCTTCCAAATCTGATTCCACTCAAGAACAAATTCGAAGTGGTGTACTGAGAGAGGCAGAGGTCATAAGACAAAAAGACAAAACCATTAACGTATAACAACAGACTGTAACTAAGAGAGGAAAGCCCAGAAGAAGCAGGGCTGGATATACTCCACTCTAATTGACACTGTTACACTGGAAAACGTTTCCCTGCTTTTTATTCTGGTTTAAAACTATCAGCTTTCTAAGGCACTGAGAATAAGATTCAATTGCAGTACAGAATATCTAGGCGTAACATGGAGACAAGTCAATCTATTTCAGACTGAAAGACAAGTACATTCCCCAAAGAAGAGGCTCAAAAAATAAGCACTAGAAATTCACCAGCACATTTGTTCTTCTCTGCCTTAAATCAAACTGAATTTTTTTGGAGCTTAAAACTCGATCTCAGGAAGGACACTGTTCGGGGAGTTAAAAAGGAAGCTCACTCCAGCTTTTGGTCATATAAGCGCTACGTAGCTGTTGGTGATGGGTTTCACGTTCTCCAGCTAAGCATACCCACTGCTTTAATAGAGAATTTAAGCTTAAAGAAATGACTATTTTAGAACTCTGCTACAAAACATCTGTTCTCTAACACATCAGTGAACGGCTCCTGGATATAATAGAGTTGTGAACCAGCCACATACTGCTTTGGATGTCCGTAACTACACTGGTAGCAGCAAGTTTGGTTTCAGAAGTTGTTTTCTATCAGCTTAACATGAGTAACACTCAAGACTGTCTAACATTGTCCTAAGGGGACACCAACTCTGACCCGAAGACATAAAAGAACTGTTTGATCTCTCCACTCATTTAAACTTTGGCTTCTAAACCAAAGCAGGATGACAACATTAACATTAAAAGATGCTTTAATGATGCAAGTGTTTGCCCACTGAGACTCCCAACAACAGTGCACAGTACTAAGCTTCTGTCTACAGCAGAAACTACCTCAATTTTAGTCCTCTTCCATGACTACCCGTTCAGCTGAACCAGAGCAAACCAGTGACAGCCAGAGAAGCAAAAGTAACGACCAGCCACACTGATTACTCTTTTGGCTGCTGGACAGCTTATGTGCCTTCAACATAAACACCACACAGACCCAGACAGGTTGTTCAGCCCCTTTGAAACCGCTGTCAGTCATCTCTAAAAATCAAAAGACTGCAGCTTGAGTTTGTAGGAGTAAGTCCATGAACGCAAGCAAGTGGCCAAGGAGACATCTGAGAAGTAAAGTCACGGCCTGTAGTTCTCTCTCTACCATACTGCAGATCTATTGTACTGCCTACCAATTGGACACTCTAGCCTAAATATGCTGCAAAATTCAGGGGATACTACTAAATAGGTTTAACAGGCAATACAAGGAGCCAGAAGTTCTTTAAGTAACTCCCAAGCCCAAGGTATGCAATTGGTGCATTTTTCCTGTTCCAAGTTTGTTAGTCAAGCTTGCATTGGGTAGACAGTAACATACAACTAACACATCGATGCTACCAGCAGCAGAATTCAGTAGCATGTATTATAGCAAAACTACGTGTGAAACACTTACTTGGGGGCGGGGGGGGAAGGTTATTCGCTGTAGAAAAACAGCAAATTGTCATCTTTGCAAATTAATTTGTAGTATTCTGTGAAATTTTTAAAAGAAATAAGTCAAACTTTTCATTTACTTTCTGACTATTCACTTGACAGATCCTTTTACTTTTGTTTCCAGACTTGGATTCTCTCCTTGTCTGATCCTTAACACCCATGCTGTGATCTCCTACACTCAAAGGAACAGAGTAAGTATCAAATTTCTTAGCACCAGACTGTACTTCAAAAACTGCAACTACCAAGTGGGTGTTTATAAAGTACTTCATTAATTTGGTACAGTTATTGGGGGGGGGGGGGGGGGAAGGGGGGCAAAAAAATAAGGAATCCTCACAAAAAAAGAAATCCACAAAACCAAAAGCCCCACTAGGGTTTCTTTAATTAATTCCAGTGTGCCTCAACTTGTCTTATAACAACCCCATTTTCCAATGGTCATGAATTTTAAGATACCTAGTTTACGTAGTGCAGTGCTGCAGTGAGTGGATGTGTAATAAAACTCAAGTGAACCTACCCGTATTTAGCACTCCCAAACACCTTCCCTTATACACCAACACCAACCTGCATTCAGCACCTCCTAAATGTTTTCTCTTATACACCCAATCCAACCTGTTTAGTCCTAGTTTCCCTACTGCCTTGGGATCTAGAAGCCACTCGAATCCATTGCATACTCTCGGAACACCTACTCCTATGTTCTCCTGGAGCCATACACCTCTCGCAGCACTTACAGCAACCAGCATTTTGTGCACTTGATGTGGGCTTGAGCAATGGTGACTGATATCTTCACATCACAGGTCACTCCTGCACTAACAAAAGCCACAAAAACTACCAAGGAGTAAACAAGGAAGGAACAACCACAGTATTGCTCAGTGTCATACCAAAATGAGAGCGCTTCAGTAGAACGCTAAACGTGGGACACAAGCAAGATCTTGGGGTTGCAACTCCGTGGACTCCACTTCTTGGAACACTGAACAAGTGATACACTGTTCTGCTAATACACTGCACTCTTCTAAGAACTGTGACTTTATGCAATTCAAAGCTTTTTTACACAAAAGGATATGCTGGTTTACTTCAAGATGAAATTTTAAGTTAATTAAGCTTAGCAAAAACTGATGTAAAATCACCTGGACATGTCCTGTGGTCTAAGCCAGTTAGTTCAGTTTATGAGAGGTTAGATTTAAAACTGGAAGAAGTCACTGCAATTCCAATATGCCTGACTAAAACTTCATTAATCTCAAGAAGTAACCTGTGTATGAATATGAACATCCCCTCCATACTCCAACTTGATTACAATATAGCCAAGGCTCCTCATAGCCATTTTCTCAACTAGATAATAATACTGACTGACACAAAACAAGATCTGAAATACTTTATAATGCATAAGCACTTGTATCATGTCTTACTTTTGGGATTAGAAATCAAAAACAAGTTATTTTCCTGCCTTTAAAGGAAACAGCCTAACAATAAAGCTTTTCTGCTCCACCATCCCACTCACACCTGTGGTTCTGTATTGGAGTACTGGTTGATGAAAAAAGATGGGAGTTCTGAAAAACACAAGTGCCTTTTCTTCACAAATATTACTGAGAAGGTACATATACATCAAAATCCGAAGATGTGGCATAAAGTCTTGGAAATATGTCAATACCTAAACCCTGCTCACGTGTTCCACACAGCAGCCACCAAAGCAGACACCAGTCGAACCAGAATTTGTTTAGAATATAGATGGCAACCAACCAAAGGGCTGGCTCCAGCCTGCAAAGCAGGCTTTTACTGGGTCACCAGCAATGCCTGCTAACCAACTACCAGACAAGCCAAGCCTGGCTCAGCCAGCCAAGGAAACCACAGATGCTGCAGGAAAAGAAAGTAAAGTTTGGTACAAAGGGTTTACTACTAGGTCAGTGCCAGTGCAGCCCAAATTCAACCTTCTCTCTTTCAGAGCAGGGCAGCTCAGCTCAGGAAGCAATACAAGCACCATAGAGAACCGGGGGCAGAGGCAGCATCTGACTTCAACTAATGCTGTGAAACAACTCGGGTATTACCCAATCCAAAGAACTGGGTATTAAGTGCACAATAAAAAACATCAAGTTGGGCTGGATGCAGAATTTACTATCCGAGTCATCACCACCCATTCCAGAATCAGGCTGGCTCCTGCAAAATCATTCAGGTAACCCCAAATCATGCACCCAGCACTCTGGGAAGGTTCACTAGTCATTCAGTCAGATGTGTTGCTGCACTGCAACCCACAGCACCTAAAGCCTGAGAGGAAAAAAAGGAGAGCATGAGTCAGTTTGACTGGGCTGCCACAGACAGATTTGACAAGTTCGGTAAGCTTACTACGCTCAGCCGGTGCGCTCTACACTCCCTCAGCTTCCCAATTCCAGCACAACAGTAAAAGGATGTGCAGTCCAGCAGTGCACAGTGAAAACATGAGTCAGTCAGGGTACATTAGTTCCACCTAAGTACAGCAGTAAATTGGGTGGACGGCTTCCAGGTTACAGCCATCTCTGGCATCACTATAGCCAGGTTTGCAATCTAACTTGATGAATGCTGTCAGATCCAACCCAAGCCCATATCCATAGCTTCCCTCCTCCCTTACTATTGATACCCTCACCCCACACTCCCTGTCAAAACCGCTGCAGCTCGCTTGGATATATGTCGGACAACACAGCCTGGGTGGCCACCCACCTCTCTTGAAGTAACGGTACTTCTGACACAGAGATTCTCAATAGGCTGAAACCACACACAAATTACAACTTAGTGGCCCAGCATCAACTCTGAGCAGTCGAGGACCTTTTCAAACTCTTTCCCCATGTCTCTCACAGTTTCATGCATTACCTGGGCTAACTCAGCTCCTAATGTCCCCAGATAACAGAAGGTTGGTTGCATTGCCTTGCAGCTGATTACAACTATTACCCTCAGTAATCCCTCTGACTTTAACATGGCTATCAAAACTTGAGGTTGCCTGACCCAGGTTGCATTTTTTTTTGACATCATAACGCAATCCAATTACACTTTTACTACTTTAAAATCAAGTTGTGTCTAATATAGAAAAAGAAATCCACACAGGCTTGGTATTGCCCTAGAAATACCCTTCATTTTACAAACGGCTGTGGAGTCACAGACTGCATCCTTATGATTTGCAGGCACCCTTATAAATCTGAGGGGGGAAAAAAAAAGGTGTAAGAAAGGATGGTTGTTGGTTTGGCACTGCCATCTGCAAGAAGAGTTCCATGAGTCAACATCTCCCTACTCATATATATCTTCCTGATAAAGGTTCTGATGCATTTTATTAATCTGTCAGCCTCTGGGTTTTCAACTCCTCTAGCACAAGGACCTGCAACACACCAAATGGCTTCGCAAGGCTGTGAAGAAAAGCAGGGAAGGCTCTTGCCAACCGCCAGGCAGACTCAACGCCAAGAGAACATTAAACCCACGGATAATTAAAAAAACCCAAACACACCAGAATTTATAACCCACAAAAATCTATTCAGCAAAATAAACCGTGTCCATCCTTTCTGAACTCCAGCATTTATCGCTTCATCCCCCCTCTGCAGACCCCGGCACTCGGCCTTTTTCCATTGCACGGTCAGGCGGCCTTTAATGAAGAAAGGTAAAGGGAGCCAGAGGATGCGTGTGTTGGCCACCACGTTTCAAGGATGCACGACAAAGCCTCCGAAGCTCGCTGGAAAATAAACCTCGGATCTCGTTTAATTGCACAGAAGGTCAAACGGGCACGAGACGCAGCAGAGAGCTGGCGACAAAGCGCTCGCCCCTGAGCCTCCTGCCTGCCCTGCCTGCCAGGGGCTCGCCGCTGCGCCCGGAGCAGGGCTGGCTCGGCGCAGGCAGCGCCTGGCTGCGCGCCCCCGACGCCCCTCGGCGCCGCAGCCCGCGCCCGTTACGCGGCCGCCCCTCGGCAGCCGCCGCCACCCGTCAGCAGCGGCGGGCGCGCAGCGGCCCCGAAAACAAGCCCCAGCGAGCGGCGGAGCGGGCAAGGCACGGGCTCTCCCCGAGCCCGTGCACGGGGAACCGTGCCGGGCCGCAGCCTCACCATGGCTCGCTCCTGGAGCTCCGCGGGCGGGCCCCGTCCGCCCGCCGCTGCCGCCGCTCCAGGCCCTGCGGTGCCTCCGTCCGCCATTTTGAGAGCGAGGGCCGCAGCCGGCGCCGCCGTGCCGTCCCCCGGCCGCTGCGCTGCGCTGCGCTGCGCCGCGTCGCGCCCCCTACGGCGGCCCGGGCTGGC
>WBNH01009342.1:76506-106067 GCA_013401255.1 Urocolius indicus | reverse complement strand
CGGCTCGGCTCGGCGCGGCTCGGCGCGGCGCGGGATGCTGAAGCTGGCGGCGGGGCTGCTGGCGGCGGCTGCCGTAGCGCTGCTGCTGGACTGCTACACACCCGCGGGGTCACGGCCGGCCGAGGGGCAGCGCCGCCGCCGCCCGCGGGCCCCGCAGCCCGCCCCCGGCGCGGAGGCCGATAACCTGCTGTGGATAGTGCAGGTGAGCGGGGCTGGGGGGGGGGGGGGTCGGTCGCGTCCACACCTTCGCCGTGCCAGAGGCTGGCAGCCGACAGCGAGTTGCAGGTGTTGGTCTTGCTAGACCACCCGAAAGATAGGATGCCAGCGGCTGAAGCGGGTAATTCTAGCTCGCCTGTTATTACACCGTGCTCTGTGTTGCATCAGTACCTGGTGCGGTGTCATTTAATATCCCAGCGGCAAATGCAGACCTCTTCCAAAACTCTCAGAAGCGTGGCTGAGAAAGCAGTTACATAGATTTTTTTTTTTTTTTTTTTAGCGCTAGGAAGATCCTGGGTCAGTGGTAAGTGATGTATGTCAGGTTAAATGCACACAGCTTTGTTTCCAGCTTGAATGTAAAAGATAAATTAAGTGGCATGGTCTGGGAAGCAAACTGTCACATCCAGGTGCTGCTGTGGCTTCCTTTCTGACACTTCACCCCAGAGCATTCCTGAAGCACTTAGTGCATCGGGAACCGCAAGCCGGTAATTGAGGGCTGAGATGTCACAGGGGTGACTGTGCAGTCTGAGACACAGGCTGCTTGTACTGGTTTGCTTTTATTCTCAAACTTAAGGACACTTTGCCTAAATGTGTTAGCTGTAGGCAGTGCATAAGCTGGCGTGTTATTAGTCCTTTTGTTCTCTCCAATTGCTGTGTATTTTTAAAGTCTTTTTTCCCCACCCCCCCGGTGATTGTTTTACTTGTGTGACTTAAGCTTTATCTTTACTGCAGAACAGATTTCAAGATGAACTGGAGTTTTCCCAAGGATAGGTCATGGCACAGCTAACTTGAGACTTGGCTTTAGTTTCGAGTGATTATGTTCTCTTTCAGACGTGCTCTTAAACAGCTGCTTCATCACTGACGTAGCTTGGAAACGAATCAAGCACTAAATCCAGCGTTGTGCATGCTGGTGTTGTGGGAAACAGGCTTCAGGCTCCCCTGTGGTTCTGTAGGTCTGGCCTAGGTCACTGGATAGAGCTCAAGATGATCTGTTATGGCCCTGCAATCCCTGCCTTGTTTTCCCTCCCATGCACAGGACTGTCTCTTCGGAAACAGAACTGAAGTGCAATCTTTGTACTATAAACTTGTATTAATGGCTTTTTCACCTTTCTTAAAGCAGAACTTCCTTTCTTAGCCAGTGCATGGTAGGCACTCTAGTTCAATATTTGACAAGCTTACAGCTGATTTTTCTCCTCTCTGTCAGCCAGATCCATTGTATTGTTGCTGTAAGCCTTGTAATCCTCCCTTGTTAATGCCTGCCTTTCCTGAGCCACATCTTCTCTAGATAAGGCACGTGGATGATGACTCCTCACCCCTAAGAAGCCCTGTCCAACCTATTTTGTTGAGAGTTGCTGCCTATGATGCAACAAGAGAGGCCAAGTTTCCTGGTTTTGGTTTACAGAACTAGTCAGTAGAACTAGATCTCTTTCAGCAAGATGACTGTGTGGCACCGGCAGCTCACAGAACCTCAGAGTCAACACGCCACTTAGAGCCATCAAAACTTACTATAGTTAGCTATGTATTTCCCCTTATTATTGCATGCTCTTAGATTTAAAGAGCTTTTCTTGATATAAATGTGCTTTTAGGGGTTGGAGGTGCAATATGATGCACTTGCTCTGCTTTTGTTCTGCCCCAGTTACCCACATCTCGTTCGTCCCGTATCTCTTACTCTGATCGGAATCACCCTGGCTGCCCTTACTTTACATTCTCATTTGCAGAACAACCTGGGCTTGGGACAGTGTTTCATTGTTCTCTTTTTGTAGGTGTCAGATATTCATATCAGTGAATTTCAGGATCCCAAGCGGCCTACTGACTTTGAAAAATTCTGTTCCGAAACCATTGCTGTCATTCAGCCAGCACTTGTTCTAGCCACAGGTAAGCAAGGCAGAAGTTTACATTTCTTGTTGAATGTGCTGTCAAAGGAAGAGCAAATAAGCAAAATTCTAGGATCTCAAGAGAACCTTAAAGCCTTAAAGGGATCTTAAGCGATGGAAATGGAACTGCAGCTGCAGACAGAGCTATTGAAGCAGACAATAACTTCTCAAGAGAGTTAGTTTTTGTTTGCATGTCTGGAGTCTGATGGTGAGTCTACTGTGTGTCATACGCAACAACAACATAGTTATGCAATGTGGCTACTGTCACTACAGCTTAGTCCTTGCCAGGATATACTTTCCTTCTTTTCCTCCTGGCAGTGATCCTATGTCACTCTTCATATTTGAAATTAGAGAAGTGAGTGATGTCTCTGACAAATCACAAAGAGCCATCTCCTCTCTCAGAACAATCCCGACTCATCTGCATGAAATTCACCTCTGAACTAACATAAGATTTCATTGCTGGTTTCTGTTTGAACATCTGGTACCAAGACAGGTGAAACCTTGCCTTTTCATTTGATAGCTTGCCATTGCTACTGAAATGGATTGGTTTTGGCAAAAAAAAGTAAAAAAGGCTTTGAGCCACTACTATACAAAGGGCTTTAGAATATTAATGCTAAGCCTGTTTCTGTGGAGAGTTACATACCTGCTGCTTCTTTTTTAAGTGTTCAGAAATAGTATTCATCATTTAACATCTTTATAGGCATTACTATATAAGTAGAAACACATTACTACATGAACAGAAATGAGAGTGGTTCAAACTCTGAGCTTAAAGGGTACACAAGGTGTGAAGTTGAACAAAGCTTCTATCAGTAGAGTCTTTGGGTATAATGAATATATAACATTTTTCTTTACTTTGGCATGGCATTATTAAAAGGGCTGCAGTGGCATGGCTGATAAATATTTGAGCAGGCTGCTGCATCTGCATAAGAAGGCATTTACCCTTATAAGTAACATAAAGGTAGATGATAGATGACAGAAATGTCCAGATTGCACACAGGAGACCTGCAGCCACTCCCACTAGACATCTGGGATCGCCTGTTTGCCTAGTTTACAGTATTTGTGTAAACTGTGGAAGCCTCTAGTTCTGCCTTATCTTTGTACCCTTTCAGGAGACCTGACAGATGCTAAGACAAGAGATAAACTGGGATCTGAGCAGATAGAAGCAGAGTGGAAAACTTACTACTCAATCCTGAAGAGATCAAGAGTGATGGAAAAAACCAAGTGGATAGACATCAAAGGGAATCATGGTAAGAAGGAAATGAAACATCACTTGCCCATGATTACAGACTTGATTTAGGCAAGTTAGAATTTAGAGGTAAAGTGTTAGTACTTACTAGCATGTTAGTGGTGGTTATGAGTCAGAAGGGCTTGCCATCCAGGCATCTGCTCTACTGAGGGCACAATTTATTCACAGGTATCTGTTCAACTGGAGTTTTAGTCCCAGAGAAGTAGGAGTCTTCTTGTATTGCTTTCGCCTGGCAGCTGGGAAGGACATAATTTTCCAGGTCATTAGTTTATATGCCCCATCTTTTAAGGGAAAGGCCAACTATAACCTTACCCTACTGAAGCAGTGGTTTCAATTTACTTTTCATAGACCTTCTCCCCACAAGTTTAAGTTAAAAAGTACCACACACTCAGCAGTTAAAGGAAATGTGCTTTCTTTTACATAGAAAGGTCTGGAAGTTCATACATATCATAGCTGTCACTACATTCTAAGCATTCAAATACAAGCTGACAACCTTGTAGACTAGAGAAGTCAGCTATTACAGGAAGGGCAAAACTAGAAAGCCCAGCAAAGGAGGAGGAAAAAAGTGTGTGCTTTTACATATAAAGCCTGTGTATGACTTTTTACTCCTGTTTCCCTATCAGGCTTCTGTTACTTGCCTTAATGGAGAGGTGGATCTCAGTTGCAGAACAAAGTTCTCCAAGTTGCTGCCTTACACAGGCTGCTCTCTGATGCTATTGTGACTTTATTTTTCTTCACCGAGTTATGTCTTGCTTACAGAGATTGCACACAATCTGGAAAGCTTCTGAAAAGATTTATGGCCAAAGCGGAGACACGTGGTTATGTTTTAGCCTCTAAATGACAATTTACATACCCACAAAAACTGTGTCTTTGAATTGAAACTTCAATGAGAAAACTATTCCCACTTTATGTCAGCTGCATCACGTATATAATGTCTTGTGTGCAGGGTTAGACAGTCAGCTTGTCAATTATGCCTGCAGAGTCTGCTTTATCTCAACATTCACAAATAAACTACAGAAGTCAATGATCAATTTGATCCCAAAGTCTCTTCATTCCCTTTTTCTCTCCCTTACAGACTCATCCAACATTCCACACCTGGATAGCGTTTGGAATTATTACAGGTACATTTCTTTACCACGCAGCTGCCATTACACTCACTAAACAGTATTCTGTTTTCACTTATCCCATATCTGCTTTGTCACTGACGTTCCTGTAGTCCAGGATCATATTTGCTGTCCCCTCTGTCTTTCCCATTGCCAGTTAGCAGAGAATAGATTGACAAATCATAGATTTTTTTTTTTTTTTGTGCAGACTTCTTATCTCTTACCCTCTGTGTTCTGCAATTGAAGATATTGGAAGTTGTTACCAGGGCATGCAGGGATACAACACGGAAGGCTAAAGCCCTCTTAGAATGATATGTGGCAAGGGATGGAAGAAGACCTTCTTGTTTACATTTCTGTTCCTTTGCAGATCTCCTTTAATTAGGAATTGTGTAAGATCCTGATGTCCTGCCATCCATTCTGCCTGTTTGTTTTGCATCATTTCTGTTGCTGGGCTATAGTTTATCCATAAAAACTACAGTGTTGCCCAGGGAAAGTGTATTTGTGCTAAAGTTGGAGGATGTTTTTAAATGTTTCTGTGCTAATCTGCTGCTGTCTTAACATGTGGCCCACTTAAGGAATCATCTCTGAAACAGATGTTTTAATGCCATTGATTTTTAAGAAGAGACTTTACTGCAGTAACAAGATGATGCTAGATCTAATGGAAGCAATATTGCATTTATACCATGCAGGTCATTTTTGTCATTGTTGCAAGCTTTCCTAACAGCAATATTTCCATTTTCTTTTGGCAGGAAATACTCTGCCTGGCATAAAGAAGGCTCTTTCCATTACATCCACGCCACCTCCTTTGGGAACTATTCATTCATCTGCGTGGATGCCACACTCAGCCCAGGCCCTAAAAGACCCTATAATTTCTTTGGGATTTTAAGCACGGTATTTTATAAGTTCTGGCATTCCCTTTTGATGACTGTTTCATTTCTATAGTGGATTTTTTTTGTGTGTGTTTTGTTTATATTTTTAAGGAAGAATAGTCTGAGAGATGGGTGTTTTTGTGTCTTTTTGTTGTGGAGTTATTATGCAGGTGGGACATTTATTTAGAAAAAGGAACATGTCACTTAACATATAGAGTGTCTGTGTTGTTTCTCTTAAACAGTCCAGTACAAAAATGTCAAATTAGACAAATCCAAACAAAACAAACTCCAAACTTTATAACTTCACTCCTTTTTTGCTTTGTTGGATGCCTTTTTCCATTAGTATTAGAGATGAGAGATTTGCACTTAGCATTACCTTTCATATTATTCCATTGCTATACAGAAATGTGTCACTTAGGAAAGTCAGACCTGGTCAATAAACATCACAAGATATTGTTTTGAAAGAATATCATTAATCCTAATATTTAAATCACAAATCAGCTTAGATAACATTTTGCTTCTCATTCATTTTTCTCTGTAGTTTGTTGCTATGCTATTGTTCTTGAGATACTCTTCTGAAGTGTTCTTACATAGTTACTGTGCTCTGGTAACCAGATGTCATATTTTCACCTATGATAACAGCCTCAATGAAAAGTAACATGACCTCTCTCTAATCTCGTCTGAAGGAGGCTCAACATTTAATTAGGTGTTTGTAAAGTGCTTGGTGATACTTAGATGACAAGTGCTGTAGGAGTGCCAAGCACTGTTCTCATTGTCATAGCAGGTGTAGTAGATTTGCAGACAAACTTTCAAGAAGCTATGAAAATGCAGTTGAGTCTAGAGCTCTTGGCCTTGGCTGCAGTAAGTCAAACTTTAGCTTGCTCATTACCGTACAGCAGGAGTCCAGAGAGCATCATTTGCACATCTTTGCACAAAACTGAAAGGTAGAACCTGTAACTTTTAAGAATTAAAGCTCTGCTAGAATGTGCAAAACAAATTAGATTTGTATCAGTGATTTCATTGCATATCTTAGGCAAAAATGTTCTCAAAACCCAAACTCATTAACCTGGAATGCCATACTGAATCCATTCTTTTTCTACATACCTTTATTTCTGTTTCCTTTATTCATGCCCTTCAGCCTTTCAAGTAGGAGGGGAAAACAATACTGTTGGCAGTTCCCTGGGTTACCCTAAAAGATGATCTGCAAAATGGTGAAAGGGTGGATTTGTGTTCTTCTCTGATTTTAGTTTTCCTGCCTCTTTTTGTTAGACTGTCCAGAGAGACTCCCAACACCAATAAGTGGTTCATTTAATTACTGGTGTTGGGAGTCTCACTGGACAGTAAGTGGTTGATTTAATACCAGAAGTCAAACAAGTAAAGGAGATAAATTTTACCTGCTGTGTAAAGTGTTACTTTTGCTTAACTTTTAACAGCAATGGCTAATATTTTCAAGATTCAGCATCACAGGTCATCCAGTTAAATGACTGAAGCATACAGTACACAGTTTCAGTGGCCTGTCATGCCTACGAAAGGCCATCTAGCAACTCAAGAGATAGTAGGGATGATAATTCTAAGGTAAACATGTCTGGAAAATCAACTCCAGCATGTTGGCTTTGACTATATAAATAATCAGTAGAAAGGATAGGAGTATCATTTACCAAAGTCTTTCTTTATATTGCACTTTGCCTGTGTTCAGTTGCAAACAATGTGTTGAGTGTCTTGTTTTCACTTTCTTTTTCCAACATGAGATTTTAGGGCCATGTCTAGTAGCACAGATTGTTCACCTGCAGGTCCTGAAGCAACTGAGCATATTCTCTGGAAACAAACCAAAACAAATCCACATAAATTGTATTCTCCGTTAGTTTCTTTCTGCTTTTCCTTTTGCTATTCTTTCCAAATAGCCTGAATGTTAAATATGTTTGTTTGGTTCTCTTTCAAACACCTGCCCATTTCAGAATCAAATGGAAGAGCTATCTTTCATGGCAACAGAAAGTCTGCACAGCAATCACACCATCTGGTTTGGCCATTTCCCCACTTCAACCATCATCTCCCCAGCCCCAGGAATACGATCATTAATGAGGTAAGACCTTTCTTTCTTTTCCCTATGTTTTCAGTGTGGAATACATTTCTTGCCTCTCACATATTTGTCACTTTTCAGGTTTTCTGCAGTGGTATTGCCTCCTCACCCAAAATAACCACAATTCCTATGTTCTTTTATTAGTTCTGCCACAGCCTATTTATGTGGACATTTACATACGATGGGTGGGCTGATGCCAGTCTTGCACAGTCAACACCGGGGTGGCACTCTGGAACTCGAAGTAGGAGACTGGATGGATAACAGGAGGTAAGTACACCCTGTGTGAGCAGTCATATAGAGCCTACCTGTTACACTGGGATTCTGTTTTCTGCTCTATGCAGAATTTCAAAGCAGCATTAGATCTGCCTGACTGGATATTACTTGATGCTTTTGAAACATGTCTTTGTGTTTAAGCTGGGCTTTTTTTTTTTTTTGCTCCCTGTACCAACAGTGTGTCAATAAATTATGTGATTCGTTCTTGATATTTAGGAAATAAAACCAGGACATCTAAAGGTGCATTTAGAATGTGTTTCCTATTCAAAGCAGACAGATAAATTGTAATAACATTCAGCATCGCTACTTCGAAATAGCCATGCTCTGCAGCAGCTGTTAGAACTTCAGACAGAAGTAGTGTACCTGAGGAATGTTACTTTAACAACATAACCAAAAAGTGTCTGATGCTACGTGAAATGTATAGTGGTATATTAGCTTTAATTCTGCAGTAGTCCTAAGAAGGATCCTTGTTTGCATGCAGGAAGAGAGCACTGCAGTCTTTATCCATAACTACAGTACCTACCCAGATGCTATAGTCACGTACATTATGTTTTAATTCTTTAACATAATATTCATCTGTCTGAGCCACGTGCCAAATTCAATAGATTTGACAGCTGCAATTCTGAGTGGTGCTTTGGTGATTTATAAAATGAATTTGACCAGAGGTCAGCAGTTGGTTAACACAGGATCAACTACTGAAGAAAATAAATGGAAAACAAATCAAACAAGTTGTGTCTAGGAACTCTGGAAGCACAGGAATCAGCTGTGCATGCAGCAGGCTTGGATCAACAAAGGTTTCTTCCTTCCATGACAGGTACCGGATCCTTGCGATTGATCATGACCTCCTTAGCTTCGCAGATCTCAGCTTTGAGGAGTGGCCTGTAGTTCTCATCACCAATCCCAAGTCCTTCCTTTACAGCAGTTCTGTTCACGAACCACTAGTCAAAATTCTTCATTCCACTCACATCAGGTACCTGACATCTCTTGATTACACAATATTTAGCTGTATTTTAATAGCTGGGGGCTTTCTTGGGTTATAATGTACACAAAACCTTTTGGCTAAGTGTGTGTGTCCACTGTTCTCAGAATTCATCTTTCTCTGGAAGATCGTTCCTGAGAGCTCACTTTGTACCCTATCAGTGATAAAAGGAGATTATACAGTAGTAATTCATGCTTGATTGATTTATGCAGTTAGTTCCCCTACAATCAATTGAACTTTTATGAATGTAATGAAAGCTGCTGGAGTTAGATTAATGTAATCAGCGTAATTCATCTCACACATGCACTTTGCCTCTGCTAATTTCTTTTGTACCATACATCATCGCTGTAGGAAAGAACTACCATGTTGCTGTTAGCCTACAGATACTGCTTCATTTTAATTTCTAACTGTTTTGAACTTCTAAGTACTTTAAGGGAGCATAATCTTTAGGGACTTCTCTTGAAGTAATGACAAGTCTGCAAGTCTTGTAACAAATCTGTTTCTATTCCTTAGAATTTTGGCCTTCTCTCCTTCTGTCATTGTCTCTGTCCAAGTCTACGTAGATGGAGTTGACTTGGGGAATGCACATCAGGCGTCTGGCCCTCTCTATGTACTGAAGTGGAACCCCCAAAACTACAGTGAAGGGTTCCATCACATCAATGTGACTGTCCAGGTAAGGTGCCTGCTGGCGTTCTTTGTACTGAATTTTTACGTTATCACATCTGCACCACCACCCTTCTGCACCACAAAACTAGGAACAAAATACATGGTAACAGACTTTCTTTCATATTTATCTGATTACAAACCCCAGAGGATTTACTAAATGGAAAAATGCTGACTGCTGAGCACTAAGCCATTCATAAAGCATCTGGACAAAATAAAGGATTCTTGGTTTTCATGAGAAATGTAGTAAGACAAGTAAGAGAAGAGCACTACAATAAGTAGTGACCGTCTTCCACAAGCTGCTGAATCTCTGACAGGATCTCCTTCACACGTAGCACTTTCAGCTTATGACGTGTCAATCACCAGTTCAGTTAAAATGACATAATTGACAGCAAGGAAACCTTTGTATGTAGAAGTATTTAATCCTGCAGTATGCCAGACATGCACGTGTCACTTGGATCTTTCCAGAAGAGCTGCAATGCTAATTAGCAACCCCAGTAGTTATTTTGTGCACCACTGGTATCTAATTGCTTTCTTGGTTTATACCAATCTAGGATGCTTCAGGAAGAATTAGCACGCGGCACCATATATTTGCTATGGAAGAAAACCTTTCTCTTAGATTTGCCTTCTGGCCCTCGGTTATTCTTCTCACTGACCACTATGTATTAGTAAGTACTTTGCTGTCATCTGTGTTGCTTTCCCCAGAGACTGCAAGAGGGAGGCATTTTCCTAATTCCCAATAGACTTGAGCACACTTTGCTTTTTCCAGCTAGGACTCCGCTGGAATTTCCCAAATGCTTCCCAAGTTCCTTTACTCAACTTGCGCGCTTCCAATGGGATTTGTGCAGCAGTGGTTCCTGCAGATAGTTACCTGAGTCACAGTTGTCCCTTTTTTGGGCATAGGTATATACACATTGTGTGCAAGCAAGAAACGGAAAAGAAACTACTGTAGATAGTAGAAAAAAAGAAATATTAAATCAGAGAGAACTTCACTGTGATCTGTTGCAATGTGTGTACTGACAAGAATGCTGGGGAAAATCTTACACCAGCTGCTGACATTGTAGCTACCTCTAGAGGAAGGCAAAATTCCCATCTACTTCTCTAAGTTCCAGGTCATATCCAGAAGTGTTACAGCTCAATCTATGCAAAGAAGGCATGTCATCGTGATTTAGGTGCACTCAGAGAACACAGGAAAGTTCAGAGGACTGTAAATAGGATCATAATTGGCTCAAAACTGTTATATTAGTTTTGTTAATCAAGTAACTGATGTTCTGCACCATGTCTTGAACTGCAGTTCTATTCAGTATAACACTCAGAAAATGTTTTACGTAGGCAGAGTATTGACATGTTTTCCATGGCTGTGTTTTACAAACCCAGTTCTTTAAAGATTTGGGTCTGTAGGCTGCAAGTCCAGTAACGTAGACACTCTTCAGTTTCCTTTAACTGTGCAGTTCCATGACACCATCAAGGTTTGACTCCGAGTTTCAGTTAGAACTCTTTGTGTCTGTAAGGGCTGATCAAAGGCAGCTGTTATTCCAGAGGTGCCTTAGAGAGAAAACTTGTCTTTTCAGGCTCGTGTGCTCTTTGTTCTGATTGTGCTGATTCAGCTCGCCTTGCTCCTTATTTTCAGATACCTCCAAAAGCCAGCACTCAGAGGTATGAACCAACGCTTGTCTCTGGTTTTTAGAGTATCTAATTTTCCCTAAACTTTTTTTTTTCTACTATTTATCTGCTTGCTGTAAATAGAGATATGTAATTGTGCTGTTAATGACCGTGTGCATTTTGAATCTAGTACTGCAGGGTTTGATTTGGTTCTCAGAAGCTGCTGTTTTGCTTTTCAGGAGACTGAGAAAACCCCCAATATTTCAAATAAAGTAAATGAAAACTAAAAACTTGATTATCTTTGTTTAAACAAAAACTCAATTAATTTAAGCCTGGAGGTTTCATTTTCATTTTCTCACTGAAGAACCCAGTGCATAGGGAAGAACAGGTTTTGTTTGCTATTAGTTGCCTGTGTGTGCTTGTTTCTCTCTAACTGGCACAGAATTCTCTGTCGCCTGAGTGGAGAAACAGATTTCCTTCTACAAAAAGATTTTTGTTAATCTTTGCAAAGAACATGAACAAACTTGGGTCTTTCTCAAAATAATATGAAGATCAGTTCTGTCATTACTTGTTATTTTGTTCATGATAAACCTGGTAAGTGAAAATTAAACCTATTAAGCTTGTGGAGTTCATCTTTTAAACAATTGTTTGAACCACACCTTAGTAATGAGATTTTTTTGGGCAGCCACTTCCCTTCCAATTCATGTCAGCATTACGTTCCTTCTTTTACACTCATAATCATCTAGAGCCCTAGGGGAACTACAGAAGCTCCTTATGTAGAAAAAGAAGAGATTTTCAGTTGCCTTCAGGGAACTCAGCAGCTAAAAATGGAAAGAGCTAGCACTCAGTGATCAGTTAGGTCCCTGTAGACCATGACAGATGTTTTATGAATTGGAGAACAAATTTGTTAGAGCTGTTGATGCCCAAAGGTCAAGCTTGCTCTCTGAGAGCTAATGTTTTGTGTGACGGGGAGCTATCATACAGGTGAAACTCTGAAAGCTGCCTTTTGTGCAAAAGCTCTCAGTCTCAACTGATGCATTGTCTGCTTCACTTAGAAAACATATACTGCTCTTGTAAATTCTTTTCGCTAACATCACACACTTGTCAATGCTGCCATTTTAATGCCTATCCTTTAGCTGAGTTGCTCTCAGATCTCATTAAGAACATTTAATCAAAGACGATGCAATGCATCTGGTCCATGCTAATGTGCCTTTTTGGGTTTACACAGTTACCGCTTTGAATCTCTTTCTTTTCATTTAATATTAATTCTCTCCATGATTTTAATTCTATCTGACTTAATTTTCTGGGTATAGAATCACAGAACCTTAAGGGTTGGAAAGGACAACGAAAGATGACCCAGTCCAACCCCCCTGCCAGAGCAGGAGCGCCTCAGTGTACTCACTTAGAGTGGCAGTGCTGCTGGTTTTAACACAGATTGTTATATTTATTGGTTCCTTACTTTCAGTTAGCACAGTAATAGTAGAGTGTGTTCTCTTGCATTTGTTCTGTAGACATGCCAAATACTACTTTCGTATTTCTTACTTAATAGGATGAGCAAATAACATGCAGATTTGTTTCAGAAAGGCCAGTACACATTTTGATGTGTATATATATATATATACATGTGCTGCAATGTGAATCAAATACATTTTTTTTCCTTAAATGTTGTCTCTGTTTAGAAAAGCCAGGACTACTTACTCTGACCTCGTACTCTCTTCATGTCTTCAGTAAAACTAACATCTTCTACTACTCAATTCTGGGTCTGAATTTATACACTGTTCTGGGTAAGTAACCTAGAGTATCAGAAGACATAAATTAGTGTTTTTAAATTACCCATCAGATTCTGATGAAAAAAATAAGAGACTTCTACCATCTCTGAGAATGAGGAACATCTACGTAATTTACAAAACTTCTGTGGAACTTGGAAAGTTCCTGTCCAAAGAGACTAAAGATTAGTTTGTAAGAACCTAACTTAGAAGCCCTAGAAATAATTCAACATGTCACTAAATTATTCTGACAGCAGAGTATTAAAAAACTTCATTTGCCTTTCACTTATTCTTTGAGTAAGACCTGGTTGTGCCTTGGTGTAAAATGAGTCTATATGGAATGCACAATTCAAGTGAGATGTCACTAAGATGTGTGGGCTCTGATGCTAACAATTTGAGCTGATTTCTCCTGAGGTTACTAAAAGAGGTACTTGTCTGGCAGTCAGTGCAGTAGGCATAAGATAGTGCAGCCTGCCCGTGTTGACTTCTAAGCTGAGCCAAGCTGTAATTGGTTATGACCATGACTTTCATGTATCTTTCTGTAATTCTGTGTTTTCTGCGTGTTCTGTTTCCTCTCTTTCAGGACCATGGTTTGTAGGTGAAATAATAGATGGCCAAGTGGGAGCCTGTTTTTCCTTTGGGGTGTTTGTTGGTGGTTCCTTCTTACAGGGCAGTATGACATTTGCGGTTGGGATTTTACAGGTACATGTTTAGAAAAATTAAGGCTGACAAACTGCTTTCTTTTGGGAACTTTGTCTTATTTTTCCTTTCTGTTATAAAGCAAGGAGTTGTGGAAGGATAGAGATGAGTGGCCATGCCTGACTACAATAGCTCTTTCTGCAAATTTAAAGGTCCGAAAGGAAGGAGGTTGTTCATCATTTTCTCAGACTTCTGTTTTACTCTGTTGCTTTGGACTCTCTGGATTGGAGGCCACCTTTACAGATTTACCACTCTATACCTTTATTTGTTTATTTACTCAGTCCTTGGGTCATGCAGAGGTTGCAGTGATTAAGCAAAAGGAACTGAACAGCCAGGGCAGCACTTGCCCACTGAGTAACAACCTGTGGATCACCAGGTGTGACTCTCCCAGTACACACAAGTCCAGCCCTCCCAGCAGTCTGACCTGCCTGCCCTCTGGTTTTCCTAGTTGCCATTAGCCTGAAAGGGAGGGTGTAGTTCACCAAGTTGATGTGGTTCCTCTGTTCCTCACTGTTCCTCTCTTATGCCAGACCTAACACTTGTCTGGCACCACAGTGGGCTGGGTCAGAGACCTAAATTGACGTAAGGACCTCCTTTTTTACTGCACTAGTATTTTGCCAAGTCTAGCTCCCTGAGACAGCTCCAAGAAAGGTCAGGTGCCTGTCAGTGCCTCCTGCTGCCAGGGAGTGCACAGGAAAGCTTGGCCTGGGACTGAGGCAGGGGCAGCCACAGCTCTATCAGCTGTGGAGTCTCAGAAGTGCATCCTTAAAAAGGGGCAGCTTTATGTGCTTTTCCTTCTCTGTCCCATGTTTGTTACCCAGAACACTTGCCTTGCTGATCATCTTATTTTTCTCTGCTCTTCTTTTTCAGATGTTGTTTTTCAACATGCCATTAATGGCCTATCTGTGCTGGTGCCTGTTGCTGCGATGCCAAGGGCACAGCTTCCGTTCTCACATTGCTCACATCCGAGGCCCCGTGGCTGTGCTTGCTCACCTGGCCATGGCTGTCCTCCTGGCCTGGCAGGTCTACTCCTGCTATTTCCTGCAGAGAACTTATGGGACCTGGGCTTTCTTCCTGTCCCCGATGAGACTGTGGTTGGTGGCACTATCCACCGCTTTGATTTATAAAACCTGGACATTGAAATCGTCTGAGCTCAGAACTTACATAGTAGAAATGAAAACCTCTCAGAGCCACTGAGGTACGATATAAGCATTCCAAGTTCTTAAATACTGTGCCAATGTGACACTATGGTTAATGCTGCTTGAGTTGTGCTGATGCTGGTTTCACAGTCCAGCTGAAAGTGAGACAGTCAATAGTTCTGTAGTTGAAAAATGCACACTGGAAGATTTTAGACCATCTAATGCTACACTGCAGGTGTCTTTCTCTTCCTCAAAGTTTACGGCGTCCATCGCTCCATGCTTCCTTCTTTCAGGGGCAGCTTCAGCACTAGGAAGTGAAAGTGATGTCAAAACATCAAACAAACGAGGACAACTTTGTTAGGAACACTGTAAGAACAAGGACTCGGCTCGAAACAATTTGCTATTGTCTACACATGTCAAAAGCAGAAACCTGGGTAAGACTAATGAGAAGTCAAGAGCCTGAAACAAACCACCTGTATCTGCCAAATGATGAGGAAATGAGTTGGAAGGTGATTCTGGTAGGAGATGAAGGCCACAGACTCATGAAGGACCACCAGAAACCACCAAATGTTTGGGAAACACTTAGAACGACACAGCAATATTCTGCCTGTATGCAAATGAACCATCATAAATGGGACTGTGTAACCTTATGACTTTAGGTATAAACACAGTGCAGAAGCTTGTGTTGGGTGTGCTTGATCTGTGAAATTCCCACTGTGCAAACCTGAAATAAATCAGCACTGTCTCTCCTGAGCGTGTGATTACTGGTGAACAAATCTGCTGTTCAGGCACCGGTTCTTGGTGACCCAGCTCACTCCCTGGCTGCTGATGGGGAAAAGCTGCTCTCGGGCTCTGGCACACACTGACCTGTTGCTGGGGACTCCGAGGGCTCTCCCCATCCACAGCCAGTCAGGGACCCAAAGGTGCAATGCATCAATTAGAGACATTGCACAGGATGTAAGATGTGGAAAGGTACTTTCACATGCACCTTTGGACAGTGATGACTGGAGTGCATAAATGCACGGTGTAAAAGGTATAAGGCAGACAAGGTTTATGCGTGCTTGGCAGTAACAACAGGAGTGCATAGAAATGGGGGTAAGAATGTTCTTTTGCTCAGGGAGTGTGGAGTCTCCTTCTCTGGAGGTCTTCAAAACCCTCCTGGATGCATTCCTGTGTAACTTGATCTTGGTGGACCTGCTTTGGCAGGGGGGTTGGACTAGATGATCTCTGAAGGTCCCTTCCAACTCCTAACATTCTATGATTCTATGAAAAATATGGGAGCAGGGCAAAGGGCAGGACAGTCTGCTGACCCTCCCCTTTGCTCTCCAACCTAAAACATTGAAACAGCTTTGCTGAGGATCCCCTAATAAGGAAAAAATTAAGAGTTCTGTACTCAATGGTGTCCAAAATATAAATTAAAAGATAATTAAAAGGTCTGAAAATGAAACAATGAAGTGATTGGGGTATTAAAATAATGTGGTCTGTTAAATATTAACCAGCAAACTCTAATATGTGCTAAATGAGAAGAAGGGTAAAAGATAATACTATATTGCATTGAATGCATCTTGTACATAAAAAAAAGCCTGTTCAGCACTTAAAGGAATGAGAGTAAACCTTTAAAAGATAAAAAATCTCTGCAAATGAATTATTGGTATAGAATGGAATAATTGTATATGTAACAACCATAAAGGAGATGGTCAAGAACAAGTATGAAAACCTTGAGGAAGAATTTTAGCTGCAGAAACTGTGAGTAATTAACTGAAGGCACCTGCAGAGCCCATTTTCTGCACCATCTTCCCCTGTGCTGTACAGCATGAGTGTGTGAAATGTTTTAAAAGTCTTCAAGAAATCAATGTCCAGGTTAAGGAAAAATGTGGATCAATGCCTGTCATTATTTTCTAATATCTGTCCAAGAAAAGCTAACAAGACTGTGAAAATAATTGCTTTAATCAACAAATACAGCAGCCCTAGTTCCAGAAAACATTCTAGAAATTCGTGTCCCTAACTATATAAAAAAAGAAGTTAAGTCGGCTGAGCTCTTGAAATGTGTAAAGACTACTGAAAGGTGGTGGGAAACTGTGAGCAAACAATGTGTAATAACTCCTCAAAGAAGAAGTTATAAAATGGGCATTCTGCAATATGCAAAGGAGAAGTGAAGCCTTAGTAGAAATAGCAAAAAAAAAAGCATGCTACAGGAATTTTAATGCTGAAAATTGCTGAACCTGAAATAAACCTGAAATTAATAAGCAAAGTCTCTCCTGCCTGTGATTGTTGGACAGTTGCACACCGGTTAACACATCCATTTTTCATTTTGCTCACAACTATATTAGGCAGTTTTGATACTCTTACTTTCCACATCACGCAAAATGATTTATAATGCCCAATTTCTTACATAGTGTTTCTTTCCCAGTCCTTGGATTCCATTTAGTTTGGCCTAGGTAGTGACTCATGCAAGATCTAGGTATTCTGGACAGTGCAGCTGACCCTGCTATTTGGAAGCATTTCTCTTAAAGGCAAACGTATTAAAACCCCAAACCCAATCACCTGTAAATCAGAATGTGTCATGAACCATCATTTTCTCTGTATAAATATCTATTAATCTCTCTATATGTATATAGTAGTAGAATTCTAATGTCTTTAAGATAATTATCTACTCCCTTTTCTGGTTTTTTTTTGCTTTTGAAGACATACTTAATCTCATCAGTCCAACTTGGACTGGGGTTACACTAGTCAAATATGGAAACAGTGACTCATTTGTTCAAGTTTCCCCATTAAGATGGTAAAAGAGCACTGTTAGAAACTTCTGAGACAATTCAGGCAGCATGTTTTGAGATTCTCTATTGCCCTGGAGAGATGTAAAAGACAGAAAAAAAAAAAGCAAAAATCAGTGAAATTATCATAAAAATAAGATAGAATTTTAAAGAGAAATCTTCACTTAAATCTGAAATGCAAAGAATGAGAAAAGTGATTTCTTCTTGTGACTAATACTAGGTGGCTGGGTACAAATTGATGCTTGGAAATGGTTCCTGGGGTGTTCTAACTTTCAAACCATACACGTGAAATACCTGCAATTCCATTTCCAGTTCTTTTTAGTTTATTAGCATCCAAGAATCTCTGCTTTCAGTGCATACAGAACAATGAACGGTTTAGTTAAGAAAATGAAAGTGAGTCTAAGTAAAAACTTGCTCACAGAATTCTTTTTCCTGAAGCAGTGACTTTTACTTAGAAACTGAGACGATCTGTTTTCCAATGTTGCCTCCATTCATCATGGACTGGAAAGCAGCTTCAAGAGAAATAAAAAAGACAGTTAGTGCCAAGCAAATGTGCCAAGTAACTCCTTAAAAAGGAAAAAAAAAAACCAATAGTAGAAGCAAATGTATTACACAACTCCCCAAGAAGGAGAGATCACCTTTTGGATCCAAATCTATTAATGCTTAACGATGTGCTTAAAAAAAGAAACAAAAAATATCTAGTTTGTAATAAAAACTGCCCATTTTTTTCTATTTTCATTGTTATATTGTTCCTTTAAAAGAAATCACAGAATCTTAAGGGCTGGAAGGGACCTGGAAAGCTCATCCAGTGCAACCCCCCTGCCAGAGCAGGACCACCTAGAGGAGGTCACACAGGAACTCGTCCAGCTGGGTTTGGAATGTCTCCGGAGAAGAAGACTCCACAACCCATCTGGGCAGCCCCTGCCAGTGCTCCTCTAATATGCTTTTCCCTTTCTTATGTGTGTGCTTTTCAATTTATTTTTGTTAGCAAATTCAATAAGAAGCACAGTTAGATATTAGGGGTTTTTTTGTAGAGTCAATTCAAGGTCTCTAAACCACTATTTTCTTACATCCAAGTTGTAAGAAAGGGGCAGCACCTTAAATCTCTAAGATCAAGTTTACTATCATCATCTGCTAATTAATTTACAATTAATTCCTCCTCAATAGCAAAACAAAACTCAAAAATTAAGTCCAATTGGTTTTTAACATAAAATAATCTCCGCACAGAATATTTTTAGTGCCACGTGGAAAATAGAGACCCCAAACATAAACGTTATGGTTTAGGGTAAATAGAAAAATCTGAATTGGCAAATGAACCAAAGGAAGTAGTTAACATCTACAGGCATTGTATTTATATTACATTAAATTATTATCCTTAAAAAATGGTATAAAAGTCTTACCACCAATGTTTGCTAAGCCTTCTACCACGGTCTCTCTGACCTGTCAATGCAAACAAGTCCTTTTACCTTTAAGATTAACATTTCTTATAAATGTGCCACGAATCTGCCACAGGAACTACCAAAATCTAAAGAATTCTCTTGTTAAAATGACAGTGCTCTGCTTTGGCCAGCTTATTTCATCAAGAGATGAGCAAATGCTTTATGGTAAATGTGTAGGTGTTTTAATTCTTCAATCAGAACTGGAGCATCTCTGCCCCTGGCAAAATTTCATGTCTCAAGGTCTTCCCAGGAAGGTTTACTGATCACCAAAAGAATCAAAAACTAATTTAGACAGAACTCACAGGGAAGGGACAGATAAAGCATCTACCCATCACAACATAATTAATGGTGGTGATAAAGATTGAAACCAAATTTCCACAGGGACCACAGAATCATTCAGGACACTAATTAACCAGGTATTTGAAAATATGTATTTTTGAAGGTCTGATCCCCTAGGTAAATAAAGCACTTGCACCCTATACTGAGAGAAAGAATACAGACATCAACAGCATGCAATCAGAGAAACCTGCCATAGTACAGTCACACTATCCTCAGCAGATAACTATTAAACCAGGGCTACTCAATTAAGCTTTCAATTCTACTTGCATATTCTTAAGGAAATGTTCATTTCTGAGGCATGATAAGAGAGCCAGGGGCAAAGAAATTGCACTTCTTGTAGTAAGACCATGATCTGAGCAGATGCTATCAACAGCTATAGACGAAGTATAAAGTTCTTACCTTCAGTTTACCCTCTTGGATCCACTGACAGAGTTGGACTATACTAGCTTCTTGTTTGTCCATATAGTTCAGCACTAAGAATCGTTCCCTGTGAAAGAAAAGAAGCCTTGATTTAGGAAACATTGGTAAGCGTACTTTGAAATCTTTACCACTCTTTCCAAGAAACTGCAGGGTTATGAGTATTGAGTACAATGAGACACAACTCAGAGCTTTGCCAGCTTGTGGAGACAGCTCCCTGCAGTGGGACCTTGACAGTAACAAGAGGTCTTAGACAAGTAATCCTGTTGAATTATCAGAGAGGACTAATAAAAATCAAGTGGCATTGTCAGAATAAGCAAGTGTCCATTTAGATGTGAGCTCTTATTAGTCACTTTTTTGTTGTTGTTGTAGGGAGAAAAAATATCATGGACCTGCAACTAGATGGTGAGTACAAATGAACTTTCAGGCTCCCCCAAATGGTGCATGTCCTGCTGCCACTGCTGTCTAAAGCAACCAAGAGAAACTGAAACAATCATCAAAAGTGATAGCTACTTCTAGCAACATACTAAATTCTCCACTGGCTTCTACTATGCATGGTGCATTTTAATCCATTCTTTTAAAGTGCAAACAACAGCAGCAAAGACCAGAAAAGAATTTTAATTAGAAGAGGTCAATCTGTTTGCACAGAAACCGAAAATCTCCACAACTTTCTGCAATGTAGTGAATGAACAATCTCCTAAACCTTTGCTCTTCATCTCTGCTTTAGCTCCACCTGAATCCCTCAGGACGTTCAGCGATTCCCAGGACCGTAACAAAATTCAATGTTTTACCTGAATGTATCTGTTACACCTACAGTCCATTATCCAATAAACCCCAAAACACTGAAAATGTCATTTCAATCCGATCACTGCATCAGCTGCCTCCTTACTTGAACAGTATTTTACTTTCTGCCTCAACTACCTCATTTGGAGAGAAGGCACTGTGCAAAACATCTGAGAACAGAATCATGGCAACACCTTCCCTTGTACTGAAGTATCTGTCAGACTCCAGGACTAAACGAAGCAACCACAAAAAAAGGCATAAAATCAGACAACCATCTTAACACAGAACACCCACCATTTCCCATTTTTTTATGTTGACACGGGCAAATATTAAGAGACAGGATTTACTGGTGCTGTGATTAGTGTCCTTTTTTCATATGGCAACATTCTGTTCCAATGACACATGCCTATTGCAGACCTACAGACTATCTTCTGAACATCAGAGCCACAACCATCTACTGGAACCCCAGCAGAAGTTCTGGAAGAGAAACGTACCTTGTGATATTCCTTTCCTTCTGTATTTTTTCTGTGTCAGGAGGCAGGGGAGGAGGATAAGGCACATCTTTGTTATACTGAGAAATCTGTCCACACAGGATAATGTGGCTGTTCCGATTCATCTGTTTGGGACAACATTAAGGGAGAAAAATGACATTCCTTAGTCTCAGATACTAAATTGTTCAGAGATGCAATACATTATATTGCAACATTTTCACAGGGGTACCCTTGTTTAGAGCCACATTTCCTAGCAAAGAGGGAAAGAACTGCAGGCAATCCCATTCAACCTATGGCAACATTCAAGTAGATGAATGCAGGGCTATAGCAGAAAAAGAAATGCTACACAGCATGGATATGTGTAATTTAAAAAGACAGTGAACAGAAGTAATATACAAACGTGTAATTTACAAAGGAATTCCACAGATGGAATATAAGAAACGTCTCTGTCATGACACAGGGTAGTTTCATGTTGACAATGTAGAGGGCTGGTCAAGAGTCTTTATGGAGGCCCAGCATGAAGCTTTCATGAAACAAAGCTGACAAAGCACAACATTACTACACTGTCAGACAATTTTTTTTTAGGCTATTACCAAGTCTCCTGGCCAAAGAGGCGAGAGACAAGAAGCAGAAAGTGTGTTTCTACTAATACACTGACAGGCTAGTCCAAATAACAGACATGGATTTCAAATGTGTGGTTTCTCCTCAGGACCAATATCAGCAGCTGGATTAGATCAATGAAGTGGAATACCTGCCTGCTGTATTGCAGGATGGTCTCTGGCATCAATTAATTCAAAGCTAGGCATGCAGACATTGAAGAATGACTAGAATAAACCCAACAGCTGGTATAATCACCTGGCTTATAACTGTATCACTGATGTCTCCACCCACATTGTCGAAGTAAACATCCACACCATCTGGGCAGAATTCACGTAGCTGCTCTGCCACATTCCCCTTCTTGTAATTGATGGCAGCATCGAACCCCATTTCTTGGACCAAAATGGAGCACTTTTCATCTGTGCCAGCAATCCCCACCACTCGAGAGCAGCCCTCCAGGCGGCCAATCTGCAGGAGCACAGTTAAATCAAAAAAAACCCCCCAAACCCTAAAGAGAAGTTAGATCATTCATCTGCACAAAGCTACCAGTGGGAGAAAGAGGGCCTGAAGGGGTGTTACAGTTATCCCACATTTCACTAAACCCCAGGCAGCACAGTTCAAGTGCATGCTCCCCTCTCATGTGACACAACTGCCTCCTGTCATTCCTTCCTCTCACAGAGAAGGGGCAGGTACAACCAAAACCTGACATCTTTCCAAACTCACTCACTGCAGGAGTTTTACTCTGTGAAGTCACCAAGGACTGGAAGTACTGGAGAGACAAGTATAGTATAAAAATCACCATCTGCTATATACACCACAACATAGCTAATAAACAGCCAAAAAGATTGGACAATAATTGACTTAAATACATTCTTCGTATATTTGCTTATAAACTTTTCTTCATAGTTCTTCCTTATCGGTAAGTCTTAAGCTTAATAACTACTGTGTTTGTGTATATATATGTGTATGTGTGTATATATATTTGTAGATGTGGCATATACACACACACTCACGAAAACAGTTTCTGCAAATCTGAGGAGGGTAAGAGAGCTGTGGATCTCAAAATGCAAAGGGTGTCACGGAATAAAACATGAAGAAGAGTTTACCACGTTTTTTTACTGAGTATTTTCTAGTATAGAAAAACCAGAAAGATGCCAGTCAACTCAAAGACTGTGTTCAAATGGCAGACTATATAAATATATACATATTTATATACTATACAATAGTATTTATACCATGTACTCCATTTATGCTAGTGACAAGCAATCACCTTGGGCCATTTTCTCCTCTTCCTGTTTCACTAAACTTGAGTTTCACACTTACAATCTTTCTCTGCAAGCACTTAAGCCCAACCTGTGAAACCTGCCCTTCCCATGGAGTTATACCTGCTCATGTTCACACTGATTTTATCCAAATATTTACTAACCAACATGCTGCAGAAGATAATCTTGGTAACAGAGTACGTTTGCATGTTTTAAGTCTCCCTACCTGGCCGGCCAAAGAGCCGCAGGCACCGGCTGCTCCGCTCACCACCATGGTCTGGTTTGCACCCGCAGCCACGTGTCCTTTCTCCCTGACCCCCAGCAAGGCCGTCAGCCCTGTGATGCCAGCAGCACCAAGGAAGTATGAAAGACGCCCATTTACAAGTTGTGGGATGAGCTACAAAACAGAAACACGTGGTGACGGTCATTTCCTCGTCAGGTGAAGTTTTGCTATTTGCCTTTTTGATTATCTGAGGACAGAAGATGAATTCAAGAGATTTACCAAGCAAGGTACAACTGGTAGGGACAAGCTAGCTATAAACTAGCTCTGCCCTCAAGCCAAATTGATACAAAACAAAGCAACGATTATATTTGCATAATTTGTAAAACACCTTTTGAACAAAGTCACTCACAAAACCCTAAGTTACGGAAGTATCAAAAAGCAGGTGGGAGGCAAGTAGTTTTGGGCAATGGTGAACTACTCCTGTGTTATCATATAGGATAAAACACCACTGTTTTATCACATGCTGTGATTTCAGGTCAGTGACAAAAGGTCCTAAAGGAAGTTCAATACATTCTCACACTACAGTAATTTTCTGTAATTAACACAGTCACCTCCTACTTTCAACTTAATATCGAGTACCTCCTCCTCTGTGGATGTGAAAATCTCAAGTACAAGATTTCACCAGCACACGTTAGCAAAACAAACTGAATTAAATGCGCCTAAAGGCTTTTATATCTTATGACTGCTCTCTCATAGATCAGGAGTTCTACTAGCATTAGAATAAGTGACTAGCAGAAGCAGCTTCAGGGAAATTTATTAAAAATCCAACGACTGAAACAGTACTGGCATATCTGGTAACCAACAAAAGCATTTACGTATGTCTTTGTTAAGATGAAAAAGAGAAATTGGTAGAGTTTTTGCCACCTATGTGTTGATCTGCCTTTTGAGAACTGGTTGCTCCAATAACATCGGCTTGTTTTTGACTAAGGAAGGGTATCATTAGCTGCTATTTAAATAAAAAAGAAAAGGTTTAAGGAAAGAAAACAGTGACCATCCCGGCTTTGTGTTTACATTACCTTCTGTAGCAAGCTTCCATCTAGAATGGCCACAGTCTGCCAGGGCCAATTGAAGGAAGTTACAAAGTCTCCTTTAGCAAGGTTATCGTGCTTGCTCTCTTCCACAACCCCAATGCCCCCACCATCAGCAACTTCAGCGAGCTGCCAGGGCAGGAGGTAATCTGAGCCTGTATCCTCATTCATCCGGCAGCGCTGAAAGACAAGGCTGTAATGAGAGGCTCTGGTGGAATACGTCATTTGTTTACGAATTCAAGTGAAGTTGGGGATGAGATATGTTCAAAACTTCAAAGGGCTACTCAAAAATCTCTCAATAAGCCTCAAATATCCCTTTTTTCTTATTTTTAGATCAAACTTTCCCCTCGTTTGCTCAGTACAAAAGGACTGTTCTGATCTCCTCTAGCAGCGTTACAAAAACCAGCCCCTTCTACAGACACTGCCTCCAAGTCAGCCGTGCCACCAAAGGCGACTGGCTTGGATCTGACAAGAATCCTATAAATGCTGTTCCTTATTGGATGAATCATGGAAATGTGGGGTTGAAAAAACCCACTCACGAGTCATTTAGCCTGTGCCTATGCACTGAACAACAGTCAAATGTATTTAGACTATCCCTGACAGAGAACTGTTTAACAAAGCATCTCGAGAGCTGAAGTCTTTCCTTTTTATCTCCTTCTGCAGCCTGAGTTAGTACTTCAGGATTCTGAAACTTTTCCTTAATTCCCAAGATAAAACTACTTTCCTGAAATTAAGAATGTTTCTTTGCTACTATCTCCATCTATGCAGGGAAAAATTATCATAATCTCTTTATAGCAAACTTTTATCTACTAATAGATTGGGTGTGTCTGATTTTCCTCCTACCTTCACTTCCACTTCAACCCACAATGCTCCCAACCACATAACTTCTACAGTGTTGCAGGACTAAGTGCAAGTGCTGGCTATGGCTCCATTCACTAATTCCCTTCTCTGTTTCTATTGACACATCTTTGTCCTGACATCACCCACTTAAGGATTAAAATATGACTTTCACTTGTAAACAAAACTGGTTAACAGCTAAATGACATTTCACTTGAATTATTTATGTGTTTTGTCTAGAAATTTTTGGCCTGATCGTGTCCCTCTCTTGCCTCATCAGTAAATATTCTTTCTTCTCTACTTAAACTCTCCTCAACTGGAAAAGACTTTCCTCCATGGCAAAAAAAGTTTAAAAAGATAGATAAAGAAGGCAAAGTTCACAAAAAGCTGATACAAACTAATCTGTAATGGTACACCAGGGCTCACAGTCTCTTCCTGGACCTAAAAAGTCATACTGCTATATATCCCACACATATTAATGCCAAATTCCTTCCCAATACCACTCCATCAGAATGTCTTCAAATTATTAAGTTATACTAGAGATACATTTGTGCTAGAATTGGTAACTGGTTTTAAACACCATGGTGTTAAATATTCAACAAAACAGATTCTGGCTTAGCTGTAAGTGCATCACCTACCATGTAAGGGTCTACAGAGAGATAAAGGGTTCTAACTCGCACTTGTCCAGCTTGGATCGTATCCGCTATTGTACTTTGCTCCAGACGGAAGTTTTCAGCCACTGGCACTCCATTCTTACCTAGAATTATTGTCAAATCAAACAAACAAAGGAATTCACCTGGGAAGGCCTTTTTGTAAGACAGTCCTTTTTAGAATAAGACATCCTGGAGAGTGTATAATTTAAAAAATGAATATTTTGAATCATAGGAGGAAGATTCAATATTTACTAAAAGGAAATAAAAAACTGACAGTACCAAAATACTTGGTTTTAGTCATCTCTTAAAAACGCAAAAAAAGAACAAATGTCAGAACTGAAAAGCAACGCTTCCTATGCTTTCTTCACTTTGAGTCTCTACACTTAGGGATTCCTCATATATTCTGCATTAATCCTTTTGTTCACACCCAAGAGTTTGGAAATCTCTACATGCAGCCTAAAATACACCTCAAACTTTCTTTATTGCTGCATGCAATATTTATATATATAAATGACAATATCTTAAATTCTTGCCTTTTTCTGCCCTCATCATTTTGAAACACCAGACNCACTTTGAGTCTCTACACTTAGGGATTCCTCATATATTCTGCATTAATCCTTTTGTTCACACCCAAGAGTTTGGAAATCTCTACATGCAGCCTAAAATACACCTCAAAATAAACTTTCTTTATTGCTGCATGCAATATTTATATATATAAATGACAATATCTTAAATTCTTGCCTTTTTCTGCCCTCACCATTTTGAAACACCAGACAACCATAACAAAGATATCGCTCCTTTATTTGGAAGGAAATACATACCAGGACGTGAGTTCAGCACTACTCTCTCTATGATCATTCCTGCTTCTGCAGCAATTTCACACTGGGTTTCTACAAAAGAAAACATTGTTTCATTAACGGAAACATAAATTTCTTAAACAAGAGTATGGGGCAAAGTACTTAGAAATATAGAAAGCGGGGATGAAATCCAGGCCTCACCAATTTCGGCATCCATGCCCAAGAATCACATAAAATAGACTCAAATGTATAATACACAAACTTGTGAATAAAGAGTTTCCCTGATTAATCTTGTTGAAGTTGTGATTTTACACCATGTCACAGTAGCACCTTCTGGAAAGATCGAAAAAATTTATCATATGCCTTCAGAGCCAATACAAAAGAAAAATGTTCTTACTACTGTTCTCTTCTGAAGGCCATAAATAACATCCACAAGAAGGAAGGACACTAAGGAATGAAATGTGATAGCCAATGTCTTTGTCGTGAAGTTTATTTTGTTGACAAGAACAGCAAATTGGAGTGAAGTTAAACACATGAACACAGAAAGAGTACATCATCACAATAGGAGACACCCTCAAGTTGCACCGGGGGAGGTTCAAGCTGGCTGTGAGGAGGAATTTCTTTGCTGACAGGGCTGTCAGGCATTATAACAGCTGCTGAGGTAGGTGCTGGAGTCACCGTCCCTGGAGGGGTTTCAGAGCCGGGTGGGTGTTGCACTGAAGGCAATGGGCTGGTGGCTGATAGGGCTGGGACAGAGGCTGCACTCCATGAGCTTCAGATGAAACGATTCTTGTCATTGTGTGATTACCACTTAGCCAACATCTTGATTCTTTTAAACACTGCAAAATACAGAACCTTCTGTCTGTACTGTGATAGTGCTTATGTTACAGCACTCACAGAACATCAAGAACTACAGCCTGGAGTACTGAAAAACTTAATTAAAAGAAAGGCTGTCTCTTCTAAAACCCACAACCGACTCAAACCAAAAGTATCATGTTCATAATTTGGATAAGGTTTAACATTTTATTGTGTTTGCATTTGAAAAGCTAGGCAAAAATTATTCAAGAGTTAGTTTCTTGTCTGTATTTCAACATCTAAGGGTGCTACAAGAAAACTCTCCAAGAAAACGGATCTCCAACAGTTAATAAACCATACAGAGGAGGCAGAACTGCTGTACAGCTCGTGCCTTCCCAAAAGGCCCACTGCCACAGCTGCTGATGTAATCCTTGTTACCCTGAGGCTTTTGCAAACATAAAATCCCAATCTCAACAAGAGATGACTAAAAGCGTTTTCATTGTGCCTAACAGATTCTTGAAATATGTGTTTTCTATGATAGTAAAGAAAAAAACAAATCCAAAAGTACTAACACATTAAAATAAAGAAAAAAACAATACAGAGAAAGATATGAGTGGGAAAAGCACACATTGTAAGTTTATATTACTTCTTTGAACGCCTGACATTCTGAAGGAACAAAAAAAGCCGTTGATTTCCCAGGTCACGTTCACAGCTTTGGTTTGAGAAGCCGGTGTACTAATTTCAACTTGAAGATCTTCCAGATACTGTGGTGGGTGGACAGAAAGCGAGGCTGGCAACTGAACTGTCACTCGTTCTGTGACAGCTGTCACAGTAAAACATGACTCCACTTACTCCGCAGTGCAAGTCAGTAACACCATTACACAAGCAAACGTTCACATCCATCTCGTAACGCAGAAAGAAACAATCAAACTTTCCTCATACGAAGCAACCACAGAAGTCAGTAAAGGCACCATCCTCTAGCACCTTAAACTGAGGGAAGCTTTTGGAGAAAGAGAACAGGGTTTTTTTTAAATAAGTGAAATGCTTCACTTGCACAAACTTGACTTTTTTCAGATCTGGGTGCCAAAACACCTGAAAGCTCTTAGGTGCCACCTCTTGGGCAACTCTTACAAGTCATTTTTATGAACAGCTGATGAAGATTGTTTAAAAAATACCAACACTGAAGACCTCTTTGTTTGTTTTTTTTTTGTTTCTCTCAGCAGAATGTCAGGTCAGGAACGAACACAAGAACGCAGATTGCTCCCAAAAAAAAAAAGGAAGGTGCATCACTTCAGCAGGAGCAGCCCCTGATGTTTTGTTTTTCAGGCTCTCACACCACAGTAATCCCCAAAAGCCTACTCATTGTCCACTTTGCTACACGTGACTCGAGGCCAAGCTCGAAATCCCGGCTGTCGAAGGTGGAAAAGCCACCGGGGACTGTCTTGCGGATCCTTCAGCACCTGTTTCAGGCGCGTAAGGGAGGAGAACAGCACAGAACACCCGTGCTCCACCACACACAGCAGCCCTGACGTGGGTGCCGAGGAGGAGTCCCAGACAACTCCCCAGACGGCCGAAAGTTGACGTGAGGCTCAGCGAAGCCGCGATTCACGCTGCTGTTGGGAGGAACAGGACAACGCCAACAGCCTCCTCCACCGCCAAACCCTGAGGAAACGACCCCGGGGACCAAGAGGCCAGGGGCACCGCTCCCCCAGCGACAGCGCGAAGGGCGTCGGGGCGCCTCCCCACTGACAGTGGCGGCAGGCGGACGCCGTCCCGTTCCCTGAGGCGTCCGCGGTGCCGCTTTCATCGCCGGGGGCCGCGCCGCACCGCCGCCGGCCTCGCGCCCCCCCCCCGCTCGCTCACCTTCAGCCGCGCCACCGCGCTCGCTACGGGGCGAACGGCAGCCGGCGCTGCGCTCCTCCCCGCGCATGCGCAAAGGCTTCAACCGGGGAGGCGGCGGGCGGGGCTGTGGGGGTTCAGTTTCCCGCCTCGAGGCGCCGTGTGGGCGGAGCGAGGGCGCCTCGTCTGCTTGAGGCGCTTGGAAAAAGGGGGTTGCGGGGCGTGAGGGGTTTTCCTCTGAGGAGGAGGTGGTAAACGCCTCTTCTCCTCGATGAGGTTTTTGCTTCTTGATGTGATATGGCTGCATTAAAGCCCTTCAGAAAATGCCAGGAAAGTGATTCAAAGAACGAGGGTGATAATTTCTTCAGTAGCAAAGATATTCTTTATTGTGGCGCCGGATGCACGGGGGATCCTTCCACCAAGCGTGCGTGCCCCGAGGGCTCACATGTTCATAGTTATACACCCCAAATCATGACTATCCCACAAGCACATCACCCTCTCCCTGCCTCGTGTGTTAATTAGTCCTTGCCCCCTCTCGCCTCGTGTATTAATTAGTCCTTGCCCCCTCTCGCCTCGTGTGTTAATTAGTCCTTATCTCCTCAGCGCTTGCTTGCGCAGAGGGTCAGATCAGAGCTGGGCAGGGGTCTTCATGGCGTGGGCATTGGTTGGTCGTTTGGAGGAAGGCTGCAAGTCTTCCTCAGGTTGCACTTTTCACCCCTCAGTC
>WBNH01009342.1:0-75951 GCA_013401255.1 Urocolius indicus | reverse complement strand
AAAAAAAGAAAACATTCTAAACAAGCCATAATTTACAGCCCTTAGCTGATGGGAAAGCGGAATGCATGATTGTTAACTCCTTATCAAAAGCCTCAGGTGTGTGCAATGTAATGTTACATTTACTACAGCCGTATTTTTGTGGTGTTCATATACTGATCATGAGGCATCTTTACTTAAAGACAGTAGGAGGGTGAATAACTGAAGAGCTGAAGTTTTCCTGGAATGGCGGTCAGTTCCTGATGCTGCCTGACTCGATTGCTCTGTGTTCTTGCTCTAGGTTGTAGTGACTCAGCCAGAAAGGCAAACAGGCCTGTGAAGTGACCACTAAGTCGGTGGAAATTACTGTGGAGTCTTAAGTGGCCACTTAAGACTGAAAAGACTCTTCCAGACTAATGAACCCGATGACTTCATGCTCCACCTCTTGCATAAAGGCAAGCAAAGTAACTTTGTCTGTAGCACTTTACTATAGATCTAAACACATGATTTTGTTTTTCTGCCACCATCATATACAAAACTTTGTATTTCACATTAGTTGAAGTGATGTAATTGCAACTGAGAGGGTCCAGGGAAAGAATGTGAGGTATTTCAATGAGAGGATTTATACCCCTGTACTTTTGATTTCCAACTTGCATCAGTTCTCAAATGGCAGCTCAGCTTCTTATTAGTGTAACACACCGAAGGAAAGTCTTGAGGTAAAGTTGTCGCTGTAGTTTCAAATGGATATATTTTTATATGTAGAAGGCTTGCATTAAAATGAAGGAGTACTGACTTGCCTCATACTTGTGCAAGAAAAGAGCAGTACAATTATTACAGAAATAATTCATTCAGAACCCAATGTTACGTGTCATTATGTAAGAGAACAGGAAAAGATTGTGAAACGTATTAATGGAGTGCTCCTTGTTCATTTAGTAATGTATCTCGATGAGTAGTAATAATTGAAAGAAAAGTGGGGAAAAGGTATGCTGTGTATCTATTATACTGTGACAATACAACTTCAAGTGTTTCATGAAGGTACAGAAAAACAAAGCCCAAACCCCAAGGCATTAAATGAGCTTTCAAAATCTCTGTACAGCCTCACTTTCTGTTGCCTAGCACAGGGTGGCTTTTTTACCTCCACAAAGTTATCCTTAAAGGTAGTTACAGAAATTATTTGTAATGTACTCTTTTAACCCTTGTTCTTCCCCATCTCTGTTCCCTTGTTAAGGATATCTATTGTGAAACAAGCTTAGGTGTGGATTTAAACCGTAAGAGCTGTTCTGCACTGGCTATTCTTGTGGATATCTGTTCTAGTCTAAGAATGCCTCTTTTTTTTTTTTTTTTTGGTTTACCTTAATTCACTTCAGACTAAACCGAACCACAAAAAGTCAGCCTTCATGTGAAATAACATTCTCCATGCCAGCAGGCCATTGTGGAGCGAGTGGTGGTTATGTAACAGATATTAGGTGTTGTTACCACATCTAAACAAGGCTAAGTCAACCTGGGTGTCGTCATTTTAAAGTCAATCAGAGATGGGGCAGAGATGAAATGTGGAATGTGTTTATGCTAGAAGATATTTCTGGTCATTGTCAACAAGCCATTGCTGCCCACTCAAATAGGGGAGGGATGTCATTCAGTTGAACCTTGCTTCCTTGAACAGATACTCTTCCTCCAATTCAAGGTTTTCTCTTGCCAACTGCAGGCAAATTTGAGAAAGCAAAAGTATTTCTTCACCACATGGGGAGATTAAAAAGACTTTGTCGTGCTTGATCCTTCCAGAACAAAAAAAAAAAAAAAGGGAGGATGAAGAAAGAGAAGCTTGTGGATACAAAGTCATTAGCTCCCAGAATCATGTGTAAACTTTGACAGAATGTGAAAGTGAAACAGCTCTCTGGTTCAGAGTAGTTAAAATTATATTGCCATCATTTTTAGTGAAGTTAATAACAGCTAAAATCAAACTTTAACTTTGTTTGAGTTCTTTTTTCATTTAAGATTAACTGATTGTTCAGCTGACTCCAAGTCATCTTTTTGTTCCTGCCCTTCATATGGAAACAGTAAACCTTACATATTCATTCTATACCATGAGGCTTAAGTGTTTTTCAAGTACAAAGTGTTCCTGTTCATTTTCCATGCTTTTCATGGATCAAATTGGTGAGAGCGTGTAATAATAATTCACCTTTTACCCATTTCTATGCTCATGGCTCTCAGTCTTGGCAGATATGTGTGTTTTCTTTGTTATATTTAATTAATGTGACTACAATAAGTAATCTTTGTAAATCTGTACAAATGAGCAATACAGATGTTGCTTATGTAGTGGAAGTGCAGCTGTGTTTCAGCCATCAGAATCCTCTGGGGTATACATGAGTTCCAAATGACACCAGATACTTTAGCCTGCGTGTGTAGGAAGCAAAGTGATGTCTTGAAAAACATCCTTCACAAATTCTGTGGGTAGGAATAATCAATTAGATTACTCAAATCCAACAGAATTTCAGTATTTCTTTTTTTATATAGTAAGTTTCTCACATGATAGGAAAATATTATGTCATCTTCTGCTGTAGGGAAGCATTTTTCTAAGGCTACAGAAAGTTAGAGTAACACTTTTCAACCTGATCTTCAGAAAGCAAAGCAGGTGTTTTGAGAGATGTGCCTTGTCCACTGATAAAACAGCTTTACAGAAGAACTCCAAATTCCAAAACTGTGTTTGAGGATGCAATAAGAAAAAACACATTGCAAAGTCATCTGTGGTAGAATTGACGTTTCTTGTTGTCTAAACAATTAGTTTACTAGTCTTCAGTTAAGTTTCTTGCCTGCATTGCTGAGCCAGGAGAACAATGAGAAAGCTGGTATTGTGTAAATGAATAAGGTGTCTAACAGTCTTGAACTGCTGCTGAGTGTTATTTGAGCTAATCCACATATTGCATGAAATGATGTTGATTCATTCTGCCAGCTAAGCTGTGGAGGCAACAGCTTCAGCAGAGGACAGGAAGATGTTACTGTGATGGTCAGGATAGCCATTTGCAGTGACAATTTGAGTCAGCCTAAGTAATCAAGATATGAGCTGAAAAATTTTAGCTGGAGACGGCTGCTGAGGTTCAAGTGAGTTACTCTACGTCAGAGTGCCAAAACATGCTCTGAAGTGCAGTTTAAAGGTCATTTGTCATCTCCCTTTTGGCTGGAAATCTTGTAAAGGGGAGAGAGCTAGGGAAAGCAAGTTATCATCCAACTGGGGTTATGCCATCCACTTCTGAATTGTCTCTGCTTTTGCGGTTTTTATTCATGCAGGTCCTCTTTTGTTAAAAGAAACAAACTGAACCATTTATTCCTGACAGACTGATTATTTGCTTGAGGCAGAGATATTTGTGGGAAGGTGTTGCTTGTGGCCACTCAGCTGTCATAGAAACTAACACCTGCTGCTAATTGATAGCTGATCACTAAGTGGGCTGCTTCTGTGCAAGAAGCTGTACAGATAAGAAGAAATGGCTGCGTTTTGTGACCACTTGATTTTCCATGCTTAGTGCTTTGGAATATCCTGATTCACCTTTCTTTGACATTGTTTCAAACCTTATCTGGATTCTGACTGACCAAAGAGTACATGTAAGATCGTGTTTTGCTCTGTCACAATTTTTCTGATGGTAAAGAAGCTTTACTCTATAAACAGGCTTTAGTAGTTAGGACTGCTGGTTTTGATGTAAGTTCCCACACAAGACTATCTGCAGGGCAGATCCTGGTAGTATAGTATAGTACAGTATGTCTGACTGACGTGGGGTTTAACAGCTTTTGCATAAATGTTGTTGGACTTGGTCTTTAACCATTTGGTACTTTGTAAAGCCTTTTATGTCCATGAAAAGTGAGCACAATGTTATAATTTTCATCTGTTATTAATTATGGTTATTAATGTCTGATTCAATCAGACATTACTGCTGTTTGATCACTACAAAGTTTTACTCATCTTTTGATTCCTTTTCTGTGAGTGCTTGTTGTTGTTGTTGTTTTGTCCTTCAATGAAGAAAGAAAACACTGAAATGCTTGCTTCAGAGACTGATTTTCCTAGTTGCTTTAGTTTGTTAGTGATGGCTTCTTAAATCCAATCAGAAAAGGTCAGACGATGTTCTAGTAACTCGTATATTATTAAATATGGTGGACTTACATTTTTGTATAGCTACTTATTTAATGTTTATAAATGATCTGAGCATATTGTAGATGGAAACTGTCCTGTTGCTACGCAGTTTCATATCAGGATCACATCTTTCATTTTTCACTCAGATGAGATGAGGAAATTAGGAACTTCTGTTTGAGAACCACACTGCAAGATAAGCGTACACATCTGAGTAGGGAATTTCTTTCTTTATTGCTTTGTGTGGAATTTCCATTTAATGCTATCTCCCAGCTATTAAAAAAATAGTTCTAATACTTCTTCAAAAATCTGCAACCAGTGAAGTACTAATAAGCCTAGCTTAAGCTTCCAACTCTAAGATTGTCACGTGTGTCTGTATCAGAACAAAAATGTCTTGAATTCTCCCAACTTAATATAAAGCATCACCACTCATCTGTTGTAAACACCATTGAGAAGTTCAAATTTGAATTTTGTTGTCGTAGCCTGTAGTTGTACATACTTTGTAATGCAAAAGTGTCATTTGAAACAGAAAGGATTGAAAGGTTTTAAAATTACAAACACCAATAACCTTGGAAGTATTTCTTATTGCTGTTTTTCCTGCTTAGGTAAAAAATACTGTGAGATTGGAAACAAAGTTGTTGAATGTATGCAATCCCTTTTTTTTCCCCTTTGTTTCACAGCTTATGAAACCTTTAATGAAAAGGAATCTAAATTTGTAATTTAGAAAGAACTGAGATCATCTTAAATTGAGCTGCATTATACAAGTACACAAGGTATTAGACTGTCCTGAAAAATGAGAGAAGGAAGAAATTCAGTCACAAAGGCTTAACTTACTCAGAACACAACATGATCTTTACACAGTCACACAATAATGCTTTGGTTTAGAGTTAATGACAGCAAATGGTCAGGACAAATGTTTCTGTCCAAACTGAGGATAAAAAACCCATATGAACACAATTTGCTGAAAAAGCTACTGATGGCTGCAATGGATCAGGAGGTGGTGGTGAGTGATGGACTGTGCTGAATGAGGAAATCCCAGCATTAATAGAATATTGTATCATATTCATGTTCTTTTTTTTAACCCTTGAAATTCAGAACCCTTGTAAAACTGCTCCATTATTTATGCATCCTAATGCTAGAAGAGCTAATGTTAATGGCTAACAGAAGCATAAAGGGAAACAGGTGTTCTAGAAACAAAAGAAAACAATTGCTCCTATGAGAGCTGTATCCGGGGCTGTGTGAAGTTTTACAGGGTGTAACTTCCTTGCAAGACTCCTTTATATGCTAATCCTTGGCTAAATAGAATTGAAAAGTCCCATATTGTGGGTTTCAACCTATATGTTTGTGAGAAAACGCATTTGGGGTGTAGATGGAAAGGTGACAAAAGGTGAATAAAGGCAGGTGTGAACAAGGAGGAAAATGAATGAGGAAGCTGCTTCAGCAGGAACTTTTCTTGCACTGGCATCATGTTTCTGCAGTGCTATTTCTGAAAGGCAAGTACTAGTTTGTGAAAGAGGACTATATAGATTTGCCAAGTCTCAAAATACCCAAAGGCATGTTTATGGACTGCTGTATTTTAGTAGAATGCTTCTCATCCTTTCTGCATGTGGACATTCTCTCCTGAGATTCACAGCACTTGGTTGTTATCAGTCAATTATTAACAACTTTGATATCACCAAATCAGCTGTTGTATTCCAGTGGCCTGAAAATGAGGATTTACCAAGGCTTTCACCTGTTTCCTCTGAGGAAAAGAAGAGAGATTGGTAAGAACAACTGGCCTAGAAGGAATCAATGGTGTCAGTGACTGTATTCCTAGAGGCTGTGCTTGCCCTTCTTATTATGGGTGAAGTATTTTATTGGACATATGAAATGTCGATGGCAACTGCTGTGACTCTCAGCTGAGCAACTGTATGGTAACAGTGAGGGTTGTCTTTCAAGAGGCTGATTAACAGTTGGTAACTGGAAGTTCTGAAGAAACAAAGCAAAACTTGCTTCAGGTTCTGATGGCATATTTTTTTCCGATGAGCCTAGCTGATAGGTGGAATAGAGGCTTTCTGCCACTTTTGAGCAGTACGTAAGACTGCTCTAAATGACAGTCTCTAAGGCCATTTCGGGAATTTTGTTTGGATGCCTTTCTTTCCTAGTTCTTTGTGCAGCTTTCTGTGGTATGCTATGCAAGGCAGTACTAACGGAGTACTCCTCTAGGTCACTTGGTTGGTACTAGCTTTGCAAACACTGCAAATTATGTTAATTGAAAATAGAATGGTGCACATTGAATGATGGGAATAAATGAGCTTTTTCTTACTTCTGGAAAACATACATTTTAATTATAATTTTTTGGGAGATTGGGTCTACAAGTCAAGGAGCTGCATGATATAACTTGCTTCTGAAGCCAAAAAGAAGAAAAAGTACCCAGCAGTTAACCAAGTGCATTGCAGTGTAGTGGTGATGACAGAAAAAGTTCTGCAGCCTGATTTGCACTAACACAAGCTACCAGCAAAGGCAAGCACAGACTGTCAGTAAAGGAGGATTAAGGAGTAGGGGGACTGATAAGGCTATCAAGATGCCTAATTATGTGATCATAGGTTATCCTTTGTATTTCTTATATACCTGTTATGTATGTTGTATTTGTGTGTGTTGGTGTGTCTTGATGGATTTATATCCCCTTCCCCTTTCATACCTTACAGAATGGAATAGGAGTGAGTCATCATGAGAGACAGTCCTATGTGCTACCTGTAGACTCTGATGTTAGCAAATGCTTACTTTTGGATTCCTCCCTGCTGCCCCTAGACTTATACTGTGATTATTTCAATTTATTTGGAGCGATACTGAGTCATTGTCAGTGAGGCCTGTTTGGGCTGAAGGCTCCTTGAATGATTATCAGTGCCAAATTATTTGAAATGGGCTTTGACCTTGCTACTTGTAATATAGCAGGTACTGAAGCTTAGAAGGACTTCCTAGTTGATGTTATCCATGAGAGAGGACTTTATGGATGTTCCCCTGTATATGTGTGTATCTACAGAGATATATACAAGTTGTACATAAAAATATACATAGTGGAAATATTGAACAAGGCTGCAAATCCTGTAGATACTTATATACTATGCACCTTTCACAGGTAGGAGTAGTTTCTGGATGTCCACAGGGCAAATAATCTTATTTTTGTGGACATGAACTTTTATATAACTTCTTAGAAAATGATAATCATTGCTTGAGTTTCTGTGTTATTTTGGGTGAGGTTTTTTTTGGCATGCAATGGATAGATTGACTACCTTTTTTTCAGCCAGGGATACTATTTTTAGTGATGCTGGACAGCAGAAATGCTTTTTTTAAAGAAGTGCAGTAAGGAACTGAAAGCTTTTGTTCTTCCACCATTAACCATTGAAAACTTCACATTTCTGAAGGCATAGGTGACTGTGTTATTTGAAAAAGCATTACATTTCGGTTGACACATTCGAAACAGCAGAAATACTAAAGAGTTCTGTAAGTTAGTTTCATTTCTGTTTTCATTTCTGTGCTGCAGGGAAGGCATGTGTGCAAAGACACCCTTAGCACAGAACTTCAGGGTTGCTGTTTTATTTCAGTTGTCAAAACTTCTAGGCAGTAGCTGGCACAAACAGTGAGACATAAAGAAATCTTTAATCATTCTTCTCATGTAACAGTTGCTGTTAGTGGGCTGAACGGTGTAGGAACTATTCAAGTGAAACATAAGCTATGACTCTGTGCAAAAATGAGAGTCCTGTGGTTCAGAGAAACAATTTGGAGCTGAATATTGATTCTGTTTTCCATACAAAGCGAGCATTGCCTTCATATTGATGTACCTGTGTGGAATATAATGTATGTGGAAATCAAAGTATAACTTGAACCAAAGCACTTAAGGATATGAAATAGACTAAGGATCAAATTCATGTACTACTCCATGCTTCAATAAGAAATTGGTCTACTCAGACTATTAAGGAGCAGGTAGATTGCTGCCAATCAAAATAATGTAGCAGTAATGTTCTATGAAGACAGAAAAATATTCCAGCTAATTTCAGATTCCAGTCTTTCTGTTATTGCACTAAATTCAATCAAGCTCTGAATATGACTCTGCAGAAAATGCTCTCAATACTGATTTTCCTTGTAGGTTTGTTGTTGTTGAGACTGAGTGCTTCTAGGGGATTTTTCTGCCTGGGCTCAAAGCCAACTTAAAGAAAGCGCAGCTGGTTGTCTTGAGGAACAAGAGGTAGAAGAAGCCTTAGTGGAAGTTCTTGGCAAAAAACAAGCCTCCATGAGGGCATCTGCCCCATTTGCCTGGGAGCTGCCTTAAGCTGAGGCTCACTGCCTGTGGCCCTGCCAGAGCTACATTGCAGTTGCATTGCAGCCGTATCTATGCCCAGCACTTGATCCTGACCTATGAACTTTGTCTTCCCAGCTTAACTTCAGCCTTGCCTCATTCCCATGGGAGTGCCTGATGCCCTGGCTTTGGGGCTGCCCCTCTGGCCTGCCCTGCTTCCTCACTACAGCTAGTGAGACCAGCACCAGCTGGTAATGATCCTGCCAACAGTTAACCATGAGAATCTCCTCGGCTTGTGCCTCCAAGCCCTTGTGGAGCAGCCCCAGCCATGACAGTCATCCACTCAAGTTTTAAATCACAGTATTTGCTACCAAAAAGAACACCCATCCATCCATTTGATTTCTAGACAGTTTTACATATGAATGTCAGAGAAACTGTAGAGCTGCTGTCATAGTCTGTAAAGTATCTGCTGTGAAACTAATATGGTGCAGGCATTGATGTTAAGTGCTCCTGAAAGCAGGTTTACAAACTTCTAAAACTTCCTCTTTTTGGAAATGACATATACATACACACACACCCCCTTCTTTGAGTGATAGAACGTGTTTATTTTAAAGATGTTGCATTTTGTAATGCAGAGTAAGAGGTAAATTCCAAAAGAGTTTGTTGAAATGTGTTATAGGAATGGCCATCAAACCATATGGTGATTATAAGATTAAAAATATGTGTTAGAATTAAAAATGTGCAATTCTTCATACTTCTTGCCCACCACATTGTTTAGGAGTGTTTCTACTGACCTGAAGTTTTCTTGATCTTGTTGAGAGCTATTAGTCTATGCACTTTTTCCAAGGTATGTATATAAATAATATTCATAGACATGGTGAATTTACAGTTCTGTACCTGTTCAGCATTCTAAACTAGAATACTGCGTGTATACAATAGTTCTTTTTCTAACAGATCCCCTCACACAGTAGGTAAGAAAATCTAATCTCTAAATATTTAAGAACTAATCAGAGGCAGTTTACAGCCAGCGTTTTGATAATTCGTATTTTAAAAAAATTAAACACTTGGATAATGCTGCCCGAGGCACTTTGAACCTGCTTTTCAGAAGGATTTGTGCCACTGTTCAGTCAATTGAGCAGCGTGAAACATTTGGTGTCTTTTAATCCAACGTGTAGATCGGTAACACTTAGATAAAGGGTCGTGTTGTAGTTCAGTACAATCTGCAGGCTGAGCTTCTAAAATGCAGGAAAAATGTAGCGTGGCAGATGAATTCACATGTGTACTTGAGCATTTGGAGCTAACCAAAGCTCAGTTGTTGGGTCTCCTGGGGCCTTCAGTACACCACTTTGCCTCTCCAAATGCTGGGTTTTTTCCTCAGCGGTAAACAATGAATAATGTTACCACAGACTGTGATTTGTAAAACAAACAAACAGAGGATGTGGGATTCTGGGAAAAGTGATAGAAAATGGCAAAAGGACTGCAAAGTGTGTTTAAGGCTACACAATCTAGCAAAATTAAGAAGAAGCTTTCAGCAGTCTTTTCAGCATGCTGTATAATCCGGTACTTCATGTGTTCTTATGCTGTCTTTTTCACCACCGTGTCTGAGCTCCTTTCAGCAGTGTTTAAGCAATATGAGTAACTCTCTTTTTTTCATGCGGTTTCCTTTCTCAGCCACAGTGTCCCTCCCTTTCTCTCATATAAAAAGGTCTCATCCTGGATCTCAGACAGTTCACGACACTTTGTGTGTGTGTGTGTATACACATGTATTGGCACTCACATACTCTATAAATAAATGCATGTGTGTTCCTCTAAGTTGATAAAAGAAGCTGAATCTTGCTGGAGTTAGTAAAGCAAACTCATTGTTTTCATTTTAAACTGAGATATGAAGGGTAAAATAAATGTTCAAGCTTGTTTTCTTTTTGCAAACTCTTTCCCAAACATTCTGGTTGCATCAAGTTTTCCAAGACAAGTTGTATCCAAAAATATTTCAGATATAACATCTTTACTATTTCATTTTCATAAAGATGGGAGACAGACATTGAGACTTGGTACAGTCACGTTTTTCTGTACTAAGCAAGCATCTTGTATTAAAGTATTGTAACACGTGTTTTCTCCTGTGGTAATGCAGCTGAAAAATGCTGGCTGTGAGGAAATAGGTTTCTTTGTTGTTATACTGATGGACTTCTAAATTCACAACCTCAAAACTAAACCCCAGCCAACCTGAAACACATACAATCACATGTATTTCCTGTGAGGTTTTTTTCACACTCTTTTTACTGTCATCTAATTAAGCTGCCTCTTATGTGAGATAAGGGGATTTGCTGCTTGTGTTGTAGAACCACTCGGGCTGGGAGGTCACCAGTTCAACCTGCTGAAAGTGGAGTCACCGCTGAATTCAGATCATGCTCTGGGTTTTGTTTGTCACATAGTAGAAACTCACCAGAAAGGAAATTCCACAGCCTCTTATGGCAACCTGTTGCATTGCTTCACTATCCCCAGGAGCTGTTTGGAACAGCCCCTGTTTCAATTAATGATCATAGTCTTTCACCGAGCACCTCACCAAAGAGCCTGGCTTTGCCTTCTCTTGTAGGTATCTAGTGCTGCAGGTACTGGCAGGCTGGTGTTAAGTCTCTCTCTTCTTCTTTACACGCTAGATGAGCCCATTTTACCTCAGACTCTCCTTGCAGAGGATACCTGTTCCAGCCCCTGGCTATCTTGGGTTCATACTGGCTCAAGTTTTTCAACATCTTTCTTGTACTGGAGTGCCCAAAACTGGACACAGTATTCCAGATGTAGACTCAACAAATGAGTAAAGAGGAATAATCGCTTCTCTCGGCCTAGCTGTGCTTTTCTTTGTACAGGCCAGGATGCTGTTAGACTTCACTACTGGCTGGTGTTTACCCTGCTGCAGCCAGGACCCCCAGCTCATTCAGTGGTGCCGAGTGACCTGTTGGTCCCAGCCTGCGCAACGGCAAAAGGTTGATCTGGCCAGTGCAGGGCTTTGCATTAGTCTATGTTGAACTTCATGTGGTTCCTGTCAGTCCATTCTCTGGCTTGTCTGGAGGCAGCCCTGCCCTTGAGCACTGAATATATTTGTGGGATAAACACTGCAGCTATTCATTACTGGTTTATGCTGTCATTATTTTTTGAAAAATACCACATCCAACGGAAATTTTAGAGGAAATTTCAGTGTGATTATGGGATGGAAGTTTTAGACTTATTGGAATCTGAAACTTCTATTACAAAGAGTACAATTATTTTCTTACTAGGTATCATGATTAGGGACTTCCTTTTGTACTTAATTTCAGGGAGAATTAATAGCTCCATAGTGTTTCCCATAATGCTGGAGCACTGGTTCAACTTGTGAGGGCTAAGAGGAGGATGTGGCACTGGCTCTGCTCTGGCTGGCCGAAGAGAGTGCCACCTGCTGAGCCTATGTCCCAGTTTTGCCACATTTTAAGTATGCAAAGCATAGTCTTTAATCCAAATCCTGACTCAGTGCAATCCAGTTTATTAATGATATGAGTCAGTGTTGCTACAGCACAAGATGTGTCTGTACAAGCCAAAGAAACATGAGATTTTTAAATGGTGATAGCTAGGAAATCTTTCAATCTCCTCTTTCAATGTAGTAATGAAGTAATGACATAACAGGAAATGTGTGTGTGTGTGTGTGTGTGTGTGTGTGTGTGTGTGTGTGTGTGTGTTAAATGTTGTTACTGTAAAACTGAGTGAAGTGCAGCCTGCATGCACTCTCAGCATATGACGAGAAAAGGAGAGGGGAAAAAAAGGTAAAAGCTGCTACTGCAAGGAAGAACATTACGATGGATGGTTGGTTTTGGAGATGGTAAGCACTGCCTAAGACGAGGAACAGAGAAACAACTGAAGAGTGTGTAATGGCAAAACCTTTGCAAAACACTTCATAAAACTGTTTATTGCTCAGCAAGATAAACAGTAGCATACAGCTCTGTAAACACTCCTCATGCCATGGTGTCTTTGAAGTGTGCTGCTTCCATTTCGCATCTATAAACTGGCGGGTGTACCTACATGCTTGCCTGGCGGGTTGTTCTATTTGGTACGCTTAGGAAGAAGTTACCATCTTTTGTATCTCGCAATGTGTTTCAGCTTTGTCCTTGTGGTTACCGTGTTGTCTTTGGCTCAGTGAAGGATTCCTATCTGCTTTATACATTATTTAGGAGACGACTATCAAAAAACAATGTTGAAGTGTCTCCTAGACAAGGCTAGAGAGCATCCTCCCCAGTCTGCGCAACATTAGCTTCTGTAGCCAGGTGATGACGATTCTGCCATTGTCTGGTGCTTTTGCCATGATTGTGTATTGTGAAACGTGAGACACTGCTCATCACTTTGCTTCCCAAACTCCAGACAAGTGAAGTACAACGTGTGCTTGTTCTGGCTGGAAGGAAGAGCTAGACTTTGCTGTTACAATGTCAGTTAAAGTCATAGAGTGTTGAGTTGTTGTTGTTGTCTTTTTCTTCTCAGTGAAAGCTGAGATAAGTCATTTCAATCTTATCAATGTCTCATGTGCTTCATGGGAGGCACTGATTGCCTAACACAACAGAGGAGGAAGTAACTCCACTTCAGGGAATCTGATGTTTCAGTCTTTATTAGGGCAAATTAAACTAATGGGTTGTATGCCTTTGACTTCAGTTTCAGTCACTATGTATTCAGATGTTTGGTTTACATATTACCTAATTTGTGAACAGCTGTAAATATTCTTTCTGTGTTGATTTAAATAGTTAGTGCCTTATTGCTCCTGTCTACTCAGGAGTTTAGATGAAGAAATATATTAATGGTCATACAGCAGAGTTTTCCATGAGTGTCATATGACAATGTTGCATCAAATCAAATGATACCTTTGGCTGTAAAAGAGAAAAAAAACTTTGCCCGGTAGCACCTGTGGCTGCTGTTTTGCTCTTCACTTCCATATGTCTCACTGTTATTCTCCGCACTGTGACAGGAAAACATATAGGGTGTGGTAATTAGACTACTGACCTGGGAGTCATCAGAGAAATCTGGTTATGCATCAGATACGTTTGGTAGTCATGGGCAAGTCACTTCTCTGGGCTCCTGTTTCGCTGCAGCTTGAGCTTCCCTTGTAAAGAGTTCTGCATAGAAGCCAGGAACTGTTGTGAAAGAAATGCAAACAGGAGTGAGCAGGGCAAAAATTACTTCTTTATTTCACTCTGTAAAACAAATACGTGCTAGAAGGGAAACTGCTCTGCTGCTCTGAGAAAAAGGCAAAGTGGTTGCTACCACGCGCATTGCATGGTCTGCACCTGGGTGAAGGTTCAACACGCGGCAACGTGCATGCTGGGGAAAAACGTTTGGCATTTTCACGTTGCCACGTTTCAGTGAACGAGAGTCTAATTGGTGAATACTGTCTGAGTGTCATTTTATGTTCTGAAAGTTTCGCACGCAGTGTGAGCAAAACCGAGTGGTAGAGTAGTCTGCAGGGGGAGCAATGACGAAGCAGCTTCATGATTTCCAGCCTGCAGGAGCAGCGTGCCCGCATTTGCCAGCGCGCTCTGTGTTTCATTCTCAGGCCAAGGCACCAGAGGAAGCCATATTCCAAGCCAAACGTTTTTAGAAACCTCAGCAGTAATGCGTTTTCGCCAAAGTGAATTTCAGGTGTTGGTAAAACAGACAACAGTAGGGAGATGACCTGAGCGTTTTGGATACAAATCCTTTCTCCCTTCCCTCTTCTTCCACTTTTTTTTGCCTACAACTTTTTCTGAAGGGCACCAAAAGAGAGAAACAGAAACCCGTGTTTTCCTCTGCTACGAGCAGTTCCTTAAAAACTGAAAGCTTTTAGTTTATGCTTCCTTAAAGAGAAGGCCCGTGAAGCCTGAGCGGGCAGGGGGAGGCTGGCACATAACGCAGGGCATCAAACCGGCCTGTTTGCACGGTGTTGATCACGATGGTGTTTTGCAGGGCTCGGCTTCCAAATCCGTGCTGCAAACTCTCTCCCCGCCCCTTGCTCCTTGGGGATTTCCCTCCTTTCCCCGCGAACAGCAGCTAAAGCCGAGCACAGAAGGTTAAGCAAGCCAAGATCCGTGCAAAGGGGCGGGGGGAGAGCCAGGCAGGGCTTGGAGGAGACGCCGAGCACCGGCGGGGAGCTGCGCTGCGGGCGAGGAGGAGGAGGAGGAAGGCGGGAGGAGGAGGAGGAGTTGAGGAGCCCGGGCCCGGGAGCCTCCCCGCTTACCGCACTAGGAAGTGACGCTTTCCCTGAGTCCCGGAGAGAAAGAAACAAAGTTTTGGGGTTTTTTTCCCCCCCCCCTTTTTGCTTGTTGTCGCTGCGCGTTGCCCCGTGGGCGCCCGGCGCGGCAGCCCAGCCTCGCTTCGCAGGTGAGCAAGCACCTTTTCTTCCTTCTCCTGAGGTGTTTTTTTTTTTCCCCGCATGTTTATTATTATTGTTGTCTTCACTATTCGCTTCTGTTTTCCTGCCATTTTTGGGGGGCTGGAGTGGATCTATCCGGAGGCTTTTGGGGAGGAGGGGGTTGGTGGGGGTAGAAGGAAGGTGTACGTGTGCTTTGTTTGTGGATGCTGGGTGCAGGGTGAGGAAAACCCGGCCGTGGAGGAGGTGAGGAGGACGGCTGTGCGTGTGCGCGGGGGTCGCGCAGCTCCGCGGGGCCGGGGCCGGGGCTGGGGCTGGGGCCGGGGCAGGGCAGCTCCCGGGCCGCCTGCCGCAGGGGGCCACGCGCGCTCGCTCGCGAAAACTGTTCCCTCCTGCTTTCCCGTGAGCGCTCACGAGGACTGCGGAAAGGGTTCCTTTGCAGCTGCCTGTCTGCAGCAGCGCCTTTCTAAGCATGTGCCTCTGTCGGGGTGAGTTGCTTGCGGGTGGTGTTTTGGGGGGCTGGGGGGGAGGGGGGGGTGCTTTTCTCTCCGCTGGCAGCCAGCTTGGAGCTGGGGCAGGGCGGGCTGCGGCCGCTCCGGAGCGCTCGGGGAGCCTCGGCTGGTTGAGGATCGGATTCCTCTGCTGGCAGAGCAAAGGGTGAGGGAGGAATTTATTAGGTAATTTCTGAAAATCGCGTGCTCTCAAATGTGCAGCTGCGAAAGGACTGATTCCCTTGCAGTTTACCAGTAAAAACCCGACAACACACCCACGCACATACGGGAGAATCTTATATAATACTTACGGGTCTTCTTTTTTTTTTTTCAGAGGCATAAGCAGGATTTATTTTTGGTTGGTAAAGTCTCGTGTGCTTGCAGCCTGCAGAATTAGAGAAATGTTCTCTTTGCGTCCTCTTTAAAACGGCTTCTTTTTTTTTATAGTAGTTCGATTTCATCCCGGGTACGTGTTTTGAGTGCAGTCTAAAGGCCATCTGCGCTGGAGCAAGCAGTTAAAGGGAGGGGAAAGAGAGAAAAGAAATGTCCTAATGCGGAGACTGATATTAGGTTGTTTAGAGGGCGAGACTGCAGTTCCAAGCAGCAACAGCAGCAGCTTTATGACTGTGTGTAATTACAGCGTGATTGCATAGGACAGCATTGTTGGAACCAATACGTATACACAGGCTATTGTGCAAGATTTCTGTACCGAACAAAACCGACTCTCGCATTGCAAATGCTGAAAAGAGAATGTATTCTGCATTGAACTGCCACGTTCCTCTCTGACTTCACCGAAGAATTTAGAAGAGAGGGGAAAGGAGACGTGGAGTGAGGCTGATCGTAGAAGTGGAAGACCTGAAATACTCCACAGAAACGTCACCAGTAGTCTGAAATGGCAGCAGAAATGGAAAGCTCGTCTGATCAGTGGGTTCGTGTTTCTAAAGTAATTTTGCAGCAGGTGAAAATCAGGCAGGTTTGCTAACAGTTATGCAGGTTTAGCGTGATTCTTGTTGATCTGGTCTCATTTCTGGTGTGCTTGTGTGGGAAAACTGCCCGTGTTGAAATAAGCGACTGCAGTTTAGCTAGCTTGTTTGCAAATGGAGAGAAGAGCATTGAGGAGTTTCTGTGTCAGGCCACAAAAATTAGAGGTTGAAAGGAGTGCTAGACTAGATCTAGGTTTTGAACATGAATGTTTCACGATAGTTGAAGAGTTGCATTTTGCTCGGTTGTCTTGCAGGCAGTGTTGGCTGAGGGAGAGGATGAGGCATTGAGAGCATGCTGCTGACACTGTGTTAGCAAGTCTTTTAACTCGGACTTTGAAAGACGACCAAAATTATGCCTAAGCTCCTGTGGATACAGTTTAAAGTGCCTAAGGTTTGTTTTTTCAGATATGCTGTAATTTTTACCAGTTTAGTTTTGGAAGTACTTGGAATTTATGAAATATTAGACCAAAAATATTTCATCCCTGATGCACAGAAATTTGCCTTGCTAAGATCAAAGACAATTTTCTGGAAATGTTATCTTTTCCTGTCATTGCTGATGTGTTAACGCTGTGAAGGCTTGTAAAGTGTTTTGAGCAGTGTAATGGGAAGTACTATGAAAAATCGAATGCTGCTTTAACATTTCTTGGGGTTCAACTAGAACGTATTATTCTAGTTGAACTCATAGGCCATCTTATTACTGCTAGTTTCCTCTGATTCTCGACTAAATGTTTCATGTAAAACGTGTGTGGCTTTGTTAATAAAGAGCACAGTGATGTGCAGAAGAAGTTTGGGGTTTTTTAGCAAGTGGCTAATTAACCACAACGGTAAGCCTATCACTTCACAAACTTGCTTTCATATTGAGCCTGCTGTTAAGTATATTGTAGCATTTTATTTTAATAGAAAATAAGCAAAGATACATGAATCTGTGCATTACAATGATGTTCTTTGAATTGGTCTTCAATCTATGTTAAATTGATGCTCTAATGTCTGAGGAAAAACAGACACTGTGCCAAAAGTTTCCTTGAACCACTTGTGATATAGAACACAGTAATTCCTTGTGTTAAGTCTTTTGCTTTGCACAGTGTACATGCTGGAAGAAAATGTTTTAGGCCAGGATTCTTGGAACTTATATACAAAGGAGGGGATAACTTTCATGTCCGTGAGTCCTGTTGTACTCGGTTGAGTTACATATAGACGTACATTTGTGTCCATACGAACAAAAGACAGGCATAGCCCTGTCAGCCTTTAACCTATCCAGGCTCATGAGTAGTGGCGATATGAAATGATGAGGGCTGTAACACAGTAAAAGCCTTCTGAGAGCCTACATAATCATTCCAGATATTTATGCTTTTGCATTATCACTCTTACTGTCACCCGTAATTGGTAGCTGCAGAACTGCAGGAGATATTTTCAAGGCTGGCATCTGTCCCGTGACGCTTTTCTGTCAAGCTGCCAGGCAATCCCTATCCCTTAAGTTGCTCTGACGGTGGACCTTGCAGCCTTTCTTTGGAAACAGTCAGTGATGGTGGTGGCAGCAACTCTGGATGGATGTGTGTGTGTGTGTGTGTGTGTGTATGTGTGTGTGTGTGTGTGTGTGTGTGATGGCTTGTTGAGGCGTGTAATGAGGCAAGAGTGACTGCTGTGAATCAGAACGGGAGCCTGCCTAGCCCATGGTCCTGTTTCCAGAGGTTTCTTTTCAATGCTTTCCGTGTGCTTAGCAATTTTTGAGAAGTTTTTACTCTAGAAACTTACCTAGTGTTCCCTTGAGCTCACGTAGGCATTTTGCAGCCACATTTTTAATGTGCAGATCAAATAATGGACTGAGGATGTTGAAGGGACTTGTATTAGGGATAAGAGTTGATTTGGTTTTGTTCTTTCACCTTTCTGTAACAAAAAAGTCCTTTCTGAGACATTGCACATAGTATTGGTTGCTGTAAATTGCTGTTCATGCTAAAATGAAGTGTGGTAAGTATGCATGTTGTTTCCAGTGCAGTTAGGTGTATTCTGAGTGACATAAAGGGAGAAATAAACCCCTTTTTCCTGAGTGTTCGTCATGAAATGGGGGGGATGAGGAAGGCAGGAGCTCTGGTGGTGAGGTTTTGAAAGACATGTCCAAAAAGCTAGCAAATTCTGGCACAGGCAAGCCAAGGCTCATGAGTCAGCTCCAAATGGAAGACTTGTCACTGAGCAATTTGTAAATAGGAGGGATGCACTGCTAATTCAAGGAAATATCATCTTTAGGACCTCCCCTAATAATTGGAAGTGTGGCATGGAGCTGTCTGCCAGTCAAGAGTTGTTCCCTTCAGTGTGATTTGGGCATTCAAACCAAGGAATCGATGTCATGCGAGATGTAGGTCCCTGAAGGAGATGGTTACTCAAGTGATAATTAAAACTTTTATAGCAGCATACCAGCAACTTGCATTCCGTGTGGAAACTCCTTGGCAGCTGCAGCAGCTCCCAGTGCACAAATGGCATGTGTTTCCAGCATGAGGCTGCTCAATAAGCACTTCACAACATTTTGCATAACTTATCTTTCTGAATGGTCTCCAACTGTAGCCCTTCTCGAGTGCTCTGCTGATCAATTCTGGTGACTGAAGAGTACTCAGAATGAGAAAAAGCAAATTCTTCACACCAGGGAAAAATGTGAACGCGTGGATTTTGAACACAGCCAGCATTCAGGTATTCAGGAGCAAATGGGCAAATGGGGATGCAGAGATAAATCTTGGTAAATAATTCTTTGCTTTTCTGACTGTGTTGATGCATTTTGTCATGTTTGTTTTAACTGACAGCCACCTGATCAGCGGGCCCAGGTTACTGTAATTTGGTCATGTATATAGAGTGTGGAAGATGTACAGATATTGTGTACACACAACATTTTTTGTGCACCCTTAAGTCTCTCATTTTATAACTCAATTTTCCTGACAACAAATGTTTCTTGTTTGTTGTGGTGCTGGAGTACTGTTTGTGAAGTTGTGTTTATTTGTTTGAATTCCAGCTGCCAGGTCATCCACATCCCTTCAGCATGGATGTTGGAGAATCTGTTCTCTGAAAGCTGCATATAGGGCAGTAGGCCTGCTGAAGCGTTTGTCACTTTGACTGCTTGTGTGCATTGTGATGAAGTTTAAAGTTGAAACTAGTTCCAGAAGTCTTCAATAATCTCCAAATTGCTTTGTTATGGAATAGTTGTAGGCTTAAAAGTGCATCTCTGTATCCCAGGTTGCTTGAGGATGTTGCACAATTTCAAACTCAATTGTATATGCTTAGGTGCAGCCTTATCTGCTACATTGGTGAACGCTTGGGATTCCTTGAGCATCTCCTTTTGAACTCCTGCACCTTGTCTCTTGGTAATGTCATGAAATACGTTATTGTTTAGAGTTTTACAGTAATGCAAGTCAGCTATCTGTGCAGTTCCACAGTATCCTTGATCCAGAAGTGTCACCTTTAGACACGTTGAAAATTAAAGCAAAATGAAGTGGTGTATGTTAAAAATACTCTTGGGATCTTTACTGGATTTTTTTCCATTAAACTGACTTATTTTCAAGATTTATTTCTTCCTACGTAGTCCATTGTTCATTTTTTTTCAAGCACTTCCTGAAAGGAGAGTTTGCTGTGTCTGTGGGAAATTACTGCACTTGAGCAGAGAAGAATATTAGTGAAGTATTTTCCTATTTTCAATTTGGTTTTACACCATTTGAGAACAAAATCCCAGCACTGCCAAATTCCCAGTGAGTGGAGAGAGAGCAGCAGCAGTAAGGCATTCTCATTGCTTTAGGAGATTCCCACGATGACAACTTAGTATGCCAGATTCTCATGTATGTGACTGGCAGGGGAATGTGACTGCCCCTATAGTTTAGTTGGATTTTGTGACTTTAAAAATCCTGAGTTGAATTATTGTCTTGGAATGTTCTTTTTTTTTGACAAGCTCTAGGTATTATCTTGGATGAGACATGCTGAATATTGGGAATAATTATCATTTCATCTGCATTATATTGGATTGTGGTTAGAAATTGATTTGTATTTTTTAATTGGCAAGCTGTTTTTTTTTCAATTTTTTAAGAAAATATGGGATTTTTTTCAAGTATATATCCTGAGTAGATCATCTAGTCTTTCTACAACAGTATTTGTTTAAGCGAAGATGCTTTAAGAGCTGTTGATATGCCTGAGGAGAAGTAAATGAATATGCTATAAATGAAGACTAGGAGTTATAAAATATTACTGTACCATTGGGCATTCTTAACTGCCCTTCTCCTATATTTGGACAGTCTTTTTCACATAAAGAGTGCTATTGCAATTAAACGCTTGTGCGAAACGTAGCGGTTTATTATAGGCTTCATTTTTTTCTGATTTAATTTTAATATTGGAGTGGCCTTTGTTACCATGGTTTTCTAAATACATGCAAGAATGCAGAATCTATTTCAGTCACTCCTCCTTTCCTATTGAAGTACGAGTATTAAGTTAGGGGGAGCTTTCTGATGCATGAGTTGTGTTACAATATTTTAAGCCTCACTTACATGGCTTCGTTTGGCCTTTAAAAATCTGAACATCTTGCTATTGATTTTTACTTTGTTTTTTATTTTTTTTTAGCCTGAAATGCTTTTGGTGTTCTCTCTGTGAGTTAAATGTTGTTAAATGTATTTGTGATTTCATTGAGCCTTTTGTTCATATGTGAACACAAGATGCTGCTTATACACAAACTGACATGGTCAACAACAGGAGCAGGTATCTAGAGCTTAGAGGAAGACCTCTTTGCACTGACCCAGGAGATCATTAGGTCTTTCAGTCAGGAAATTTCCTGCATCTGAAACATGGGTCAAACGTATTTACAAACTGTTAGACGACTATGCCACAGGTAAGCCCAAAGACAGACAGACTTGAAAGGGAAGGCAACAAACTGCTGCATAGGTTAGGGACTGTTTCCTGGTGCCATAGGACGTGCGACAAAACTGTTTCCAGCCTTCTCCCTTTCCCACAATCTCACCGCTGACAAGTAATTTATATTGTTTGTGTTTTGTCATCCTCATTTTAAGGTGAGGTAATTGCCTTAAACTAAGAGGCTGCAGAAACATATTCTTTGCCTAACACATAGTGCCACAGTGTCAGGATTGATGGGGGGAGGTGTGAGATGTGAGTCTGAGTTTGCATCTCCATGGCTGGGTGGGTGTTTTGTCAGCAGGCTTTGTGCAGGAGGTCACAGCATCTCACACCTACTGTGTATGAGGAGCTGGCTTTGTTGTTCAGAAATAGTTGTTGACACCCTCTGTGGACCTCCAGCAGATGAAGGCACTAAAGCCTCAGGTAGAATAGCAACTTCTTTTTCATTTGAATGCAGATAGATGTTTGCCTATAGGGTGCATCCTCTAAGGGGCTTTTTGACTGGATTTTTCCTGGGCATCCTGATGAAAAGTCTGACTTCTTGTTCTCCTCAAGATAATTAATCCCTTTGTGTTTGTTCTAGAAATCTGACATGTGGAACTCAGGCTTCTGGATTGCACTCTAGAAACGAGGCACCAATTTCTGTGTGCAGCAGGCTGAGTAGAGTTTCCCTGGCCAGATTACATACTTGGCTTCAAATCAGGTTGTGAGTGAACGAAATGACCATCTCCGTGCTTCTGTGCACTTAGGTGGTTTCAGCTGGCTCTTATGCAGAGTTATGTTATACTTTTCAATTTCTCAGTTGGGTAACTTTGGCTTAGTCATCAAAAAGGTCAAAGATGGAAGAAACTGAAGTGGTGGATCAACTTTCACCCTTGAAGCACAGTTCCATGGCATTTTTTTTCCCAGAGGGTTATACATCTCTCATCTGCTCTATTATGGGTTTTTTATTGTGAAAACGATCAGACCTACTGAATTTGACTGTGTGCTAAGAAGTATTTTAGGGAGGCAGTTCTTTCTGAGTGATTTGATTTGAGAGGAAAGTACAGTTTGGAGGCGGAAGGATATTCTGTGCTTAGTGACAGCTGTAACTGAGTTATTGTATGTGACAATTTGCTTGGGAAAGTGTGTTAGATGAAGTGTAGGATGCCTGGCTGTTTACAAGTAACCATCTGAGCTGTACAGTTTGGATGCATGGAGGGAATGTGAAAATCTATTGACATCTTTAGTTACTCAACTGGTTTATTTTTGGGAGCTCGTGAATTGGCAGGACATAGTGACCCTGTCTGAAGGAGGAAAGCATAATGACTTCCAATGCCGGAGACTTGGTGAATATTTTGTCAAGTTACTTGCTGCTACTTCTTTGTGGCAACTGTAACGTCAGTTTTAACCCTTTGCTTTCCAACTGAACACTTTTGCATAGTGATGATGTATTTTAATAAAAATCTAATGTTACTCCATCAGAAAAAAAACTGCCCAATGCATCATGCAACAAATCTGAAGAGTATGAGACTATCGTGTCTGAAAAAGGGGTGTGTGGCGGGGGGAAGAGTAGGTGTTAGGTTGCTTGTTTGTAACCCTTTGCAAGCTGTTATGTTACTCCATCAGTAGCTTGGATTCAAAACTGATCCTGGACACAAAATAGTACAATGTAGAAAAGACAGAGCTGTCTTGCACAGGGGTGATACTGGATTGCAAACAAGTAAGGAGCTGAGAAAAGGGTTTTATTGTGTAAAAAGCACAGCTGTATTTTGCATGACACTGATAGCTGCTTTTACACTCTGAGGCTGGAGACATTCAGCAACCAGGATCAAAAACTGACATTAACAACTGTGTGTACTTTTTTTCCTTGTGGAAATCAAGAACAAGCAGTATAAACAACAGAAGGAGCTGTATTTTTTTAATAAAAAAGCAAAAATCCTCATCCAAGACCTAGATGAACTGAATGTATTCCAGGGTGCCTTTGTGTGCTGCTGGATAGAGTGCAGGACTCTGCCCTTGTGCTGCAAATATCCACTGCCCTCTCCTGCCTTTGCAGGGTGTTTAGTGCCTGGAAGGGGGCCCTAAAATAATGGAGGAGGGTGGGCTGCATGTCAGAGCAGCCTCTGTCACAGGTGATGGGCACGTCAGGCTTGCCAGGGCAAGGGGGGCAGCCAGGCGCCTGGTTTTGAGGGCAGTCTGTGTTTCCTGACTCTTGAGACCTGTGAACTCAGCTGCAGGATGGACACAAACCCTTTGAGAGATACTGTTTCTTCTTGCTGTCTCTTGGGTTCTTGCTCAGCAGCTGATGCATTTCATTGGGAAATGCAACATCAGAAGAGCACGCTTTTAGACTCCAAGTGGCTTTGGAGCAGCTGTACTATGGCTAAATAAATATAACCCTCTGTAAGAGGAAATAACTTTTCTAGCAGATACATGCATGGATGGATTATAATCATACTGGGGCCAGTGTTTGCTTCGACAAGAGGAAAAAACTGTCGTAGAGAGCTATAAATGGAACTTTGTGCTTATGCAGTGGCTGGAGAGCACTATTCCTGCCTAGTAGGAATGAGACTGGCATCTTAGGGAGTTGGAAAGACCAAAGGAGGTAGGGACATAAAAGGATGAGCTCCAACAGCGATATACCTCAAACTTTATTTGTCCCCAGATGTCTGCAAAAGGGTCTGGGAGCAGTTCTTTTACAGCATTGTGAGTGGACCTGCATATCAGAGGTGTAAGTACCAGATGTACTAACATACTGCGTTTCAGTATGCTCAGAGAGAGCAGGGGAGGATAACCTTTCCCTGCCAGAAGGAAACACAATGTCTTGCCACTTCAAAATACTCATTTAATTTTGGATAGGAAAATAGAATTTCTGTTTGATTTACTTTTTTTTTTTTAAAATATGCAAACTTGGAAGATGTTTAGTAGTTACAGACACACATCCTAAAATATTTGTTAGTAAGCAGAGCAAAGTACAGAGCTCAGTTTACATGCACACAGCACTTAGGAGAGCTGCTGCTTCTTCAGGAAGGAATTGTGGTGCAAAAATAATGGATCTGATATGAGGTGATTATGTTGTGGCTTTTTTTCTGTAATGGGTGGGAGGGTTCTTCAATGAAATATTGTTTATCATTTTACCTTCGAATGCTAAGATACTTTAATGCAGACGGAGTTGTTACAGATGACACTGTGCTTTATAAAGGCAGTTTCAAACTGAAAGTGGACTTGTAGGTTTAAACAACCCCCTCTGTGTCTTAAAATAAATGCATTGTATCTGTGGACAGAAAATATGCCAGTATCCAGAGGAGGCCTTAGGGCCATGTGATGGGGTTGCATGCCTTAAAAAGTGACTTTAAGTTAGTGCATGTGTTTGCAATTGTATGTCTGTCTTTTCTTTAAAAAAAAAAAAAAAAAGTAGTCGTTAAGCTTTATTGTGGGAGGGAAGAGCTGGTCAGTGATTGTTTTTAAACACTGAGATTTTCCAGAATGCCTGGGAAGGACATGGTGTTGCTTTTGTGGTGCGTGTTCGCTGAGGTCTGTGTGGCAGAAGAGACTGCAGGAGATCTCTGTCAAGAGCTTGCTGTACTTCACAGGCCTGTTTTCCACAAGCCTCAGCAAGTTGGTCACCACTGGTTATTCTTTCCACATGTTGATTTTGTGCATGAAGCTACTTTGGGGAATTGAAGCTGAAATCCAGGAGCTGGAAGGTTAATTATTTCCTTTGCCTTCTTGCTTGTGTGTGCAATTTGCTTGGAGGGAGAGGGCAGAGAGTGTTAACCATTTACAAGTATACACCTCCCCTTCTTTTTCCTCAGAACGATGGTGGAAATTATTCCTAGGCTGGGTTAGTGAAACATCTAAATTGTTCTCTATGTTAGAGACTGTTTTAAGTACACAGATTAGCAAGAAACACATGGGTAGGCTTTGTTATTGAAGCATTAGTTCTCTACAACAAACAACAAAAGAATGCATCCGTATTCGGCTGGGAGAGTTTTACTTTTGCAGCTAGGCAGAGTGTCTTTATTGCTGTGGGCTTTTAAAAAACTGTTTATTCAAAGACCACCATAAGTGTCATTTTGCTTAAAGCATAAAAACCTTGAGAAGTTGGAGTGTGGTAAGACATTTCCCTTTTTAATGTCAGAGTTGTAGTCTCACCTTTTTCTCACGTGTTAGCAAGATGTTGCAACATGAAGGGAAACCAACCATCCTACTCAATCTAAAATCGAAAGTGGTAAATTCTTCAGCCCTGGGACTCTGAAACTGCTGCTAGGGGAATCCCTGTCTCTTCACAGATGCTACTGTCAAACTTTATGCCAACACACCAGGGTCACACACCTTGCAGAAAGTCAGCTGAAGTTACCTGAAGAATGCGGAAACCTTGCAAGGCTCTAAGTTTAGAAATGGCTACAACAATACCAATCCAGCCTGCTGCTTGCAGGAACTATGTACGTGTAGAACTTTTATCTGAGCTTTTTTCCATGGTGATCTTCCGTGCAAGTAGTGAGGAGGATGAATTTTCTTCTCCTTTTTTGTTCAGTCTTGTGGCTCCGTCTGTACTTTCATGACTCAGATTCTGTCTGCAAGGGAACCTCTTGTGCTGAATGTTCAAGATTTTAGTAAGTGAGACAACAAAGCCCCAAGTGTAAGTGCTGGGAGATACAGGAGCAGAATTGACTTAATCTACTGTAATAGGTGAATTTCGTCACAGTTATGTGCAAATTAGTGTTTGTTCTTTCTAAGTAATCCTGTGCCTTAGCATTCCTCATGCCTCTCAAGACTATTTCTCTTTCTCATTTTTTGCAAGGAGGTCCTGTAAATGCATGTCTTTTTATCGAAAAGAGAAAAAAACAAGCCTTGCTGTTTCATCTCTAGTGTTTGCATTTAAAAGAACTCTGACCCTTATTCTGTTTTTTTCCATCACACTTTGTTATATTTCACAACCAAATGTGTGATGGTTTTACTCCTGCCTTCCCCCTCTCCCCGCCTTAAACAACAGAGATCCGTGTCTGTGGCTGCAGAGCAGAAATGAGGCTGAGGATAGTGGTGCTCCAGGGCTTCAGAAGAGGAGCCATTGGTGGCAAAGGCGGAACCCCTTCCATGGTCTTACAGAGTCCTTGTTCCTGCTAAAAATCAGCTTGAGTTTTGCTTTTAATTTGGCCAGAGATATGGTTAAACAGAAGATTCAGTTAGAGGGTTCAGGGGGTGGAAACTTGACCCACGGGTGGGCTCTGAACATGTGCAACTCCAATGCATCCGTTTCTTGTGGGCTCGAAATCTGTTTCTTATTTGTGGCACCTCAGATGTTGCAGTTGTGGGAAAAGAAGAAAAACTCTTTTCCCTTGGTGTGGTTGTTGGTAATGAGGTTGCAAAGATGGGAGAAACATAGACATCAGGGTAACTGCTAAAAGCACTGTCTTACAGGATATAAGAGCTCCCCTTCCAGTTTTCTTTCACTCACTGATTCCAAAGTGTACATTTATGCTTATGGTGATCTTAAGTGATGTAAGCAGATGAAAATCTGTATCAGAGCTGATCTACTTACAGCTATAAATTAGTATATTTCTTCCCTTCTTTCTTTATTTTATGGTGTGATTTCATCTAGAGATTTGATGAGTTTCTTGTTACCTAGTCTCTGTAGACAAAATTAATAGCAATGTCCTGTTTGCCCCTGAATAGGTCTGCCTAGTATTCCTGAATGACTGTGTGTCCCCAGGACACTACTGCAGTGTGTCACTATGCAGCTATGCCTTATAGGTGCCAACTCTTTATAAAAGCTAGAATGAAGATTTTTTAGATCCACAAGGTTTGATCTAAAAGTTGAAATGTTTGAGGGGAGGTTTCATTTGTGCTTTAGCCATCCTTAGGATGAGATTTCAAACTCACTAAGAGTAAAGGTGACTCAAAGGGTAGGGCACTAGCTTGGCCGTGAGTTGAGTTCTCTGCTTCAGCCAAGTCACTTCATAGTCTCTCAGTCCTCTTCAATAAAAAAAGGGATAGTAGTTCCCTCCCTTTAAGAGGCATTGCCAGAGTAAGTGCATTAAAGAGTATATAGTGATGTTATATCATGATTATGAGGTCGTGCAACTGTATAAAGTAGAAATGGCTGTAATTCAGTTTCTGTACTACAGTGCAAGAAATGAAGCCATGGACAGTAAGAGAGGTTACACCTACCTAGTGTTGTCATCAAAATACAAACCCCTCAAGCAGCAGAAGAGCTCTTCCCATTAGCCTGCGTTTCCAGGCAGGTGCCATTCAAAGCCAATGTAGAATGCTGCATCTGTGGATTATTGGTTAGAGATCTCTAGTATGACACTGACATATATATTTATTGCCACTGGAGCTCTTCTACAGATGTTGGTGAGCGAACTTTTATGCTCTAGATGAGGTGATTTTTCTATCACTTTATATCATCAGTCAGTGAGCAAAACCAAGATCAAGCAATTCTGGAAGAATAATCTCTTATAAGCTACCCTTTGCTCTTCAGCGCAAAACAGGCTGCTTTGTCTCTGTCTACTTGTTAAAACATACAGATTATTGCACACAACACATTGTGAGGTTGGATGAATTGGTGTTAATATGTTGCTGTAGCTGTTGCAAAGTGTTATGTAAATGTTAAGTATTCCAATAACACCGAGTTTGTTTGTGGGCAAGTTCCTTCAACTACTTTCCCCAAATGAGATTTGTCTTCAGTGTAGTAATTACTAGAATGTTTTTTTTTCTGCCTCGAAAGTCTCTCCCAAATAGGGGAGAACTCTGTAACAAACATCAGCCCCGTCATCCACCCCTTCCTTCCTTAGGATGGTGGTGGCTTCGGTAAGGAATAAAGATAACCAATGACCTGTGGATCAAGACAAGAGCAGGAACTCACTGCAAATGATGGTTCCAGACAGACTTGACTTAGAAAGTAAGAAAAGTTTATTCTACTGCCTACAAGAAACAAAACAAAAAGCAAAACCAGAGCAGGATGATGATAAGAAATGTAACCAGCACTTGAAGATCTCCTTGTTCCTGGGCTCAGCTCACTGCTCCCAATATCTCCTCCTCTTCCCCCCTCAACAGCACAGGGGGATGGCGAGTGAGGGATATGGTCAGTCCTTCACAGGTGGTCTCAGCTGCTTCTTTCTCCTCAGAAGTGGGTCTGACTCAGAGCTGGGGAAAGTTTCGAGCAGCTCCTTACAGGAGCCATCTTTACAGCCTCTTCCCCATTACCAGAAACGGCTCCACACAAACCCATGACGAGAATCCACTGGATGCGTTACGGATTCTAAAGGAACACCAAACCTCAGAATTTCTTTGTTTTCAATGTGACAAGATTGAGTTAATGGAGTCCAAACACCTGAAGGGATGTTCATTAGCCTTTCATTCTGAGCGTGAAGTCTGTATTTTATATGGACTCTGTTTGTAGGTGTTTTTTAATGCTTGGTGAGTTCTTTTGGAGATGGTCAGGTCTTAAACACTGATCCTCTTATCAGCTTTTCTGGTAAGGTACTGTGTGATTTTTTTTGCAGTTATTTATGGCCTGTTTCTTTCACAATTGGGAAGGACAAACTATTCCTGTTAATAGCAGTTTTATAGTTTATATCTTTGGGAAATACAGCCATTTGTAGTGTAATGTGGGATTATTGAGGGAGCTATGTATGTATGGGCAGGAGGAAATGTAAATCCATGTTATGCTGCTGACTGGTGTAATGCTCACAGATAGATTCATGTGTAAACTTCACTTTTTCTTGTAATGTTGCACTTGGATCGTTGTGACCTTAATTTTGTGTTTGACTGAGAACTGAACCTTTTGCTCAAATTATAATAGCTTTGTAAGGGTCCTTAATAGAGGGTGTTTTTCTTCACACTGTTACTTCATGATGTATTTCCTTTCTGGCTGTAAAGTGTAGGATGAGTGATTTGTTTGTTTTCAGGTAGGCTTGTTGAGCTGAGTCTTTAGAAAGCTTCTGACTTCACTCTGAGTACGTATGCACTTATGCCCAATTGTGTAAGTGCTTTATAGTGTTAGTAAGGATACAAGTAAGCTACTACAGAAATGGAAGAGGCTCGCTTTGTATTTGATCCAGTGTTGGTGCCAACCATCTGCTCCTTCCTTCTTCCACTGAAATCCCTGTGGCTAAAAGGAGGAGATTGGGCAGGCGTCTGGCAGATAGCTGGCAGGGAGCTCCAAATCTGTGGCCTTGATTGTTTAATTTAAAGATTAAGAAATCTGAGTACTCTCTTGGCCCTTGGATTCTTTAACTCTTACTGATTTCCACCATGTGATGACCGTGTTTGCCTGTCTCTGTCAGCGTTCCTGCCCTCAGTATTAACTAGGTTGTGTTTGCCTGGCTGCATTGTTGTAATGCCTGACAGCCTCAGTCATGGTCCAGAGCTTACTGTACCTTGGTAACAGATCAGCAGAACAAAAAGACCCTTTTATATTCGACAGTGACCAGAAGGCTTCATAAAAGATACGGTTTTAGAAGTTTGGAACTGAAGTCTTGTCAGTGCTGTTCAAGACTAATAACTAGAGCAGTTTCATAGTAGATAAGCTCAGTCAGTACTGACATCTGCCTGCCTGCAAGTGTGTGGATGTGAGCAAATCAAGATGGACATTGCTTCAGCTTAGATAACTGCCAAAAACCAGAAAGATATTTCTGGGTTGAGTGAGGCAGAGAGAAGTATATGATGAAGAAAAACTATGCTGTTATTTGTGACTTTTTTTTACTTCGTTTTTTTGTCCTCTCCGTCTTTGGTTATTGCTACTCTTTTGCATCGTGTCTCAAATTACACCATGTAGCCTGTTAGTGCATACTGTTAAAAGATAATACTTCTTTTATGACTTCGAAATACTTTGAGTATCAGTGTGCTTGGTTTCAAGCATTATTCTCAATTTACAAACTGATCTGAGAAGCTTGCTTAGGATGTGTGTCTGTGGCAGAGCTGGAAATTGGTCCCAGATCCTCTGAGGTTCTGTCTGTGCTTTTAGTCTCAGCTATTTTCCAGATAGACTTTGGCAAGTGATGATGCCTGTCTGATGGCATCAAGAGTGTCTCTGTCAAGAGCCGAAGTCTAGGTATGGAGTGCATTTGTGTCTCACGAAATGAAGAAAGCTCTGGAAATGGAAAGTATCATCATCTCTATGAACCTTCCCCTTTTCTCATATTTGTAGGCTTTTGCCTCTTGCAAAGGCTTGGAGGAATCTACAAAGTGCTCGACTGTGGTATTCCATACACTGAACACCTGTATCTGGTTTTTGATGGAAGGTTGGAAAGGTCAAGGTGGCACCAATTGAACCTGCAGCAATCTTTCCTTGATGAAGCTCAGTTCATTCAAATGTGTTTTCTTCTCAGAGCAGAAGTCCAGAGAGATTGGGTCTGACTCTGGGGTGTATCCCTGCGATTCTGCAGCTGGTGTGTTTGTGGTGAGAGGCATTTGGAGCGAAGGACACGTTGTGGTTATGTCAGTTATGTGAATGTGAGTGCAGGGAGAAGCTTTTGGCCTGCTCCTTACCATTCTGACTTTAGAGCCTGCTGTGATTCCTGTATGTTGGATTATTGGTCTCTGTGTTGCTAGCAACTGCCTTCCTTGACAGCTCCAAACAAAAAAAGCCTAAAATATCTAAGTACTTACAATTAAAAAAACCCGTTTCCAGTGGGAAAGAAAAGTTCCTTCATGTAACTTGACAAAGCCCCAAAGCAACTTTTTATACTTCTTAATTGCTATGTTCTGTTTTGCACTCTTAAGGCTGCCCAAGCCTCTCCAGATCCATGGTATTTATCATGATGACAGATTTTAATAACTGATATTCTGAACTTTAGTACAGTTTATAAACATTAACTAATTTAAGAAATGTGCCATACACCTGTTTTGTTACAGGGTAAGCCTGCACTGCATTGCCAAGCCATTGGTAAAGATGTGCTTTCCTGCACACTTGTTTACAACAGTCCAGTTTCTGTAGCTCTCTCTCTTCCTCTAAGAACTGCATGTTGTTGCTGTGCAAGAGGAAAGATGAGTCCAGTACAAATCATTAAGATTTTGTTTTTGTGAGAATCACAGAATCTTAAGGGTTGGAAGGGACCTCAAAAGCTCATCCAATGCAACTCCCCTGCCAGAGCAGCACTACCTAGAGCAGGACACACAGGAACTCATCCAGCTGGGTTGGAATGTCTCCAGAAAGAGACTGCACAACCCATCTGGGCAGCCCCTGTCAATGCACCTTCACCCTCACACTGAAGAAGTTTCTCCTTGTGTTTCTTTGGAACCTCTTCTGTTCCAGCTTGTCACCATTGCCCCATGTCCTATCATTGGCCATCACTGAGCACAGCCTGGCTCCATCCTCCTCACACCCACCCTTGATGGATTTGTAAATGTGAATGAGCTCACCCCTCAGTCTCCTCCAAGCTCAAGAGCCCCAGCTCCCTCAGCCTTTCATCAGAAGGGAGATGCTCCTCTCCATCATCTTTGTGTCTCTGTACTGAACCCTCTCCAGCAGCTCCCTGTCCTTCTGCAAATGAGGGGCCCAGAGTGTTTCTTGAAAATACCCAACTCCTCTCTCCTAGAATTATCTGAAAAATTCCCTTTGGGGCATACTTGTGGTGCTTCAGACCTTGTAATTCAGAACCTCAAAATCCTTCTCTGCAACATCCTGCACACTAGAATGCTTCTGTGTGCTTAAACAGAACGCAGAAGATTGGGCATAAATAAAACCACATCCAAAGATGTAAGTAGTAGCTAAATGCATGCTTAGGTGAATTTGAAGACAATTAGAATAGAAAAGAAAGCTGTCCAATTAAATGACCTTAAAAGAACATATATTCACTGCCACGCCCTTCACTGTAACAGATGCTTAAGCAGGATTTGTATTTCTCCTTGGTTTGGTTAGTTCATGAGGTGTAGCTAGTATTTTCTTCTTGGGTGGGGTTATCTTTCCCAAACAGTGAGAAATTCAACATTTTGAACAGTACTGTTTGCTTGTAGGTAATGAACCTATGATGCTGAATGTCAGGAATGCTATGGACTAGAGCAGTAGTTTGGAACATCTGGTTATGTGCTACAGGCTACCTGATTTTACTGGCACGTAGTCTTTCAGTGTGACCATTGTCTACCCAGCCTCACGTCACAGAACTAATGGATTTCCCTTTTGCATCTCTGGTTAATACTGTGGTTTAATACAGCTTTATCAATTCCCATCCTCTGAAAAATGGGAACATAAAAGTGTTAGCAAAGCAATTTTAACCAGGCTGTCCTCAGGGCAGAGGTGCCCTTGAATTCAGTCGTAGCTTCAGTATTTTTCTCTGCAACAAATAAAAATTTGAGTAGGCCACATAAGTCTTGGATGCATACTACTTATTTAGGTATGCTAGCCCCACAGGCACCTTCAGTCAACAGTGGAAGTTGTCAAGCCTCCTGGGTGATGTGTTTTCCCTTTTGTTGTTGTGTGTCTGTCTGTGAAGCAGCTTTTCTTTGATATCTTTGCCTCTATAGTGGGCATGCTGTAGAGTTCCTTTTTGGCTAGGCAATGAGTAGGCCTTCCCCATTTTCTAGGCTTTATTGATTCTAGGACTTTAATCTGAAAGTTGATTTGTTTCTTATTCTGCAGTGTTGGAGGGGATAACTGTTATCTACTTACATTCTTTTGGAAGGGCCTTCTTTTAAACAGGAGACTTGAGTTGCTTGCTTATGCTTTTCACTTTGGGCTTGGGTTACTGCTCTTCTTAGGTGCTAGACTCCTGGAAAATATCCCTTTCACTGTAGAGACAGGCTTTTGGGGAGTCTGGAAAATGCCATACCATTTGGGGTAAAAGCCATCATCCTCCATATACGTTTTTTGGCATCCTCGGACAATGTTGTGTTTCTCAGTTGCTTTGAGCTTTCCCCTGCCTTTCTTCAGAAGGCAGATTGCTGTGCTTTGCTGTGTTGATTTTACTGTTCTGTTTTCTGGCTTTTTTCTGGTAAGGTGGATGTGTAGGAAAGCTGTGCTGTTATCCTTCCTGTTCAAGGTATCTGAAGGTGGTGAGTGGGAGGTTGCAAACAATCTGCAGGGATTTTGATGTAGCTAACTCTCTGGAAGAAAATGTGACAAAGTGAGCGTGCAGAAGAGGCTTTTGAGAGAGGACTTGAAGCTGTTTTCATATACAGCAGGGTAAGCATAAAATGTGGGTAAGCTGTGCCAGAGGCCTTGCACCTCTTCTACCAAACACAAAAGCTATCCCGTGTTTTCATTGCGTGCTCATTTCTTACTTAAGACTGTTGCAATAGGTGGGGATTTTGTCGTGGCAAATGTCTGTTAGCTGGAACAAGTTTCTTGTTTGTGATGCTTTGCAAATCTCTAGTCATTCAAAAAACCAAAAAATCCCAACCACCAAAACCAGACACAAACCCTACCCTGTTGAACTACCTCTGTCCTGCTAGTGTACTGGAGGAACTGAGTTTTCTTTGCTCTTTCTGCACACGTGTAAGTCACCTGATTTTTATCACATGTAGGTTTAAACCCCTATTTTCTTGCAAGATTGGAGGAGAACTGGTAGCTAGTATCCTACGTTTTTGCTTTTGGTTTTTAACCTGGTTTGTTTTGTGGTTCTAGAAACCAGTTGGTTCCTCTGGTCTTGTTCCTCATTAGTAAAATGTGTGTCATGATTCTTTACCTGCTTCATAAATGTGGGATTTAACCATAATGAGCAAATTTGAGAAGGAAGGCCTGATTGCTCTCTCATAAGGAGACTTAGTTTGCTGTGTTTGACTTCAGTGTAAAAATTGTTCTTGGAATCTGTTCACCATCATTAAGAGCGATCGAGCTCCTTACAAGGGAGATCAGTCATTAGAGTAACTGGCAGCAGGAGGATTTAGTGAGAAATTGTTCTCATCGCTCTAACTTGACAGATTGCCTGGAAGGAATTGTGACAGCATTGTTGCAGTTAAGGCTGAGAGTGTGCATCAGCTAGAATCCAGGAACACTTCTTATTTTTCACATGAAAAAAAAACCCCATCTGAGATTAAAATGGTGACATTGAAGATGGTCTATGACCACGTTATTACTTTCTACATCCTTAGCTTTGCAAAGGTTTGAGGGGAAGACAGAGTCTTTCTCAAGCCATTTCTGCAGCATTCTGTCACAGAAATGTGTGTAAATGATGTCAAAGAAGATTGGGAATGCACAAAATCTAAACTTGCTTACACTGAATTGAGACAGTATAGCAAGTGAACTAAGCAAAGCACGAAACAGCACAGCAAACTCTCCAGGCTGTTGACAAAGTGGGCCAGAATGGCTGTGCTAGATAGTTATGTCTAAACAGTTGTACAGAACCTACTGTGGGTCAAGTAAAATCTGGTAATGGGTGCTCAGTTCTGGTACCAGTCTAGAGAGTGGATCTGAGTGCCTGTGCCCTACGCTCCTCGAATGTCTCTGCTTTGAAAGGACTTTACTGATTTGAGAACAGCATCCTGGGTGCAGTCAGAGACTTGTTAGTCCAGTTGGCTGCTTACGTAAATCCTTCAGGAGACTTTGCCTAAATCTAGCCCGTGTGGTGTTGTTATATGTGTTCATGATGTGTTTCCTGAGATGATCAAGGTGCTTGAGCCTTATGAGGAAAGGCTGCAGAAACTGAAGCTGTTCAGTTGGGAGAAGAGGAGACTGAGGGGGGATGTCAATAACATTTGCAAATATCTAAGTGGTGGGTGTCAGGAGGTTGGGGCATCCCTTTTTTCTATTGTACAAGGACAAGGAGTGATGGGATAAAGCTGCAACACAAAAAGTTCCATTTAAATGTAGGAAAAAACTGTTTTACTGAGAGAGTGACAGAGCCTTGGCACAGGCTGCCCAGGGAGGGTGTGGAGGCTCCTTCCTTGGAGGTCTTCAAGACCCAGGGTGCCTGGACATGTTCCTATGCGACCTGATCTAGGAGAGACCTGCTTCTGCAGGAGGATTGGTCTAGATGATCTCTAAAGGTCCCTTCCAACCCTGCCATTCTATGATTCTGTGATTTTCTGTAACCCAGCAGTGTAGATATGCTGGAGAAGTCTTAGCTTAAAATGGAAACCCTAACTTCTCTCAGTAAGGTGACATAGGTCACTTTGCTTATGGATTTTTTTTTCATTCCAGAAAATGCTGCGTCAGTGCTCCTTTGGTGTGTGTGCATCTCATTTGACATTCTTTTCAGGTCTAGAAGAGAAAGCCTTGCAACATGGAAAATTCTTTAGAAATCTGAAAATAGTTGCAGTATTAAAAGAGGTGATGTATAATTTCTGTTCATCTGGAGGAAGTTGGAGAAATCTTCTTGCATTCCAGAAGTTCCTGGAAGTGAAAAGAACTGATGACATTGCAATGGCAAATCTTAGTTATTAAAACAAAGTATACTGGTGTTAGATTCTGCTTTTTCTCCATGCAATGCAAGATATTAGAACACTTCAGTATATTTGGAGGCAAGACACAGTATCTTCTAGGAATTACAATATCAAAACTGGCTCTGTGCTTTATTGAAAGGTAAGAACTGGTCAGGGCCATAATGCTTCAAAGCACACTGAGGCTTGGAAGAGTATTGCCACTTCATTGCACTACTGCAGGCTGACTCTTGTGCTGAAATTAAAGTAAAACAAAAAAAACCAACCCAAACCCAAAGCTGGTAATTGGCTAGGATGATGGTAATGTGAGCTCATCCCTCAACATCAGGGAGGGAAGCCTGCTTAGTCACAGAGCCAGAAGTGCTCAGCCAGTGCAGCTGCCAAGTGTGAGCTTTCCTGGAGCATAGTCATGCTGCAGCTTGAACACCTATCGCTTCAGCTTAAACTTTGCACTATTATTATTAGAGATGACCTACAACATATGTTCCTGCAGTTTTTCTGCAGTTTATATAGAAAGAAGTTCTTAAAAGATAATTTTAGAGATGTTTTCTTTTACCTTCTAATACTGGATGCACCGAATCCTCTTTTTTTTTCCTTCGGTTATCTCTTAGGATTTATTTACTTTCTGCATGCCATTGGGAGAACTGGGATGTTCAATAAATATGCTTCATTAAAATTACCTCTAATCTCTTTCATTCCTGGTAATGTTGTTTTCCCTATTCTGGTTTTGGTTTTGCTACTGCATCTTCAGTTGATCTTTAATCACTGCAGTGTTATTAGGTGACAAGGTAGCTTACCTAAGAAGCATACAATGGTTTTAGCACTCCCTTTATGGAACAAACAAGTACATATTCCTTTGCCTCTTTTTCATGATGTCTGAACTTAAGGTTTTTTGTATACTTTGCATCTTAATGAAAACAAACAAAATCTCCTCTCTAGATAGGTGCAGTTCTAAACTGGTCTGAGGTAAGCTTGGCAATGCTGGTGGCTTCTTAGCTAGTAATGGAAAAAATGCAGCCCAAGTCCACACAAGTGAAAGTTCAGAGAGCTGTGCTAATGCAACACTTTCTCACTAACCTGGGATCCTTCTTCCTAAAGATGTCCTTGGATATTTGAGTGTGTGGTAGTGGCATATCTCAGCTAGTGCTAATAAGAACAGCATCAGCAGTTTGGGTGTTACGCTTTGTTTTTCTCTTTTTAAAAAAGGGTTAAAACCAAGGACTCTTGGAGTTGTGTGCCAACTTTTGGGCAGTTAACTGTTGTGTTCTTCCTCAATGTCCAGAAAATCTACAGCAGAGCTTCTAAATCTTGTCTGGCAGGTTTCAGTTTATTCTAGGGGGTAATATCTTCTCATATGCAGGAAGACTTGCATTCTTTTTTTATCAGAATTACGTGGCTGATCAATACTAAAGAGCAAAGAAGCATCAGTGGAAGAAAACTGAGGTTATCTAGCTTGGAGACAAAAATAGCTTGTGATGATTTCAGAAAGTAAGATAGTGTCAGAAACCACTATTAGTAGTATTACCTCAGGTGTTGTGGTTTAGCTGTTAGCTCTGTTACATTTGCAGCAGTGCTGCAAAAAGCAGGGAAAGAGAATAACATTAATGCTCCTGAGAGGCATACAGCAACCTTTCTACCTCTGCATTTTTGCTACCAGGGATCCAACTTCCTGCTGTAGGATGTTTTTTTCCTCTCCTAATGAAGTTTTGAAATAGGAAAAACTTACTTGGTGAAATCCCCATCTGTGTACTAGTTGCAGTTTAGAGAGAATTTTCCATCTCACATGTCCATAATTTCTCCTAGAGTTATTTTCGTCCTGTTGAGAGAGGGCCTGGAAAACGAGCCGAGACGTTGTGCTTAGAGGAGGGAGGAGCGCTCTGGCTCTGTGATATGTGGTGGCAGAGCTCCATGGTTTGTAGCCAGGGTGAAAGGGAGGGAGCGTGGGGGGAGAACGGCTATGTAACAGCCTGAGGAAGTGAGTCACTTTGTTCTGAAACACAGGGCCGTGGTTCCAGTAGCACTGAAGCCAACCTTGGCCTCTGAGATGGAAGTTGCGTAAGTTCATTTAAACTCTTTGTCTTTTCCTCCTCCTCCTGCTTCCAACCCCACCTCGGTATTAAAACCTGCATTGTAGCCATATCCGCTTAGAGGAAGCTCAGGTTCCAGGGCTTCACTGTGCTGGATGCTTTTGGTTTGTTGTTTTTTAACTTGCATCTATAGAGATACATGGATCGCAGGTTTCATTGGAGGGAGCAGCATGTGTGTCAGTCTGACCTGCTTCACTCAAGAGAAACTTGATTTTATAGCAGAAGGGATGCAATAACAATAGGCTTTCACCAATTTATTAGAATCTTTCTAAAATACATCGGCAGTGTGATTTGAATTGGAATGGAATGTCTGTTGAAAAGAGATAGTAATAGAGACACTTAATAACTTGAGTCTTAGTAGTAGTTTAAGAATTTAATTGCATTAAAACCCAAACTTCTTAAACATTTTAAGTGTCCTAATATAAACATTAGTGGTAGCATTAACAGCACATTGGAACTTAATCCTGCAAACTAGGCTTTTAAAGCCTAAATTAGTGGATAGGGTGTTTTTTCTGTGGAAGAGAAGGGCAGAATTGCCCAAGACTGCATGTTTTGGAAAGGCTTTTTCCTATTATGTTTGTAGCTTTACACTAACGGATATTTGCTGGTCTCAGCTGTAACAATCTGCCCGAAATACTTTTCCATGAATGGGACATGTTGCTTTCAGCTGTTGAAGAATCAAAGCATCTGAGAGGGCCACAGGTTTAGCAGGCCCTGTCTTCAGCACTTGAGTGCTTGGTAGACAGTTCTTAATTAGAAAGCAACTGTAATCATTGGGAGAAGGGTGGTAAATCAGGCCACTGCCTGATCCTTTCATTCAAAGCACTGAATTGAGCATCTCACTGTGTTTGTCTGCAGCATGAAGTGTACATGTGTGTGTTTTACGTGTCTTTGGGAAATGCAGCCTGACACATGCTTTTTCTTCTGGCTAGTCATGAGGGTGCTTTTGTGTGTTTTGAGTTGGGATTAAAACCGGATTATTCTGGCTACAGGAAGAGACAGAATGAATTGGTCAAATGAGAGAGTTGAAGAGAAAAAACCTTCAGGCCGAGCTTGAGTGATTAGTCAGAAGTCTGTGTGCAATTGGGAGTTGCATCATGCAGTGTGATATCTCTTCTATAAAGTGAAATTGTTTTGTTTTACATTCTTCTAGCTGATCAGATCTATTATTTCTTACATGTACTATCCCCATCTTCATTTCTGTGGCAAATGGGACAGACATACACATTGTTGCTTATCCTGTGCAGCTTTTCTATGCCAGTTATACCTGTCGATTCATTGTAATTGCTTCTCTCTTTCAGGACCTGTAACTAAGTGGACCCTGCTGACCTCTGAACCACAAAAAATAAGAGTGAAAAGAAGTGGGAGAAGCACAGGAAGAAAAAGGAAGTGGATGCACTTTCATCTGGATTCCTTTCCTGCCCTTGATTGCGAAAGCTGAATGGAAAAGAGAGACTTCTGTGCCTTTCTTCCCCCAACCTCAGGGATGGGTGGATTGTAAATACAGTGTGTGCAACTGGGAGAATAGACTGAACCATGAATCTTCAGGCTCAGCAAAAGTCTTCAAGCAAAAGGACTGGGAAACGAATTGCCTACTTTAATGAGCAGGAAATAGCTGTGTCATCAAAAGAACCACAGCAGCAGCAGCTAAAGGAAGGAGGACAGTACTATGGTCATGGAGGGAATATACCGGTCTCCCAAACTATGGATATTACTCATGCAGGAGGATTAACAAGTGCTCCCAACAACGTTGCTTTGATGAACTCTGTTTACAGTCAAGATAGGGGAGAATCAATGATGATGTCCCAGACGGTAACAGCTGTCAAATGGCAGAATTCACTCATGGGAAACCGGTTGCCTGAGAGGGGTGACAGCCACTGGCAGTCTCCCCCTTCCATGTGGAACCACAGTATGGTTTTTGGGGGCAACCCGAAAGGACCCCACTCCAACGCTGGTGCCCCAGGTTTCTATGGCCACCCAGAAGCCCTTAAAAGAAACCAAGAGAAAGGAGTGTTTGTGTCACAGCTGGACTTGTATGGAGATGCTGTCCAGCAGATGATGTCCCAGAAGGCTCAGCTGGAGCAGCAAGCCCTGGTTAGACAGCAAGCTCAAATGAATTCTTTTCATCAGATGCAGAAGCAGCAGCAGCAGAATCAAAGTCTGCCGTTACAGCCTTTTCAACTTGCCTTTGGTCACCAAGGCCAAAAGCAGGGTCTTCCTGAATTGTTACATGTCTTTCAAGAAGCCCCAGCTTCTTCCAGTCCAGCATTTACTGCTCAACAAAAACAGCAAGCTCTTCCCCAGCTACAACTGTTTGAAAACTTCTATCCTCAACAGCAGCAGCAGCAGCAGGCTGCCACACAAGCCTTCAGTCTGCAGCAAACCACTTCCATAGCACAGCCTCATGTGGCAGCTGCAGCACCTCAGCATCACATGATGGCACACCAGTTTCAGCAAACAGAGAGGAACCAGGAACTATTCAAGGCTCTGACAGAGCAGAACCAACAGACTGTGCTACCTCAGACCCAGATTCCCTTTCCAAGAAGGTCACGGAGACTCTCCAAAGAGGGTGTCGTGCTGACATCTGCAGGAGAAACGTTGGCTTCCAAACAGGCAGAGGAACAACCCAGCAATTTATTTCTGCATCACTGGCAAGCACATCAGCAAGAGGTCCCATTACAGCAGCCTCCCGAATCACTGACACACAACAAAAGCAGCTATTTGCACCCCAGGAGGTTGGATATGGGGCAGAAGGACGTCGTGGTCAATAGTGAGCTGTGCCAGGTGGAAACAGACAGGCAAGCCACAGCCCAGAATGGTAGAGATGGGGAGAAACAGACAGCAGCAGATGAAGAAAGTACACAGAGAACTAATGATTTTCAGGGTGTCAGAGGTGGCGTAATCCAGAGTACGCGACGGAGACGGCGTGTTTCTCAAGAAGCCAATTTGCTGACTTTGGCCCAAAAAGCTGTTGAGCTGGCTTCTCTTCAGAATGTAAAGGTAAGGTACACATCCTAACCAATGTAACGTGATTTAGATTACACAATAGGGCTGGAATGAAAGTGATTTATGTACCTGTGAAGGATGGGATGGTATCTTGATGCAAGAAGTGTTGTGGTGCAGCAAGATTAGCTCTGGAGTGGTGACATGTAAGTTCAGCTGCTATAATTCCTAGCTGCAGGAAAAGAGAGATCTAGTGCAGCGAATCCAATGGAGGGCAGTTTAATTTCCCTAATACTGAATGGGATCATAGCCCTTGGCTTCAAAATGTGGATGTTTTCAGCTTAGGCCTCAAGCTTAGAGAGAAAAATATAAGCAATTCACTTGATGTCTCCCTGCCAATTTAACCTTCTCTTCCTTTCTTATTAAGACTGCTGCTTACCTGCCAGTTTCTCAGTTTTAGTGGTTGAAGTGTTTTTAAATTGTCCTATCTAAAAATTATGTGATGCAATTTATGTTTTTCTGAATATCACGAGCCTGAGGCTTCCTCACTTCCATGTCACACTTAGACCAGGCATAACAAAGGTCTGTCTGATGCAGCATCCTGTTTGTGAGAATGACCCTGCAGCCAATGTTGAGAGATTAGTAACCTGAGGACAAAGTCTGCCTGTAGACCTTCTGTACAGCTTGACAGGGAAGAAAATTAGTGTTGACTGATTAGACAGTTCACCAGTTGTATCTGGTCTCATCAGCCTAAACTGTGCGGCATGTATTACATACAGTAAGATGACAGAGTTCAACATTAACTAGCCTAAAGCGGGTAAATGGTGGGATTTTTGGAGTTGGGTGGGTTGGTTTTGGTTTGTTTTCCTTTATTTACCTTTTGTTTCAGTTGTGGTTTGACTAATCTTTCATTGATTACCTGTCATGAGAAGTAAGGATATGCTTCTCTTTGGAAGCTTTCTTGCCAGAGGCTGATGTTACCTGAAGCCAATTAGAATATCCCTTTATTTTAGTGACTCATCCTGTATTCCCATTTCCTTGGAGCTCCATTTTCTAGAGTTTCCATGAGTAGAAGAAAGCAGAGACATGGAAGCAGTGTAATACCAGTGCAGAAAGTGCTGGCTTGTAGTTGTGTCTTGTAGACTCTGCTAAGTAAAAGCTCAAGCCTGGTTAAACAGCAAACTTCAAAAAACTCCAGTTATTGTGAGGAAAGTTGCTTCTGTTATGTAAATAAGAAAAAAAAATGCAGTGAAAAGCTGCTCTGATTCTTGGATGATTTATTTATTTAATTAAGATCATAATCACAGAATCTGAAGGACTGAAAGGGACCTGGAAAGTTGATCCAGTGCAACCCCCCTGCCAGTGCAGGACCACCTAGAGTAGGGCACACAGGAACTCATCCAGCTGGGTTGGGATGTCTCCAGAGAAGGAGCCTCCACAGCCCATCTGGGCAGCCCCTGCCAGTGCTCCCTCACCTCAACAGGAAAGAAGTTTTCCCTTGTGTTTCTTTGGAACCTCTTCAGTTCCAGCTTGTCCCTGTTGCCCCTTGTCCTGTCATTGTACGTTGCTGGGAACAGCCTGGTTGCATCCTCCTGACACTTATCCTTTACCTATTTGTAAACATGAATGAGGTCACCCCTTAACCTCCTCTTCTCCAAGCTACAGACCCCCAACTCCCTCAGCCCTTCATCACAAGGGAGATGCTCCACTCCCTTCTTCATCTCTGTGGCCCTGTGCTGAACTCTCTCCCTGTCCTTGGAACTGGTAACCTGCAGCTTATGATCACTACTAAAACTGAAGAACCTTTGGTGGAAGCAACATGACAGGGCACAAATTCATCTGGTAAATAAAATGTCAAACCACAAGTACTAAGAATGATGTATACAAATATTCTAGCCGTTGAGACTCAAGCAGTTGTAAGAAACGTGGCCAACACTGTCGTGAAGTATTTTCAATTGCTTTTCCAAATCCATTTCAGCTTGCAGATCACATTGAGAAACTTCATATACCCTTAAAGTGAGATAACACTTGTTATGTAACCACTGCAGAACTTGTAAGGAATCTGGTTTTCTTCTTAGGAGCTGGATACTTCAGAAGATAAGAGTGTGGTGCTAGCTCCAGGACCTACAGCTGCAAAAAGTGTTGTGGAATTCGCCAGTTCTTCACCACCTCCCAAAAAGGCCCGGGAGGATAACAGCCTTGTGCCTCTTATCATTCCTGTGTCTGTGCCAGTGAGAAAAATTGACTTGCAGAGCCTGGGAAAGGACAAGTCAGAGGATGGAAAGCTCCAGAGAGGCCAAACAAACGATCGAGCTCCTTGTGAACGCAAACCCTCTGTGATAGTCACTCGGCGGCGATCTAATCGGAGTACTAACATGGAAACCTCAAATCAGGTACAGATAGACTAGGAAATCAGAGGTGCTAGGTTTCATTACATAGTATTTATCCACAAGCTTTTCTATTCAAGTAGTTTCATCTCAGGGCTTGACCTTTGAATGGATGTAGTCTGGGGACCATACATTTTTCTTTTGGGGTCATAATATTGCCATATATTTGGGCATTGCTGGCTTCTCATGACCTACAGCTAATGCTGCTACAGCCAAGCAATGACTTCTGCACTGCTAAACAGTGAATAAAGGCAAACATCAGTTAATGCTAGAATAAACAGTCTGAGTAAAGAGTGCTTTCTGCATACATACAAAGATGATGATAAACTGTGAGTACTGCTCATTTCTCTTTGTATGAATAAAAGCCAAAGTGAAGGTTTATTCTCATGAAACTGAAATATCTTACTGAGGTTCTGAAGATCATTGTTCAGTGTTCCCTTTCAATGTGGTGCTATTGAGGGGGTTTTTTGTTTTGGCTGGAGATTGTACTGTTCAGAAGTACAATAAAATGTATTTGTCTAGTGGTTAATAGGGTTGTCTGTTGGTTGATAGGGCTGGGACAAAGGCTGGACTTGATGATCTTAAAGGTCTCTTCCAGCTGAAATGATTCTGTGACTCTAAAATGGCCAGATACCAGAGAAATGGCAGGCTTCTAAGGAGGTTTCTCTGCATTTAAAGTCTTAACCATCTAAGACACTATTGTTGTCTTCTGTTCTCTTATTGCTATTTGGTGTCACCTCGTGTCTGTATCAGGGGTTCTGTTACACTTTTACATCCTCTATGTCAATTCCATTCCTCACTTTCTTCCTCTCTCTTTCCCTTTGTCCTAATTATTGAGACACTTTCCAGCTGCCCTGTCCAGATTTTGAGCAGCCATGAAAGAATGTTGTCATTTTTTCAGATTAGCTGAGATTTTAAAATGAAATGAAATATGTGTGTTTGTTTTATAATAGCAAGAAGATGCTGTTCCAAAGGATGAAGCAGAGGGCTTTGCACGAAAACCAAAGCAGCGGCCACGACCTGAGCCACTCTTCATACCACCAAAAGCTGGCACCTTTATTGCACCACCTGTTTATTCTAACATTACTCCCTATCAGAGCCACTTACGGTCACCTGTCCGTCTGGCAGATCATCCTTCAGACAGGAACTTTGAGCTACCTCCTTACACTCCTCCGCCAATTCTCAGCCCGGTGAGAGAAGGATCTGGGCTGTATTTTAATGCCATCCTCTCTTCAAGTGGTCATTCAGTCGCACCTCCAATGACTCCTAAAAGTGCTCACAGAACTCTGCTTAGATCAAGTAAGTCTCACTCTAGCCTTCCTTTCTTGGCTAATTTATGATTAGGAACTGTGGAGCAATAAGAGGAAGTTCATGACTTTAGGAGGTGTGGTTATGTGGAACTGGGACTTCTTTGTGATAGTCTGGGGAGCCGGGGCTGAGGAGATGCAATGTTGCATTCACAAGTAATCTGCAACACCCCCTACTGACGTTTTCAAGAATGAGAAAGGCAGCTCCTCTGTCATTGTCTTGAACTAGGAGGGGAACAGTAACTAGTTATTACTAAGATGTAAATACTGACTGGAGGTCAAGTCTTGGTCATCTTAGACTTCTTTAGCATATGGGTACCTTTTTGGAGAGGTGGATGGCTCTCATTAAGTTTACATGCTATGTGAAGATGAGCTGTCTGAGCAGTTATTTCTTTTCCTTGCAGATAGTTCAGAAGTTACCCCTCCTGTTCTTACAGTAGTGGGGGAAGCCACCCCAGTCAGCATTGAACCGTAAGTATCCAGTAGATTCTTAGCCTCGTAGTAAATGTGCTCCTTTTCTTCCTCTTAAACCTTCAACCAAGGGTTCAGGCCCAGTCAGCATGGCTTTATGAAGGGCAGGTCCTGCTTGACTAACCTGATCTCCTTCTACAGTGACCTGCTTAGTGGATGAGGGAAAGGCTGTGGATGTGGTCTGCTGGGACTTCAGTAAAGCCTTCAACACTGAATGAATGTTGTTAGTTTTGGTTTAGAGTGGGGGAATTAATGCTTCTTTAGGGCAAAGCCAAAACATAATATAGAAAAATGTAGTTAGTTCTACCGCGGACTGGTCAAGTGGCAGGTTATCCATGTGGCCTGTATTAGCTGCAGCACAACTGTGAACACAACTTTGCACCTTCCTGGGCTGGCTCTGCCCTGAAAGCTCTACAGCCAGCTGCTTACAGTGCATGCGGCCTGGGCTAATAAGCCTCATTAGTCTTTTAAGCTGGCTGCGTGCTGGGAAAGCTTAGTGGACCCAGCAGCAGTAGGGAACAGAGTTTGGAGATACTGAAGCTGGAGTTGGGAGCTTTGACTTGGTGCCGGTCCTGCTAAACTTGGGCAAAGCATAAAACAAGCAGAGTAGCAAATGTGTGCATGGCCCTTGCGAGCCCCCTGGAATTGTTATCAGCTCAAGTTCAGTGCTGTAGAGGTGCAGCAATGTAGTTCCAGTTCATGATTGTGCCTAGGTTAATGGATTCCTGCAAAATCTAGAGACTGGTGTGGAAACACCCATCTGGCACAAGAACGCCCCTGTGGCGCTGCATTGCTGACTGTGCAGTCAGGAATCTCTGCTGTACCTCTGCTGCAGATCCTGTAACATTTGAGATATGTAACTCAGCCTCTCCCAAATACATACCAGGCTCCTTTTTCTTGCAAAAGTGCTTATATTTTTTAAACTGCCTGGAGCATTTGATGTCCATTTTGTTTTTCTCTTTCCCCTTTTCCATTCTCTCTTCCTGTTGGAAGCTGAGTTTTCTGCACTTTTGTCCTGAGAAAAGGTTGCAGTTGTGAATGAACCCAGATTTGTTCTGGTCACCTTTTCAAATCCCTCTCCAGTCTAAGACCATTAATGGAAATGAGCACATTTGATGTTAAGTCTGTTCTGAAAATGGCTTACTTTATCTTTTTGTCGTTGATGCATTTCACACTAATCCAGCAGAACTTCTTCAACAGACATTTTTTGCTTTCCCCCACTCAGGTTTTGATCTTTGACCTCTCTATGGTGCAATTGCCTTTGGCTGTTGTGTCTGTTGATTTAAATTGCTGAAGTTGGTGACATAAAATTAGCTGCAGTTTCAGTTGTGTGTGAAGATTTTCAGATCTGTTGCTGGAGATTTCAAACAATAGCAACTTAGTAATGAAAGAGCATGTCCTGTTGCCAAAAGGGACCGTGAAGAGTGTCCTGCTATCATCTTTAAGTCTTGTCTATCTTCATAAGGATCTGTTCAGCAGCTTTGAACTCCTTCTTGGATAAATTCACAAGCTAGTGTCATTCTGTGTTGTTAAAGTAATCAGTTTACTGCTTTAAAGCTAGTTTTTGCAGCACTGCTGTGGTCAGTTTTATGTGTATAGTTGTGTTTTCTGTCAAGGAAATATGGCAGGAAGCACTTTTTTAAAACAGAGGAAAAATAAAGTTGAATCTTGTTTATAGTCCTGACTGTCAGAAGCTGATTATAACTTGCAAATACCCAATGTTGTCTTCTTAATTGCTTGTGCTTTACCAGACCTTCTGCTAATGCTTCTCAAAAGGTTATTTCATTACAGAGATTTGGAATAGGAAAATGTGTTAATGAAGCTTAATTCTTCTGTTTGTGAAGCAGTACAATAGGCAGCTGGTGTGTCAGATGTCTCCCACTGGTTTTGCAGTTCACTTGCTTCAAAATCTTAAAGTCACCCCTCAGCTAGCCAGCCTTAAGTATAGCTGTGATGCCTCAATTCTGGACATGATCACACTCAGCTACATGCCATGGCATCCCAGGAGCACTGTCAGTGCTTACAAGCAAGAGCTCTTGTATTGAAATTTAGACTTCATCAGTAAAGGAGTCACAGACTCTGAAGGGTTGGAAGGGACCTGGAAAGCTCATCCAGTGCAACCCCCCGGCCAGAGCAGGACCACCTAGAGTAGGTCACACAGGAACTCATCCAGCTGGGTTTGGAATGTCTCCAGAGAAGGAGATTCGACAACCCATCTGGGTAGTCTGTTCCATGGCATAATGTAACTTAAATGAACCTCATCTGGCCCAAGCCCTTGCTCAGAGCAGGCCAAATGAGACCAGGTTCCTCAGGTCAACTCTTGCTGTAGATGTGTTGTTTCATTTAGGCATCACAGGTACAAAGTCTAATCCATCAGCTATTCTAGCCCAGGGATGCCATCCTCCGGCTTTAGAAATGGTTTCTAGAAAATACCTGCCTTGAATGGGGAGTTGGACCAGTTGAGATAATCTCCAGAAGTCCTTTTCAGCCTAAATAATGTGATGATTCTGTAGTAGCGGCTGGCAAATGTTTACACTAAAATAGGCTCACCTGTCTTAGGCATGAGGAGCAAGCCATAAGTCTGTGTGACAGCCTTCAAACCTGATGTGAAGCCAATAACTGTTCTCTGAGCAGATATTGGGGGATCCTAATCTAAATACAATTTCAACCATTGTTGACACGACAGTGGAAACTGGTAATGGATGTAAAACCCCTCACCTTTTGAGTCATTCTTACTAATGTAACTTACAGCACCTGAAAGCTGTTCATGTCATACACAAGACCTTGCTGCATTTCACCTTGTTCATAATGAATGCCTCTAGCAGAGATGCAGATTTTCTAGGTATCGTAAAGGGAGCCTCACTGTTACTTTTTACCTTTTCTGCAGGAGAATAAATGTAGGAACTCGCTTCCAAGCAGAAATCCCATCACTGCAAGATAGATCTCTGGCAGCTGCTGATGAACATAAAGCAGAGCTGGTGTGGCAGCCGTGGGGTGACCTGGAAACCAACAAAGTCACCCAAGAGAATGGTAGGAATGTGGAAGACTGGTAAATGGGACTGAATTGTCACAGCTGTTGTAGTGGTAACCACGTATCTACTGTAGGTACAATTTAAAAGTCTTGCAGAGCTGAGAGTCAAGTGATTGTATTTGAGTGGTGTTAAACAATCTTAGAAGTAAAACTTGTGTATCAGGTTGCACGTGGCCTTGGGAGGTTGGTAGGATTGGGGGTTTTTAAATTGAGATAAACTGGGACCGTTTGTTACTCGTCAGGCAAAGGGCAGCTTTTTTGCTCAGTTGAAGCCTCCTTCTCTCTGAATATTTGAATGCCTCGTGCACGTAACTTCTGTATTTTCAAGGGATGTTCTGGACGTGACAGTATTTTGGAAAAATCAAGTTGTAGAGGGAAGTCAGGGTGAGGAAGCAGGAGCTGCGGCAGCTGGTAGCAGATTTGGGAAGCTCTCTGCTGTTGGTGCACATGGGTTGTGGCATGTATGTAATCCTGAAAGGAAGAGGAAGTGGGCAGGCTTGAAAAATCTTTCTGATGAGAGAGAGAGAAACGAGTATTGTGAAAATGGAAATTTTCGGTATGAGGGGGAGATTGGGAAAATCTCTTGAGGTGAAGGGAGATGGGAAGGTACTGTAGGAGGGAGGAGATTTCCAAGAAACTCCAAATGTAAACAGTGTTGGATGGAGAGTAAACGTGCATGACCTTGTGGTCTAATGCATTCTTGTATCCAAATTTGATCCAGATAAGTTTGCAAGGATGTTCAGTTTCTCTGTGAGTTTTACATCGTTATGCCTAGCCCTGCTTCTAAAGAGCTGATTAATGACGTGAAACCTGTAGGAAACTCTATTTTAATCTTCTTATCTGAATTTGTTTGGTACCTCTGTGGAAACAGTTGAAAACCTGCTGGCTGCTGCCTGTTCAAGCATTTTTCCTGGGGCTGGAACCAACCAGGAGCTGGCGCTGCATTTCTTACACGAGGCCAAGGGAAGCATTCTGGTGAGTCTTCCCAGCTTTTCACCTTGATGTGTTCGGGGATGTTAATGAAGGCCAGGTCACCTGTCATTCCTGAGAGGAGAACCCTGCAAATGCCTTCCTGTGCATCAGGCTCTCGCTGTTCAGTGTCCCTTGGATGTCCCTGAAGTGGATTCTGCCTGATGTACATTGCCACGTTCACTCACTGTCTTGCCTGTTTCTAACTCTGACCTATTTGGCTTTTTAACTGTCTGACAGTCTACCAGGGCAATTGAGCTGAAGCTGCTAAATGAGTTTTAAATGTTGCCTTCCTGGGAAGACTACCACGTTGGAAGGGAAAATAAGAGGTTGGGGCTGAAGCTGAGACAGTGCAGTGTCTTGCTGCTCTTACTTTTGGCAGAGCCATTAAACTTCTCTGTGGATGTCCCATGGAATGGCTGGGCTGCTAATTTTGTATCAGTATTGTAAGACATGATACACTTTCATAAATGCCCTTTGACACCCCTGGGAGATAATATCAAAGAGCAGAACATAGCAGGTGGCACAGGGTTGTCACCCTTTTATAGTTCTATGATTGATTTAACCTGGCATAAAGCAGCCCTGGGGTCAGGAGTACTCTATGTTTTTGCCTTGGCTGCGTGTTTGCCATCCCCTGTAGTGTGCCAGCACTGACACTTGTCAGGCTCTATTGATCTGCAAATTAAAAGTAACTTCTGTGTGTATGAATACAGTTTCTGCTAGATGAGATCCCAGAACCAGCCCACCATTGTGAATGTTGTTGCTGGTGTTAGGGAGGAGCAGGGATGCCCCTGGCAGCAGGAGCTTCACTCTTAACGTGGTTTAAACTCCCAACAGAAACATGACTCCGTTCTCTCCTTCCTGCTGACTTTTGAAAGCACTCCAGTTTAAATGCAAAATAAAAAGCAGCCTGAGAGGGATTCTTTCTCTGTGTGCAATCTGTTAGTCGCATGACTGTTCTGTTTTAAATTGAAGTATTGCTTAGTTAAGTGAGATAAGATCACAGTGCCCTGGTGTTTAGGACAGACATCATTTAGGGCAGCATTTTTGTTTGTCAGTATGTAACTTAAGCCCTGGGTAACCTAGAGGAAGCTGCTACGTGGTCTCTGTCTATAGAATTAACTCTCTCATTACCCTGGTGGTTGTGTTGGAAAGTGTCGTTTTGCAGAGACAGGAGGAGGTGCTGAGAGTTTCCCACTTGCCTTCGTGGAGAGTCAAGAATGTGATTTTTTTTGTTGTTTAAGTTGTCTCAAATGTTAAATTGTGCTATGGTTCTTCTCAGTTAGCTTGGCAGAAAGGAGAGGATTAGCAATTGCCTTATCTTTGGCTTTGAATACCCCAAACATTAAATGAGTTCTTTTTTTTTGTGTTTGTCTTAGGGAGCTTTGACTAAACTGCTGTTGAAGAGCCCAGTACGATCACCTGGGCACCCCTTGGCAGATTATCACTACACAGGTTTGTCAACCAGAGTAACTCTGTGCTGCTTCTCTATCATTAAGGATTTTTTTGCTCTTTTGGGGATCTCTCTAACATCACAGTAAGATTCAAATACCATTCTTCTCTCCAGTAAATCAAATGATGGCTTGCCAGGAGTTTTACCTGTGCAAATTATGACACTTAAAACGTAGGAAACTGCATCTCTCAGAATACGTGTGTGTATCTGTGTGTGTGTGTTCTGATTGCCTTTATGGGGAAAAGGGCATGTGGTCTTTCTACACTAAGCCACAGAGAATGCAGAGAGTTAGCTAGTACATACAAGAAAGGCTGTGGTAACCTCAGAACCACAGCCTCTCTGGCATGTGAATTTCCCGGGTGGAGTGGAGAGGAGAGGGTTTTATGGGAATAGTTTTCAGGCTTGCTGGAGAAATCTCAGCCAACTACTGCTGCCTGGTGATGTTTCTGCAAAACTTAAATGCCGTGAACTGTCTCTGTAGTCTTGTACCTAATTAGAAGAAAGTCAGCCATGTGACAGTAACTTCAGTGACCTGGAGTGACCGTAGCCACCTGAAAGGCCTGAGGTAGGGTGGTAGGGAGAAATCTAATAGGTGATACCACGAAGCGTGGAAACTGCGTGTCTTCATTATTACTCACTCCTGCTGTAATGGTTGGGAAACCCTGCTTGAGTAATACCTGAGGCAGGAGGAGATTCCAAAATGTGTTTGTTATTAGAGGCAAGGGTGCTAGGACAGTAGGAACATTTGAGATGTAATAAATCTTCGAGTACAGTGGATTGCTGCTGAAAGAGAAGATCCTGTTCTCTTGCCTCATCATTTGCCTTGTACGAAATCTAATGACTAAGGGCACACAGTGTGTGTCTGTTCACCGTGATGTTTTGTTGGAAAACATCTAATTGTCTGGTTTTTTGCAAGCTGAACAGTGCTAACCTGTGGTGAGGAGTGCTACATGTAACGAAAAGGAGGGGGTAAATGAGAGGAGATCCGAAGTGGAGCAGTAGGGGAGGAGTTGAGAGCAGTTTGCAGTTAGGCTGTGTGTGATGAGAGACAGCACTTTTGCATGTGTATATTGGCCTTAAGACAAACATGAAAAAAAAGTCTGTAGAAGAGTATAAACATTTGAAATTGCAGGGGCTTTCCTTACAACTTCTTTTTCCACAGGATCAGACAAGTGGAAAGTTGCTGAAAAAAAACTTTTCAACAAAGGCATTGCAATCTACAAGAAGGACTTTTTCTTGGTCCAAAAGCTTGTAAGTTACTTGTTCTTTCGGGTTTTTTTTAATGTACTTTCTTACACGTTCAAACATTTAATACAGAGAATTCAGTCTTAATTTTTCTGAAACCTCAGTATTAAGTTCTGCACTCAAAAGATTTCAGAGGAATTTTATCATCCAGCACAGCAGAAAGCTCACTAGAAAGCTGGAACAGTAGTGTTTGTTTTACTGTTGTTGTTTACTTAACCTTTCTACTTACTGCATTACTTCCATTCGTCTAGGCTGCAGATATCACTTCTACAGGGCATATTTATAGAGTGCTGGTGTAATGTTCCACTGAGGCTTTAAATGTCCTGCTTGTAAAACTGAATAGAAACACATCCTTGCTACTGATGAAAAAGACCAAATCCTATGCAACTTGATCTAGGTTGACCTGCTTCTTCAGGGAAGTTGGATTAGATGATCTCTAAAGGTCCCTTCCAACCCCTGCCATTCTGTGATCCTTTAGGATCTCTCTTTCCAGTTTTCTGTGATAGTGATAGTAAAAATGATCACTCCTGTCTCTTTTCATGAGATATGAAACTTTGGTGGGGGGGAGGAAATAACTGAAGGAGAATGCAAACCCACAAGCCATATTTACTGAATAAATTCCCAAAAGGAATTTCAGTTTCAAAACCTAAGAATACGTTTCAAAACTTCCAGACAAAACCCACTGATATAAAATGTAGAGACAGTCACAGGTCTGTGCTGATAATGATCTACCACTATATGTGTGAGAAATGCTCATGGCCAAAACGGGAAGGGCTGCAAACCTTCCTTTCCATTTTTGGATTGGTATTCTGCTCTGGTCTTCTCTGAAGCGCTGCTGCAAGATAAAGCTCCCCCATAAAAGCTGAAAGGCTGCTCTCAAGCCGGACAGCTCAATTGGAACATTTCAGAGGCTAAGGAGTGCATTAAGCTTTCTAAGGGCCAAGTTCTGTCACCTTTACATTGAGCTGCTTTTCTTTGGAAAGTTAGTCCTGTAGTTCTGGGTGAACACCAGTGGCAATAGGGGAGGGGCTGTGGGCTGGGGCATACAGGCAAATATGACAGAGAAAAGATGGCTTTAACAGCAGTTGGGGTGGGATGGAAAGAAAAACACCCAGTGTATTTATTGCACCTTTAGGCTTCTGAAGATCATGTAATCCATTGGACTTTTGTGTTTTCTTTAAACATCAGATAAAAACCAAAACAGTGGCTCAGTGTGTAGAGTTCTACTACACATACAAGAAACAGGTGAAAATTGGTCGGAATGGGACCTTAATCTTTGGGGACATTGATGTTCCTAATGAGAAATCTATGAAAGATGAAGCTGAAGTTGACATCAAGGTAACTCTTTAACATTCTCTAACTTCTTTTGGGCTGTGCTATGAGTCTGATTTTCGTGTGTTGTTTCATTTACTGGTGAAGTCAAAAGCACAAACGATCTGTCTGATGTGGAGGAATCCAGACTCACAAACCTGTGTCTTGTGTCATGTAATGACATTTCCTTTCAGACATCTAAATTAATGATTCCTTTCTCTTCTGGTAAAGAGTTCCCATAGGTTTGCACGTGTTCTTCCTCCCAGAAGGGATATTTACAATGAAGAACAGGAGTATGGGGAGGATGAGGAGGAGGAGGAGGAAGAAGAGGAGGCAGAAGAAGAATTAGATAACAGAAAGAAGAGCACAGTTACTTTCAAAGATGAACAGACACTACAAGATGGTGTAATAGTAAGTGCTGCATTGTGCATGTTATACTTTCTATGCCGCCTTCAGTCTGCAACTGCTTTAGAAAATACCAGGTGGACAGTTCCAGATGTGAAAAACTTCCCTCTCTAATGTCTCCCAAAGCAAGAGGCTGGGCTGAGGTAGCTTAGAGTGTTGGTAGCAGCCAAACTGTGTGCTGTGGTGGGAGACCTGGGCTGAGTAAGGAGAGGGTGGGGAGAAACTCAGTATGAGTCTATGCACACATAGGACCATCATCAGAAACATCCTGACGAATAAAACCTTGGTCTGGGAAAATGACGCACAGCCATTGTTTTGCTCCTGAGGGTGGGTGTAAGTTTCAGTTTACCTTAACTGTTCCCTTCTCTCCAAAGGCCTATGATGGCAATATGAGGAGTCAAGAGGCAACTGTCCCAGGCAGAGTTGGAAGGAAGCCAAGGGAGATAGCAGTGAAGCCTCGGAAGCCTCTTACTGCTCCAGTGCAGCGGAGGCGGCGGAAACAGAAGATAAAAACAGATGCTACCAGTAAAACTCAGAACACAGAGAACACGTTTCCATGTAAAAAATGTGGCAGGTAAGAGCAACTCTTGCTCTCAGCAATAGTCAGGGAATTGCAGCATCTCCTGTGGAAGCCTATTCTCAAATGAGCTTTCCTGCTGCCTGTTTAGGCCAGGGATACTGGCAATCATTTTAATTACTTATCACCCCACTAAAACTCAGAGATTAGCAATTTTTACATGTATTGCTATTAAAATGCTACTACTTAATTACCTACTGCTGATTGGTTTTTTTTTTTTCCTCAAAGGGAATGAGACACCACCTGCAACCAGGTGCAGTATTTGGTGTTCTGCTGCTCTTTCAAACAGCTGCTGTATGGTCTCCATTTTTGTAACCAGTAATTTCTGTGTATTTGCTAGATGACATTCCAAACAGGGTACAGGGACTTCTGAACACTGGTGTTGAAGTACAAGGCACTGCAATTGTTACAGCAGCACATATTAGGCCAGTGGGTACACAGTTCATCTGGTTAAACTTGCACCCATCTTTTGTGTCTGTGAAATACGTGTGTCTTTCCTGACAGAATTCTGGTAGGTTTGGTAGGTTTGTCGACAACAGGTTCGTGAATGGCGAGCAAATTGAGTTCACCATGTAAATTGTTAACTCTTAATACAACAGTCTTGTAATACCAGTGGTTATCCCTTTGTTTAAAGAGGGCACCAAGCTCTAAGGGATGGCACAGAAATGCAATCTCTGTCTAGTCACATCACCAGGCCTGTTGAGATTCCTGCTGAGGTACCCTGACTGTGCCTTGGAGCGTGTGGCAGGGGAAAGGCCAGTGTTCTGAGTTATAAGTGCTGTGAGATTTCAGGCACTTGGGATTTGATCCTGACCACTGCCAAAGGAGAAGCAGGAAGGGGATTCTCAATGGGGTCTAGAATTTTGATGCAAAATCAAACTAGTTAACGGCGAAGGGTGGAGTGATAGATCAAAGGCAGGAGGAAAAAGCTCAGGTGTGTCCAGCTGTGTGGACAAGGCTTAGGAATGGCATTTGGCTGTTGGTCCCCTCCATATTTTGTTATATTTTTGCAGCATAGGGTGAAAGCCTTAAAAATCAGGGCCCTGTTGTGTTGAGCAGTGTGTGCGTGTTTCAGATACCAACGCTGCCCCTCTGAATTTAGGAAGTTTAAGAACTGAGTGAGAGAGAAGAGCAAATGGCTACGTTAAGAAATGAAGTGTTTTGAGTGTGCTCAGGATCTCCTGCTAATGCCAAGTCAGAAGTGGTGTTTGCTGGAGGTGCTCCATGGCTGTGCCAGTGTGAATTCCTGTGCTGAGGCTCACAAGCTTGAGGCTGGAGCAGCAGCAGCTCTTCTGGAGAGTTAACGAAGGAGGCTGTAAGAGAGGGAGCAGCGCTAACACAGATGTCTGCTTCCTCAGGGTGTTCTACAAGGTGAAGAGCCGCAGCGCTCACATGAAGAGCCACGCGGAGCAGGAGAAGAAGGCGGCTGCGCTGAAGCAGCGGGAGAAGGAGGCGGCGGCAGCGGCGGCTGCCCACAGCCAGGCCCGGCGGGAGGAGAGCAGCGAGAGTGGGAGCAGCAGCAGCAGCGGGAGCAGCAGCGCCAGCTCGGATGAAGATGGAGAAATATAGCAGCAGACCAGAAGTGGAGGGGGAGTAGCAAGGTTGGACCAACCTCCCTCTTGGTGGTCTCACTGGTTTTTATTGCTTGCACTTTCCATACCTGAGCCGTCAGGTCTCGGTTTCTGTGCTGCAGTTCCCTCGTGCCACGTGTTCCACCTCACCTTGCCAGTACTGACCAAGCCAAATGGTGGATGGAAAGATTTGTTTCAACTTGGATATTTTATTTTTTAAGATGAATGAGATTTCTATTCTATTTATAATGATACCCGAGGTACATAACAGAACAATGTCACCTGCAGTGGAAGTAAGTTCTCTCTCAGGTCGGTCAGACCTTTCTTTTTGTGCTTGTCAGGAACCATGATAATAGGGCGCTTGGGTATAAAGGTTTCCAGAGCAGAGCAAGAAAATGAAGCTCTGCTGTGAGCTAAGTTTATCCAGTTACTGTGACACTGGCGATTTCTAGATGTTTCCTTACTCAACAAGTTCTATTTCCTGTTACACTTTCCTGCCTTTTTGAGCATCTGTTCAGGCAGACAATAAGTTTGTGCACTGTTGGCCTCTGCTTCACAGAAATTAAAAGTGCTATGAGCGAGACGCTTCTTTTTGAGAGGAAGTTTTCTCCTCCAACAGGAAGCCTGAGGTGGTTTCTCTGATGCCGTTAGGAATGCAGCAGCAGATATAAAAACATGCTGTGCGATTCACGTAGCCACAGGTCTTGTGAATTGTCTCACCTTGGAAAACAAAATAGTCTGCCTTTGACTAACCTAATGGAGTATAGCCTGGGCTTCACAAGTGCAATTTGAAATTAAAACTGATGGTTTTGACTTGGCACAAGTGGGAGCAAGTTTGTTTAGTGAAGATGAACCAAGTCCTTCTCGTGCACTGGATGCTGTGCACCTGAGAGATGGGAGGAATGGACTCCCATCCTTAGCAGGGATCCCTCTGTGAATGAATGGCTTTTACCTCTCAGTATGTTCATTTCTTTCTTGTGGCAGTCCTCATTTATTCCTTGTGATTGCCATCAAGAGCTTGTATGGTGGGGCCCTACCTTCCCAGATACTTTCTGTCAGACAGCATGTATGTGCAGGAGAAGTGTTGTCACACTGATGCCGCAGCAGTGGAATTCCAAACCGGCCTGCTGGGCTGTCTTGCTGTGAGCTTTGCTCTTTGCTGAAAGGCTGACTCTTCCTCCAGAACTGACACATTCTAATAGCCCAAAAAAATCTAGCCACAAAACACCTGCTGGTGAAAGAGAGTTAAGAAGTAGTAAAGTGGTCCAGGTGACAGATTTGCATGGGAGTGTTCTGTACATCTTCTATATCCCACATTTATCACTGCTTTGTAAAGATGCAAAGAATCAAATCACCTCCTGTGCTTCATAGGCAGTGAGTCCCAGCCTGTACTGCAGCTGTCCAGCTGGCTCCTCCAGACAAAGCTTAGAAGCAGCACTGCTCTCCTGGCTTCTTGGCTTGTGGCACTGTGTCAAGTGGCTTGTGGCACTGTGTCAGGTGGTTTGTGTGCTGCTCTGGCTGTGCAATGCTGAAGGAGCCGGTGGCTCCTACATATTCCAGCAGGGATCCTTTGAAGGGGTGGGTGTTGCTGTATGTGAACTACAGTGTGTTCCTGACTGGCTGACTGGTATTTTTTTTTAATCTAGACCCTTGAAGCTGCTAGATAAATTCCAGGTTAACTCTGCAAAGTGGCTGTAACTCTAGATTGCCACCTGGCAATCTTCTCCTGCCACATGGTTTTATGCAGCTGTGGTTGCTTCACCCTCTGCCTGGGAGGCTGTGTATTGTACCATGTTTGTTGACATCTGCCTTTGCATAGAATCCCTTCTCTTTCTAGCAGAAACAGTTATGCTCTTAAATCATTAAGGACTGCACTTTGTTCAACATTGATACTTTTGCCTTGGGTTTTCTGCCAAGTTTGTGTTTTTCATTCCTAACCAAATGAGGTTTCCTTTTGGTGTTTGGATGACTGTTCCATGTCCCTAGGTGCATGGGTCTTGTGAGCTAACTAAGCTGTGGGAGCAGATGGCATGTCGCAAACTGTTAAAGTAATTCGACAACTGCAAAGAACTAAAAGCTTCTCATCTTTAAAGAGAAGCTTGAGCAAACCAGACTTCCTGTTAAGAGTTGAATGTTTATTATCATCTGTTTTCCTTTGGAAAACTGGAGAAAGTGCTTGTCTGCCATTCTCCTAGGGCCCTTGGAACAGAAGCTTCAGCATAGTGGGCCAGGATGGGTAGTGGCTGAAGCAGCTAGACCTCATGGTCCACTGGTAGTACTGGGACGAATTCCAGTAAAAAGCAATGAGGAAATCAACGTTTCTAGGAAGTTGCCAATAGTTTCCAGATCTTGAGAACTGCAGGGCAACAGTTCAGAAACAAGCTGGGCTTGTGACTATATCTAAAAAGGATTTAAGTTAAGGTCAGGAGTGATACTGTTGTGATGAATGTATTAGCCTGCAATAGCAGTGTTGCAGCAGCGGAACGGTGTACAGTTACTTAACAGACACTGGGAAGGCCTAGAAACACATAACAAAGAAATGGAGCTGGGGGTGGAGCAGGCAAACGTTTGAGAGAGGTGGCAAAGAGGTTTTTGAGATTGGAGAGGAGATCTGCTTAAGCTTCAGAACTAAAATAAGGTTAATGAAACTGTCTTGGGAAAATGGTTTTACTATCCTTGCTAAAACAGCACGAAATCTTGTCTGAATGCAGCTCTAACAGCAAGCAGCAGCAGATGCTGAGGGAAAAAGCAAGAGACAGTCTGGAGTAGCAGAGTACAGTTCCAGCTAGAAAACAGGATGCTCAACCGGAAGAACTCAATGTGTTCTCAGGTAAGGCACATCTGCAGAGAGGCTTGTGCTGAAATGTACTGTCCTCTGTACGGGCAGAAAATCAGGACATTTCTCTGCCTTTTATTCTTCAGCTCTGCGTATCACCTGCATTCACTGTAGTATTTTTAGAGTCTGGAAGTATGCCTGGGTGATAATGAGCAAACATTTAGTCATGGGCCTCAGGAGCTTGCAAGCTTGAAGTAGTTTTAGTTCTGGCACAGCAAATTACAGTGACAAGCAAGTGATCAGATGAAATGAAGTACAAAGATTTAGGCAGAAAACCATGGGGTTGCTTTAAGTCCCAAGTTAATCTTTCAGATATGATGATACTTGAATGCAAGCACTATTACAAGTCTTCCAAAGACCAGATATCTCACTGATTCTCCCCGTTTTAGGAAACTGATACCATTTTTCCTCTCATCAAGGACAGGCCAGTGAGGTGCTGGGAAGGATAAAGAAATGGTTTTCTTTACTGGCAAAAAGCAGTGTGTATATTACACACTGGATCCAGTACTGGTTGTTTCTCCATGCTGCAGTACAAATAGAAGGGCAAAGGAAGATTTGATACAGTGAGGTCTGTCAAGGGCTTTTTCTGAGGAGAACCTCTAACAGCTGCAAGCTACCACAGCTGACCAAAACCAGGTAGATGTTCCAAGTGGCATCAAGTGGAAATGGTTTGGAACATGTTTACATAGGGCTAGTAGCCACCAGAAGGCTTCTTTTCAGTCACAGTAATAAGTAAACGTGCCTCTCTTTTGAGTATCTTATTTAAAAGCAAGCAAGCAAAACCAAACCTGCTGCACACTTGCTTACAGGAGGAGTCTGAAATGGATTGTGCATCTGTTGGATCCTGCCTAACAGCAAAAGTTGGCAGAGAATTGGTTTTTGTAAAACTACTAACCCCCAAGTTGCTGTGGACAAAGCCTTTGAACTGAATTTTTTCTAATCTGGAGTGAATCCTCGTACTGTTCTCAGCGGAGGGAAAAAACCCAGCTCGTGGCTCTTTACTGCAGCACAGTGTTACTTTAAGCCTGTCTTGTTCCAATTACAATTTTACAATGTTTAATTTTTGTCTATATCCTGTGGATTTATCCATTTTGAAACTCCATTTTCCATGGTTCAAAGGCTTATTTACTGATCCCCACTCAGTACAAGGGCTTGCTGTTCATGGAGAAAGAAGGCAGGATAGGCTCAGCCATTAAGCTGCGTTTGAACAAGGCGCCTCTCGGCTTCAGCAGTCTTTTCCAGGGGAACAAATCTAAGATTTATAGACTGCATTTCTGTAAATGTGTACTAATAGGTTTGCCTTTTAGAGTACAAGATGAGGTTTCAGGTGGCCGTACACCCAGTAGTGAGGTGGCTGTATTTCAAAAGCTCTTTGTGTCTCAACGCCAGCATTGGGCGTTGCGGAGATGCAGTGACGGGTCATGTTTTGCCCTGATGGTGTACTTCCACGTTGTCTGCCCTGTGCAGATAGATTCAGTCTTTCAGGTTTGTGATCTGCATGGATAGCATCTCAGTTTTGTAAGACTCTGTGTGTATATAATTACTAGATCTATGCATGCATTGGTGATGCATATCTGATATAGCTGGTGTTTCGCAGCCCAGCTGTGAGAACAGCTACTCTGCATTTTAATTTATTTGCTGTTTTTTTTCCATTTACTGATGCAGGTAATGGTATTTGAGAGAGCTCAACTCTGTAAGTTCAAAGCCTACAGAAATTCAGTTGGCTGTGCAGGACCGTGGCATTGTGCTAGCTAGGAAGGACCAGGTAGGAACGTTGCCGTTTAAAGGCAGGGCACAGATAGACATTATAAAGTGTAAAGGTAACTCATCTATTAATGCCATACTAGGCACATAATGTGAAGTCCAAATTAGCTCTGACTTAGCAAACTGAGGCTTTTGATCGTCTTTATCATTGTAACAAGCTTAGATTAAAATCAACATTGAAAAAAAACGTCTCCTAAACCACAGAGTGAACTTTCTCACTCCAAGCAATGACACGCTTCTTAATTCTCTTTCAGGCAGTGGACTAGAAAGTTCCTATAGGTCTGTATCCTACTTGAAAAGCAATGGGAGTAGGGAGGACTGTAGCTGTAGAAGTCTTGTCTGCTTTCCTGCAATGGCACCTTTAGTCCAATGATTACCTCTGCCAGAAACCTTATTCTAAACCACATTTTCCCACACAAACTTTCTCCCCATTTTATCTTCTGATGCATGTCTGAAAGTTCATAAAGCTTTAAAGAGACAGAGCAGCAGTGTCTACAGACCACGTTTGACTGATTGTTGTGGGAGTGAGTTTCTATGTAAATTCATCACTTGGGTTCAGCTGCTTTACTCGCCCTCCTTCTCCCTCGTGTCACATGTTAGGAAGACACAATCTTTGACTCCCCACAGCTGTCTTAAGGATTTTTCTTTCCAAGACTAGGATTCCACTGACAGCTGAGCCTCAAAAACCCCCCCTTTGACTTCTCCAGATGACAAGACGACATCTATTTTTATAGAAATGTATATTTTAAGAATCAGATTCCTGCAGCTTCTCCATAGGTATTTTTTTCCCCCCTTGTAGTTCAGATTTGATATAAACTTTTGTTGTTGTTGTTTTGTGTTCTTTCTTTTTATGTTTGGTTTTTAAATTTGTAGTCAGAAGCTTTGGTGTACTGTACAGGAGCAGTCAGCCTTTGTAATTACTGTATTAAATGCTTTATAATAAAGTATATTACTTTTTATTTGAACAAGTGGAGCAAACACTTCCTTTTGTGTGTTTGCTGCCTAGGGCACCTTTCAAAAGACTGTTACATGTTTAAAATGTACATATATAAATATCTTTACCTGTTGCTGTACAGTTGTGATAGACTGGACTGAATTTATTTTTTGTGTGCTTTTTTTTTTATAAACTATTAATACACTAAAGGAAATCTTGCTGATGTGATTGTAATGTACTATGTAACTTATTTACCTAATATCCTCTATATATCTGAAAAGAAAAAAAAAAGCCTTTTATTAAATGAGGTTAAAAATAGTAGTTTCATAGCTGACTTTTTTGGATGGTGTGAGAGACTGGCTGGGGAGGTCTGGGATGGACAGTGGCACAACAAAGACTGTCGTGCATTCTGCAAAGGCAGAGGTTATCAGTCCTTTTAGGTAGTCTGCTCTCTCATCATACCCCCCTATATTTTCCACAGCAACCCCTGAGGCTGTTTCTCCATGAAAACTCCCTGAAGACATGAGCAGCCCACCCTATGTTTTATGTCTTACATCCACGAATGTGAGTGGCAGACTCAGCTCCAGTTGCTCGAAGGAAGCGTTGATGGTGCGTGTGTCCCTCTGAGCTGAGTCCCTCAGGGGCAGCAGTAAGCACCTTGACAGCGTGTTATAATTTCACAGGGAAGAGTTCTAGGTCAGCTGTGCTGTAAATAACGCCAGCTGGATTCTGACACTGCCTGAAACAACTGCAAAGCCAGTGGGACAGCAAAGGCAGCACGGAGTGACTTAGAGAGGCTCATATCAAATCGGAATTCCTGGACAGCTGTGGCTGGGGCAGAAAAGTAAAGACTGAAGTAAATGTAGGGCTGCTGGAAAAGGAGTTAATGTTTTCCTGCTGTGTAATAGCCGAATCTGCTGGTTGTAGACACAAGGACTCCAGCTGTAAATCGCTGCGTTATGTCTTTCATTGGTAGAGTTTATCTACAACAACTTTTTTATACTGTTTTTAAGGCACTTTGTCTGTCTGTTACCTGCATCTTAGGGGTCTTGTACACATGTTTTGTTGCACAGCACTGATCTTATTTCCTCTGGCAGTAGCTGAGTCTCTTGCAGTGCATTTGAAATATTAATGTGCTGCCACTCGTCCTCAAAACAAAGGTTCCTTCTGTTTTGGTAGCTAACTGGCTTTAGTTAATGGGGCTACGTAGGTGTTTCTCACACCTGCTGAAGTTTCACTACATCAATCAGATGGTACAAATGTGTATCAGTGTCCGCCTGGCCTCCTGCTTAATTCCAGTTGGAAACAAAGGCAGAACACCTGTCTTCTTTTTAGTTAACTTATGCTCACAAGTTTTCATTTTGATGTTCTTGGCAAAGCTGGCAGGAGAAAGGCTCAGGCCAAGACATCAAAACTCTGTTTCAGCTCAGCGTGGAAGGCCTTGCTTTAACTTACTCTGGAGACGTGGCTGCTGATCAGCAAGAGCATTTGGAGAAGTAAGTGGCATTTTGCTTGGAGAGAGGAAACACCAAAAGCCTTCACTGCAGGTAGCAGACCAAGACTTTGTTTAAAGCTTTAAATGATATCTGCCTCCCTGTCAAGGCCAACTGGCAATACATATTGACTACTTTGTACTAGAACTGTGAAGCTCTGCAAACAAACTTTGGATGATTAAAGAAGTCACAAGTTTGGGTCAATTTTGTTTTCATCTTTTTTTTTAACTGGTGGATGCCAGCCCAATCTTCTGTAAGTTTGTTTTCAAGTACTGACATAGAGCTTATAAAGCATTTTGATGACTCATAAGCTTTGAGTTAGTGTTGTGAGGAATGCTGCAGTAATTGCCTGTGCTTTTTCAAATGGCATTACAACTTGTCACTATTGAGACCAACAGCTGTGGGTTGTGGGCTAAAATGCTTCTTTCTTTTAATACCTAAGTTTTGATAATACCTTTCAGTGACACTGTCACTTGCAGGCTAAAGTTTCTATTACAGAAGTTTATCAGTTAACCTTCCCTTGTCCGGGTTTAATGGAATTGATAGTGTATTGCTGGGAACAGAACTTAGATTCAAAGGGAACCAGTAATTTTGTACTGAAGAAAAGCGACTTGCTTGCACTTCCTTCTCCCCATGTTAGCAGCAGTGGAGTTTTCTCTTGGGACCTACAAACAAAGTCTGACGAGCAACATGTTAAAAGACTGAAAAATATTTTATGTATCAGATGACAACAATCACAATATATCAGCAATTTTAAAGTCTTAAGTTATTTTCTATCCTGAAATAGAGAGGCAATAAGGAACAACATTTACATCCTATACATTGCTCCCTGAGAAGCTAGGAAAAGTTTTGTGAGAACAAAGCTTTAATTTCTCAATGCTCTCCACAAGCTGAACTATTCCATTACACAACAGCCAAAAGACACTCATATAAAATAACATTTATCTTCTTTTTAAACAAGTCTCACAGAATAACATTTATAAACATTTATAAACACAGCAACTTTAACAGCTTGGTCATGCTACAAAATGACTGTATACAAAAGATAGCCAAAGGGGATGTTAAAAGTGCTCTCTTGCTTTGAAGATTGTTCTGGGTGAGTCTACTTCTAGTGTAACCTGAGAGTCATCTGCTGGTTCTCAGGTCTCTTCTCACAATTTTTTTTCCCAACAATTCTCAATATAATCACTGCATACATCAGCTCTTTAAAGAGAGGTCAGTGCACTCACAAGCAAGTAAAAAAACCTAGCTCTTTCCTACCAGTAATCTAATTTTAGGCAATTTCTCTAAGGAATAAAGTGGATGCTAATCCTCCGTCCTCCCTCTGGGAAAAGCACAATTCCACATGGCTTGCACCTTGTACTTGGGTGCTCTTTTCATCCATGAATACTCATGTGCTTCCTGCTTCATTGGATGTGGTGCAATGGGGAAGGAAGGGCCCCAGCCAGCACTGCCAGGGGAGCATTAGTGGGGTGTGCCCAGGCCAAGCTTCCCCAGCAGCTTATCTGTGACCTGCTGTAGCACCATCAATACACACATCAGCTGCTTTCACTCCACCACCTCTCTTCGTCTTCCACCACATCCAGTGCATCATTTTAAAGTGCAAATTCTAAATGATACTTGTTTTGAAGGAGAAGCAGCTCAGTGGGGGTTAATTTATTCTTCAGAGTAACGGTGACCCATCAGGCAAAGCAGTATTGAGCTGAGCCTTTCACCCAGCTTTGGGCTCAAGCATCTCCTGACAACTGAGAGCTACAGCTTGTTCTTTTTGTTTATTGCATTGTTTCATTGAGATTGACCTACAGGTTTTAATCACAAAGGTTTTAAATTCTATGTTAATTTATACAGCATGAAGGGTGAAAGGTGAGGTAAAGCTTCTAAGTGTCCCTTCCTGCTGTTATAGTTGTGTTCCATTCCTTCAGTAACAATTTGTTTTCTTTTTTGGTGGTAATTATAACACAGCCTGTAAAAAAGAGCTGGAGACTTTGTGCTGTTAAATCTGCTGGAAAGAGCTAAAGGCAACAGGCCACATGATACACACAGCTCTACCAACAACTGCAATAGTTCTAGGCCAGATTCCCACAGGTATGGCCTGTGTTGGTCACAGGAACTGCTCTTAATCCCTCACATCTAGTCAATGGAGCTGTGTTTCATTCCAATCATCAATGCATCATCAGAACGCTTTCTGTTCTGCTCTCAGAATGCCTCAAAATAGGCAAAGTGTCGAGTATTTGCTGTACCTAACACACCCTTCAGAAATGTGTAGACTCGGACCGTATTTAGACGTGAAGAAATCCACCAGCAGGATGACTTGGCATTGGACTGTGTGTGTGCCCGTTGCTCAGGCTCCCTCCTGCCACATTTTCTTTGAGGGACTAACCTCACCCCTTGCCTACCACACTTGCAGAATTTGTGCTTGGAGAGACCAGCCTCAGAGGTTCAAACTCTTTTCTTTGTGGCTGAGCGCTAGGACAAGAGCACTGCATGGTCTATTCTGAGAATGTCTCCAAAATACATCCGTTTGGCATTTCCATGTATCAGTAGTATTCAGAAGTCAGGTTGTGCTCCAGTCAAGCTCTGGCTCCCATTACCCACACTTCTAATTACAGTTATCAAGGGCAGAGGCCAGTCTCCTCTTTCCCCATGGCATCAGCTGGGGCCAGAAGGGGCTGGATGTGCCATCAGCTACGTGCTGCCCCAGCACCCTCCACTGTGCAAGAAGTGGTTGGCAGCAATTAAACTGAACAGCTTGGGTGATAAGGCTGGGAGAATGATTCTAAAAGAAATTACACACAAAGTTGTCTATAAGATAAAGCCAGTGAACCCAGAAACTGTGTCCTGGTCAAGCCTGGAACTAGTTTGCTAGGTGAAGAATGTCCACAGCCGCTGCCCTCTTGACCTTTGACTTATTTTAAGGAATGACTCTAATTCAGCACTTACCAATTTAAGTTGGAATGCTTAAGAATTGCTCTAACAATCATAGAACAAGTAGCAAAACACTGAAAGCCAGCTGTGATTGTCTTGCAATCTGCATCACACCTTTCACTTAGAAACTGCTTAGAGAGAGAAAGCCTTCTACTACAATTATACTTGGGGCTGGAGATCAACACCTCTGTAAGCTGGGCAACTCTACATTTTTATCTCTGACCCTGACTTCCAAGATTTCAACTCCTGCCACAGCTTCCCGAACAATTCAGAATGGCATTGTGCCTCCATCCCTTGTGTGCCTGGTCTGGAACCAGCAGGCACACCAAGGTTGTACCACGAATTAGAAGAAAAGCTCTTCTCAAAAGCCCAAACAAACAACAAAAAAAACCCCAAAACAAGCTGCAGCAAAATCTGCTCAGGTGGCTTGATCTATTCTCTGAAGAGAAGAAGAAAAAACCCCACTTTTTGCATCCACCAGTGCACTTGGGAATGTCTTCATCACTTTTTAATGCTTCTCAATAAAAATAGCTACCTGTCACATAAAGGGGCTTTACTAAAGCTCAACCTGGTTACCCTGCAATACACCACATCTAATACATCTTTGATACCTTTTTTTTTCCCCTCAATGTCCACTTTCCATCTCATCTCACCTTCCTCACAAACTGTACACACTTTCTCTCACTGCTTACATCTGTGCTCTCATTAAAAAAACGAGTATCCCCAAAGCCCACATTTTCTGTCCTCAAGCCCAAGCCTTTTGTTCACTGTTACCTTCTGTATTAGCATCACTTACAGGAAATTTCTGGAGCTAAGAAGGATTATATGCACCAGTGACCCAAAACAGAACTAGGAGCCAGCTGTAGGCTAACAGGCCACACATTCCAACCTAAAATAACTTCTTACTAAGACAAACAACCCACCCAACCCCAAAAGCTAACTGATACTTTAGTCTCATTGAAACCATGCAAAGAATTCCCATTGCCTCTTTCAAATAAATAACTATTGAAGTTATAAGTGGCCTTCTAAGCAATGCAGTTGAGTTCCAAGGCAAGAAGCCCAATTCAGAACTTAAGGCCAGTAAGAAGCAATCATCAAACCTTTCTTGTGCGTAGGTCCACAGCTACTGGGCCTGTTTGGCATCACAGGTAAGGGGATGAAGAGGCAAACTCACACACTTGAAGTATTGAGGGATTCCCATGACAAAAATGAAACACAACAAGGCCTGGAATATGTCTCTAAAACCACAACACTCTTCTTTTAGCCTTAGTGTTTCTAAGGATGATGTTGGCCAGTTGCACTTAACAAGCTAAAATGGTTCTTTTATAATCCAAGGGTGAACAACAAGCACCACTAATCGAGGATTAAAAATAGCTACATATTAGTTTAGGTAAACAATTTTTGCTAGCAAACAGCAGATAAACTCAGCTCCACTCGTCTCTGGAGAAGATGTCATCAGCTTGACAACCTTGGTGTGTCCAGATTTTGGTAGCTAACTCTTTGGGTGAGAGATGTGGAGATGAGCTGGTCTTTCAAAAACATTGCCCAAAGATTTTCTTCAAAACAAACACTTGATATCAAAGTTCTATGCGCTGAGATATCAGGACTCTGATATTTGTTACTTAAATAAATACCCAACAAGAAAGTGTCATCAGTTTGCTCCTTCTTCTTCATCTTCTTGTTTAATAACTAGGATACCTACGAGAAAAACAGAGAGGGAAAGAAATCTGCAAAGGCTTCACAGAATCACAGAATCTTAAAGGCTGGAAGAGACCTCGAAAGCTCATCCAGTGCAACCCCCCTGCCAGAGCAGGACCACCTACAGTAGGTCACACAGGAACTTGTCCAAGTGGGTTTGGAATGTCTCCAGAGAAGCTAGAGCTCACAGAGTGAGGCTTCCTACAGTGGCAAGAGGAGGATATTCAACCATTTAGGAAACTTGCATGAAGTTTTGAAAACTTACCCTTGCACCAGTAGCAAACCAGAGCATATCCCTGACTATCCCCACACCATCCTCTTTTGCTGGCAAAACTGCACTTCAGTTTGGCAGCTGGAAGCACTGTTCACTTATTTAATGGGAAATCTTTCAGTTCCCTATTAGTTACATGCTAAAAACATTTGACTGGGAAACTTCAAGAGTAAAGCCCAACTGTAGGCTGCAAAGACACCTAGATTTAACACTCCAAAATCCATCACTCTTAGAAGATCCTGCAGCCAGGATCTGAATAGCTACTTCTGAATAAAGAGAGGAAGGGGAATCACTAATTACGTGGGGACACAGATGAATTTCTGAGGTTACGATTCATTTCCCTGCAGGTATCTTTATATTAAGCTGTTAATTCACACCACCTGCCTCATGCCCCAAACTCACCATCCAGCTTTTTCAGCTTGGGTACCCGTTTGGTTGCTTCTTCAATCCAATTGTTCTTCTGATCAGAGGCGTACTTCTCTTGTAGTGGATTGCCTACAAACACCAGATCCTCTAGTAATGGCAGCTCTGCCAGTCTCACAAACTCTGCTGCAACCACAAAGGTGAAAACACCAACCAGATTGTGGGACATGGAAAGTGCACCTGCACCACACACTCCTTTCAGACTCACTGCAAACATAACTAGCAGGGGATACAACAGGAGAAGGATTACTTGGGCTGGAACTGGTGGCAGGCCTGAAGACCAAGAATGCATATTAAGAGAAATCTGAGCAAAACGATTCAGAGAACAAGCTCCATTGGGCTTAGAAGTTATATTCAGTATTCTATTTTTACTCCATTGCTGAGTAAATATTTGGAGACTCTGTGCACCTCTGTGAGACTTAAAGCCCTGTAACATATACAACTATCTTCTACTTGATGACTCAACTCATGCATTCACCATACTACAGGAGACCTTGCAGAACGGAGAGATGTGGCTTACCCCAGTCCTTCACCAGATTATTTGACATATAAAGAACCTTCAGCTTCTTCATTACACGGATGCCTCTCAGTTTCTCAATGAAGTTGTACGAGATCCACAGCTCCTCTAAAGTCTCTGCAACTGCTTCCTGGAAAACGACAGGACTTGTCAGGTAAGCAAAAGTAGATTTTCCTCGTTCTTCACATTTTCTTTTCACTCCCAACAGGTCACCTCACATGAGAAAATACTAAGCTATATTGCTCTTTGTTTCCTTTGAAGCAGGTCCATCATTATACACGACAAACAGGAATTCAGAGCAAAGGACGTGAAATGTATTTAGGAGGACAGAAACCACAATATTGGAATAAACCAAGGAAGAACTGGCTGGAGTAGATCCCAAGGCAATGGGACAGAGGAGGCAAATTTGGCTGCTTGTGCACTGCCAGGTACACATGACAACTACTTTAGAAGGGGTTTTACATAAAATGAGGGAACGATACATTTCAGGTGCCTGTATGTTTGTGCCTGTTGGCCAGAAGTTGCTTCCAGCATTCTTTCAAACGAGGGGAGTTGTTTTCAAACCAGCCATTACACACTGACTCTGAATTTGACACTTGAGAGATGGGGCATCTCGGGAGCTGGGAACAGCTTTGAAGAGAAACATTCTGAGGGAGAAATATTCAGCATCTCTCCAGGAAGACATTAATTTCTATGTTAATTTAAAAAAAAAAAAAAAGAAGAGTTGGCTGAAAAATAAGTTCTTCTGCTCTTAATTCAAATGTAAGAAAATTGATACAACTTCTTCCTCAACAATTTTTCCCCTACCTGACAGACTTAAGTCATGCCTGCTCCCTAGTGCCATATCTCTCCAGGTGCCAGTTAACATAAAAAGGACAGACTCTCATCAAGAGTCTCATCATAGGACTGCCAATATTAGTGGTAAATAAGCAAAGCCTAAATGTCTTCAGGTACATGCATGCAAAAAAGTCTGTATGAATTATTTTCATGTAAAGCCAGTGGAATTTTCAAAGGCTCTCCAGACAGCACTTGTCAGATAAAAGTTCTGCTGGTCTTTGTCAGCCACAGTGAGATCTGTCTTTCTAAAATCCTTTTTTTGCAGTAGATTAGTCCTGAAGAATCAGCAAACATGGAGAGTATTTAAACAAACAAACCAAAACCTAAAGAGAAAGATTGTCTGAAAATTCAGCAGCAATGTGTGAGAGGGTGAACTGATCATAGCAAAAGGAAGAAATAAATGGTTAGGCAAGAACATAAATTCAGCAAAGACTTTTGTGAACACAGGGGAATTATCCCACATTCCAGGCAGCACTCCATTCTGTTAGTGAAGAACCAATATCCAGCAGCACATACCAATCCATTCAAGTTCTTTATGTTATTTCTTCCCAAAGACAGAATCCTCAAATTTTCTGTAACAGATAAAAGAAAGTTTCTTGTCAATAAAATGACTTCAAACAAACAAACAAACAAAAAAAGGAAGATGCCAGAAGTCAGGTAAAGTGACACATTCTTCTTACAAACAAACTGCACCCTGAAGAGGCTGTCCTCAGAAAGAACGACAGGTCAGAAACTAAACCTCCTGACCTAGGCAGCTCGCCAGGAACGAGTGCAGCAGTCAGCTCTGGAACACGCTCATGCACACAACTCTGCTCCTGGGGAGGTCACCTAGCTGAAATTCAGTCCAGATAAATACTGAATAAAACTTAGTTCACCTTGCAGCTGAACTCTTAACTTGCTAGGTTTGATCTTACATAGTTCATACCCCTTATCCTCTGGGCAAAAGTTGTTCCAATCTCACTCGAAGGCAGCAGTTGTGATTTCTGTAAGAGAGGCAGCATATAAAGCTGCCTTAGGGAAGTGTGATGAGAGACACGTCAACTCTAACACCCAGACACAACTCCAAGTGAGCTGCCCTTGCTGGGGTTTACCGTAATGCTACAGTAACTCAAAGCTATCACAGCACATCAGTCTTTTCTGTACAACTCATTTCCCCTTTTCACAAACAGCCACAGCATGGAGATGGGTTCCCTTTGGATCTATACCTTCCATCAATGTTTTAACACTCCTTAACTGCATTAAGCATGAAATCCTTAACGATCTTGTTTATCTCTTGCATGCACAGCAACTGAAAACACAGGGTACAACAATTAACGGCAAGACCAATGACAGTTTGAGCCAAGCAGCTGGAACAGCTACTCCACAGATGGCACACATCATGGCTAGAGGTTGCTGTGGATGAAGATTCAAGGCTCATATCTAGAATAGATAGTTGCATGGTATGTCTCAAGAAACGCAGGGATGAAACTATACCTGATAATTTGCATAATATTGAAGGTTTGCACTAGCTTTTGGAATTTGTAAGAAATTAAAGGATGCTTACCAAGACAAAAATGACAGGCTGCTTAAAAAGCCATGCTGTGAAATTGTTTCTGACTGTTGCTACTGGTTTTTATTCCTCTTGTTCTGAGATATTCTATATTTTACAGGAGGAAGGATGTCCCTCAGGGAACATTTATGTTGTCTAAACCACAAATCTAGCACTTGTTGCTGCCATCTAAGACATCTTCCTCCCATGTATGGATACCCTGCAATATCAGGTACAGACATTAACAGTAACCTTTTCCATCTGAAAAGACTGTAGATGCTTAAAAAGATTTTTCAGCTCCCTCTCTCCAATAAGCAAGTATGTAACAATTAGTGGGGTTTTTATTTTCCACAGCTGTAAGCGCTGCTTTTTCTCTCAGTCACAGAAGCCAAGAGAGATGTTGAGTTCCTCAAATTCTGTACCTTTATGAGACAGACCACGTGGTTCTAGTTTGACTTTACAATCAAGTCTTTGGTACAGATTAGACGTTTTGATTCTCTCCTTTATTAATATAAACATTTAAGATGCTTTAAAGGCTTTTAATGTTTTATCTCACTAAAAAAAAACCTCATCAGTTTCACTTTTTATCTATAACTGCCCATTTATTTTTTGCTGCTGATACAGTTACTCAGGTTGAAATATGGCAGTACAATTATTTGGAAAGACTACTGGAATATTTTTCCCCTGACTAATATCTGCAAATGTCTTGAAGTCTGGACATATGATGAAAACAAACAGGTTCATTAAGCTCCTGGACAGCCCCATTGGTGTGTAGTTGGAGAAGGCGAGATCCCAGGTTCCTTGTCTGTCCTCCTGGGAATTTGATAGGGACAGAGAAGCCTGGAAGTTCCTGTCCCAACCTCACAGAGCCTCACACCACAGAGTCAGAGTCTTGAGGACAGTCCATTAAGACTTCTGTTCCAAAGTCAGTAACCCAATAAGTTTCAAGGTTTCATAGACAGCCACCCAAGAAATAAAAGGTCGGTTCCCCTTCTAGACAGATGGCACACTCCCTTCGAGTACAAACAAAATCAAGCCAAGTAGATCCAACCCTCTGCAAAGTGCAATGATATTTTCCCATCCAGGTCTACAACACTCCAACCAACAGAGCAATTACGGAGCTGCTGAACTGTAACCTCTCTCCATCACGAGCGTGGAAATTGGCCATTAAATCCCTCTAGAACTGATAGGTGTTGGGTATCGCAACCAGGCCCCCTGGAAAGTACAAAGATATTTTCTCAACAGATTCTTTGTTGTTGTCAAGCCTGCACAGGGAGGCAGCTGCCGAGGCTCATGCAGGGACATGTGCTTTAACAGCCCATTACTGCTAAACACACGCTCTCCACTAAGGCTGATAATTGTAAAGGTCACTTATCATTTTCTAAGAGGAGGGAATTAGAAAGGTTAAGAACAGGTACAAAGCTAAACACATACAACAAATTATGGTGTATGTCCTATCCAGGCAATTAGAAAGCAAACGTGGCTTGTCACTTACTGAGGCTGTTCAAGTTGGCGATCCTTTCAATGCAGTTTGTAGACAGCGATAGTTTCCTTTAAAAGCAAAAATAATCAATCCACAGTATACAAGGGATCACTGTATCAAAAGATTTCCCCATCCAAACACCATCGTGGTAGAAATAATTCTCTACTCTGCTCCCATTAGATGGTGAACTAGGTGGATGTGTAAATAGACTCAAAGACATCTTCAAATCATCAAGACTTCTGCGACTTTATTTACCTTCTGGGAAAGTACCACGAGTTACTTACATGTCACGCTGGATTATCTTTTTATATCCAGCCTTATCAACTGCAGAGGTTCATTTCTGAAATGGCTCTAAGCTCTTTCAGAAAAAGTCCCGCATAAGTCTCCAGGGGGTTTTTTTGGTATGAATTTTGGAAGGGATCGTAAATGTGCCAGTTAGCTGGCAGACTCCAAACATGGACCTGTTCTGGGGACAAATATTAACATAGAATCTACCCTAACAACATCATCTCAGTTAAGTAATGGGGATCTTTGACTTAAAAAGAGGAACTGTGTGTGGAAAGGGAAGCTCGGGTGACAAAAAAAAAGAAGAGCAAGCTCTGCCTGTGTAAGAATAGGCCACACTTAAACACAGTAAGTATGTATTTGTATAGTGGACAGCAGAGAAGGTGAATATTGATGGAGAGAGAGGAGAGAGATTTGGTTTCTAATTTGCTTTTAACTGAACTTACTCGCAGTTAACAAGCGTGGAGAGGGATTCATCCATCCTCTCTACAGGAGGAATCTGACCATACAGTTTCACCTCTTTTGCCTCTGAAGCCTTCTGGCCATTTTTTTCTTCCTAAAGAAAAGAGAAGGTGATGAAGAGGCTCACTGCGACGTGCAATTACTAAATATTACCGTGCTAAAACATTCCTGTGGAAGTAATTCCAACACCCTACTAAAGGATATTACTGAAAAGAACAAGCATTTTGAATGCTGTTTATGCAGATTCCCACTGGTGTAGCATAACAAGGGGAAGGCCAGCTAATTTTCAAGGTACCACAAGAACTTTTACACATTCAGCAAGACCTGGACAGGTTCGAGGGTTGGGCAGAGAGAAACTCAACGAAATTCAACAAGGGCAAGTGTGGAGTCTTGCATCTGGGAAAGAGCAACCCCATGTACCAGTACAGGCTGGGGAATGAGAGAGTAGTACAGGGGTAGAGGCCCTGGGGATGCAGGATGGGCGTGAGCCAATAGCATCCTGGGGTGGATTAGAAGGGCTGTGGGCAATAGGTGGAGAGAGGTTCTCCTCCCAAAGGCTGAGGGAGCTGGGGCTCTTTAGCTTGGAGGAGACTGAGGGGTGAGCTCATTAATGTTTACAGATACATCAAGGGTGTGTGTCAGGAGGATGCAACCAGGCTGTGCTCAGTGATGGCCAATGATAGGACCGGGGGCAACAGGGACAAGCTGGAACAGAAGAGGTTCCAAAGAAACCCAAGGAAAAACTTCTTTCCTGTTGAGGTGAGGGAGCACTGGCAGGGGCTGCCCAGATGGGCTGTGGAGGCTCCTTCTCTGGAGACATCCTGGGTGCCCTACTCTAGCTGGGCCTGCTCTGGCAGTGGGGTTGCACTGGGTGATCTTTCCAGGTCCCTTCCAGCCCCTGAGATTCTGTGATTACATATGATATTTTAAACACAGCTGTGTTACACTTGAGCCATTTAATTAAGGGGTCCTCTGCCATAAAACAATGGAGAGTAGATGAAGCTACTTCCATGGAGACTGAGGCACAGGAGCCACAGCCTGGCCCAATCTGTGGCAGAAGCAGATTGGTAAAAGGGGCAGCAGAAAAGTCTCCTTCCCTCTTCACACAGAGGACTCAGAACTCACACCTAACTCACAACACCAACTGAGGACAAGGGAGTGCCTTTTGGGGGAGAATCTCAGCAGAGTCACAGACAAGTTTCTAATTGGCTGTTAAAAAAGAGCAGGGGGACCACACAGTAAAAGGCAAATTCCCTGTTTAATCTAGAATCTGATCAGCCAAGGTTGTAAATACTTTATCAAGTTCAGAGCTTTAGAAAAATGGCTGTAACTTCAGCATTTGGGTTTATTTCTTAACACAGTCTATTAAAATCTTGTGAAGTTCTGAAGTGATGGGTGATTATTGACTCCACACTTGGAACAAGCCTCTATTCAGGTAGCAGTGCCAGTGTTGACAGCTGCAGCACAAAGGGAGCGTTTTGTCAATTCACTCCATGTTCTGTGGGAGGACTGGAGGTCCATTAGCAAAGGAGAGATCTGCTCAGCCCTTTCGAAACAAGGACTCTTGTTTTCTCCCCCATTTTTATGCAGCTACTGAGGAGTGAGATAGCTGAGGCCTGGCTTGGTTCATGGTGCTACTTTGTGATGCATCCCAGAAGTATTTTAAAGAATCTCACAGCACAAGATCAGGTTTTGATAACACGATTTTCTCCCTTATGCACTCAAAAATACTTCAGGCAACTTAATTTAATGTAGAATTAGCATGTTGCCTTGTGCATTTACTTATATTCCAGTTTCTGTCCAAATTCAGTGTGACAAAGTATTTTCACTCCCAAGTAACAATGCAGCAAATAAGCATGTCAGACGTTTTCCTAGAACGTGATGACATGTTCCAACTAAGTCATCATATAAACATGAAACTTCCTTATTCCTTTCTAAAAACACTTGCTCTGTTTGCATTTGTACTGTTGATAATAACTGTTTATAGCAACAAACAACAATACATTGTTTGTCTTATAAACAAGACAGGGAGACAGCTTCTGTCACAGCCTGTGGCCAGCAGTGAGAACTTGCAGGGAGAAAAACCATCCACATGCTTCTGGAAGAAAAAGACGTCTGAACAACCCAGAAAAGCACAGGTAAGAACAGGCACCTTTTTAAGGACAGGTCAAGTTTTTGCTAAGTTAAAGGTCAAGTTTAAGATATAACCCAGATATATCTAAGGTTAAGTTTGCTTGGATTCACCCTGACTGTAGGGCACAGGTAAACCCTTATGCCAAAGGGAAGAAAAAGCTCTGGAATGTAAGAAACCACTAGATCTGATTTTACAAGTCACACAGACCCAGATCAGGAGGAGTAAGAGGAAGATGTAGATTCACCTCCTATTAACATGAACAGAAAAGCAGATTCAGTAGTTCATGCCTTACGGTAATGGAAACTCCGATACAGGTCTGTTATGTCTAAGAGACTTGTGACAGAGGAGCAAATGAAAACCAAGCCATTGGTAGGAAACATGGAGTTGAGGTTTTGGAGGGCAGAAAGAGTGCAAGAGAAAAAGCAAAATCTTGTAATGCTCTGGTCATGGTGATGTCTGGCAAGTTGCTGCATTCTACCTCTTACTAGGAGAGTGGAAGTTTGTGGGATATACCAACATAAGTGAAAAAAAAAAACACCCCTGAAATACTGAAGGTATTAAACACTGATAAAACTCAAAGTAGTTTTCACCTAGAGACTCGTACCTTGAGCTGATGGTACAGATCTTTTGGCTTTCAACTGTTACCTGCCCACCCTGTCTCACATCCAGATCTTCCAGAGACCAATGCAAGATGAACTCTTGCTCTAGCAGCTGGCCAGAATTTGTGCACATGTACCAAGCAGCACATCTGTGCCCTGATCTCAAATTCATTGGGGAAAGCTCCTCGCTGGTGTTACTGGATGTGAACCTGACCTCAGAGCATCACTTGGTGTGACTTCTGCATCTTTGGCAACAAGCAGCTTTCTAGAAGGGTCCAAGACCAGGTCAGTCACCACCCAAAGGACTGACTATGCTAACACAGTACTTCAAGAAGAAAAACCAAGCAAGAAAGTCCTCTGAGTTCAGCTTTGCACAATATGAGGAATCATATGTGAAAAGACAGGGAGAGACGTTTTGCTGACTTCAGAATCCAGTAAGAATTTCGTATTTGTTTATTGTGGGGGAAGGACAACGCTTGTGAAATATGAACAGAGCACAATTAAAACATCAGACATCCCCACCTTTGAATCTCTTGTAGCCTCAGGCCTTCTGTCAAAGCACGTTCAGCAGAAAAAGGCAGCAGAGCAAAACAGACTCAGCTTTACCAGACATGGCAATTTAACCAAAACATGCAGA
>WBNH01009341.1:0-109280 GCA_013401255.1 Urocolius indicus | reverse complement strand
TATATGTAAAGGATCCTGTCTCCACAAATAATGTCTGGAAATGACTCAGGTATTCAGGAAATTGAACATGAGTGCTTAGTGTAATCCTTGTGCATAACAGAAAAGAGAACAGGTTTGACAGATGCTAATTTGGGGCTAATAACTAGGAAAAACTAGAAATTAAGTAGGGCTTTGTAACAGCAAAGGTAGATGGGAACAACGTTAAGCTCTGAAACTTCTCGTTCTTGTGACTTCAACTGGGATCACTGCTGCAGTTTGTAGCAATGGCTGTTCCTTCTCCAGCCTCATCAGTACCATTCATGGTTTTGTTTCCCTACAGACCCTTGCAATATTTGCGCTTGAAACACTGACTTAAGTTCTCTGCTGTTTTTATACAGTCTTCTAGTGCAGAGATTTTAAATGCTGCTGTAGAAGCCAACTGACAAAGTCCTGTGGCTTCAGTGAGGTGAATTTCTCAGCAGTCTGGTGATGGTGTCAGTCACAGTATTAAGCACAGCTGTTGGAAAACAACACTTAAATGGGAGTCTATTAGGACAGTCCTTGTGAAGATAGCTGAGAAGCATTGGAGGGATAGAAGAAGAAGAGTTGTATTTTTTAGAGGTGAGAAACAATGGAAGGAAAAAAATATCAAATAAGTCCTCAGCTAAGTATCCAATAATGGGGCAAGACTGAGAAGGCAGCATCAATAGGTGTGCTGAAAGCATACCTGAAGGCAGGAGGGGGATGTGTTCAGTGTAAGAAGGTGCTAATGAATTTGTGGATCCTTCAGGCCTCTGTTACATACAAGGAAATCTAAGAAGATTGCATTGCTGCCTTACAGTTGTGACCTGTTGCAGTGCACAGTCATGGATGGTACTGTAGTGGCAGTGATTTGATTTATATGTGGATTTGTTAGTATTGCTTTATTCCTTTCCTGTTGCCCCTCTTTTTGGGCCTTGTCTGTCACCTTGCCCACTTCCCATTCCTTTTGCACCTGCTTCCCCTCTGTAATGTTTTTGTATGCTCCATTTATGAAAGCTGGTGGAAAATCAGTGTATTGACAGTTGAAGACACCCAAAGGAGAAAAAAAAACCAGTAAGTAGTTATGTTAATTAATGTTTAGATGCCTTTCAGGTGCACTTGTCTTCTTCAGTGTGCGTTGTAATGATCAGGCAGAGGGCTGAGGCTGCTGTAAACCCAGGGCAAGATGATTCCCTTTCTGCTGTCACACTGTTGTAATTAGCATAGAAAAGGTAATATTTAGCAGTTAGCTACTTCTTCTAATAGCAACATTGAGTCCTAGCAAAGAGAGCCCAAACTCCTTGAAACATCAAATGAGGTTTCTTCTTCTAAATCAGGTTCTGTGGATCTTTTTCTTATTCCCATTTTGTTCCATCTAGGTGATTTGGAAATGTGACATCTCTCTGCAGCTATAATGTAGAAAACTTTCCATTCTGTTTTATGGGTGATGTTGCAGGTTTTCATTTAGAGCAAAGCTACCTTTATTTTATTATTTCAAATTTGACAGAAAATGGAAATGTTGTCAAATATTATCCCCGAAATCTGGGTAAATAAACTGTATGTAATTGTAAATGCCTCAAACCTCAGAGCTATCATCTCCTTAGCAACATGATCTCTCTACTAATAATAAAAGCCAAGGTGTAGCATTTAACAGATTTTTAAAACACATTGCTATAAATAGCTGTGATTGTGTAATCTACTAAGATGTTTATGTAACTGCAAAGAACCAAGATGCCTCTTTTTTTTCATGTATAAATCCAGTTGTTTCTGAAATTCTGTTTGGAAACAGGCTTTTTGCTCTGTGGACAGCAGTTACATTGCATAGAATATATCCTCTATTTGAGCTGGAAATGTGTTGCTACTTAAATTAATGGAACATTTTTCAAGGTCTCTTTTTTTTTTAAGAGAGAGAGAGAAAGAAAAAGTAAAAAGAGAAGTTCCAAATTTGTCTGTATTCAAGTGTTGTCTTCAACCAACACTTTGGAATCGTTAATAATGTCCCCTCTTCTGTTTTTTCTTTCTAAACATCATAATGCTAGTTTTTATCATTTTCTCTCCACATGGAAGTCCCTCCATCCACGTATAATTATTTTTGTGGCCTGTTTCTGGATCCTTTCTCTTTCTTCTATAACTTTTAAAATAGGGTGGCCAGAACCCAAAACAGGTGAGAGTAACTTTGATTAATACACCAGCATCATAATGTCATTGTCGTGGGCTTTTTGCCATCATCAGCTCTCAGCATGCCAGCACCTTCTCTGGGGTTTTGACTGCTCCTATCCATGAAGCACGCGTTTTAGTAGTTTTTCATTATGGTTAATTTAAAGTCCTGATCTTTATTTTTTAAAGAACCCATTCTGTCCTTTCATGTGTTGTGGGTTATATGTTTGTTGATATTGAATCGTGCATGAGATCATGGTGTTCATTTGCAGTATCTGTCTACCTCCCTTTCTGCAGTCCTTTTCACTTTCCTTACAGTTTAGTTTCTTTCTGATGAGATGCTGGGTGGTGTCTGAAAATTATTTCAGACTTTACTATGGCTTTTCATGCCTAAATAGGCTTTCTTCAGGGTTTTCTGATATAACTTCCCTATTGTTAACAAGCTCTTCATTGAGTCGCAAAATTATTTCCACCATCTATATGTGTCATTTGCTTTGGCAGGTGAATAAACTCTGGGTAAGTTTTTGACTTGCTGATGTTTTAGCTAAGGTCAAGGATGACTAGGAATTCTTGTCTTGCCTGCTGATGATAATGAAGCTGTGGGTTTAAACCTCAGTTTTAATAATAATGCATGTATTTTCTTGTTTTTTTTTCTTGAACTGAAGCTGATTCAACGGGTACTCACTCTCTGTACACAACCTACAAGGACTATGAAATCATGTTCCACGTTTCTACTATGTTACCATATACTCCAAACAACAAGCAACAGGTAAGATGGACCATGCCTGTTGAGAATGCGTTTTTTTATTCATCTCAGAAGTACCTGAGCTATTGAGTATTTATTACAGCTTCCATTTGTTACTAGCAAAGAGAGCACTTAATCAAAAAAGAAACTAATCACCTCTGTGTCCAGAAGATGAGCAAAGCAGGTCATTGTAGGAACATCATAAGTAGGTTTTTCTTCATAGAACTGCTTTCTGTTGAATTACACAATATTTGATGTAAATATGATACAAGGATGTCAGTAGCACATCTGTGTTAAGTAAAGAAGAGTTCATACCTTGTGTCAGAAGGGCCATAATGTAGTTGAAATGATTGTCAGCCTTCTGCACCTAAGTCCACTGCACTTCAAGGACTGCATTTAGCAAATTGTAATATGCACAGAATCGGAGGTGATGAGTGTGTAGCCCAGGACAGCACACTACATGAGACAAAATCCTTTATTTTGATTATAAACAGCCTTAATAAGCCTGACCCGCCTTGCTGCTCTGTAATACCTGGTCTTGTTAAATACTGGGCCATCCTGTTGGGTGTGACCTGTGTGCATTTTACACTAGAAACGATGTTATTTTGTCTTCCTGTAAATAAAATAGACATTTCTTTTGACAGTAAAAGATAACACAGCATTCTTTTCAGCTTGCCTTTGCACACTGAATGTTATACTGCATGTAGCTTACCTTTCTCTTTTACTGTGGTCTTGGATTTACTGAGAGAAGCCTGTATGAAAATTATTACAGCATGTCTTAAGGGCAGTGACAACTGTTTTCGACTTGCTTGTGAAAACACAATGGGGAATGTTTTCCAGCTCTTATGTATCACCGATTACTCTGATGCTGGCAGGTTTTGTTGTTGTTTTTCCTCTTTCTTTAGCTTAAACTTTTCCATTACAAGATCTTCCTGAATGTTCCATGTAGAAATGAAGTTGTTACACAATGAAACCCACATGCCTGAAATGTATTAAATGAATAACTAGCATTCTGGTACTTGTCACATGAATCCTCAGATGTTTCGATTTTCAGCTTCAGGTAGCATTGGGAGTTAAAAATTGAACAATACTGATTTATATTAATGGAAAGAAATAGTTGTCAATTGTGCCAAGGGTGTGTTTTAACCTGTGCATCTCTCTTTGTTAAAGCTTCTGAGAAAGCGACATATTGGAAATGATATTGTGACAATAGTTTTCCAGGAGCCTGGAGCACAACCATTCAGCCCAAAGAACATTCGATCCCACTTCCAGCACGTCTTTGTCATTGTGAGAGTACACGGTCCCTGCACAGACAGCGTTTGCTACAGGTACCTGTCACCACTTGCATTCAAAACGTGGCATTGGAGTGCAGAGGGAGGTGGCATTCTTCTCCTGAATTCTCAGGGGGAGAAGTTAATAAATGGTGGGGGTTGAGGAGATGTTTTGGAATGTATTAGAACACTTCTTAAAAAGTAAACAGACACAAGTGAGTATGTAAAGGAAACACACCCAGTGAGGAAATTGGTGTTGTCAGTGTGTGTGTATATAAATATATGTGTGTGTGTGTGTGTGTATATATATATATATATATATCAGACATTTGGGAATGATCTTAAAACTGCTCTCACTTTCTTTTTATCCTATTAAGAGTGTGCTAGAAGACTATTTCTTCATTGATTCTTATGAACTCACTTTTTGTCCACGTAATTAGGGCATTGGAGTGTTTGATTTTGAAGTAGGGTGAAAAATTGAGTGACTTTTGAACAAGAAGCAAAGCTTTCTGTAATATTTTGTCTGAAATACCTTAATTTCTCATTTCAGTTTAACCAAGAAATCTCAGAGCATTAAATTAGCAAGTAAAAAAATCTTAGTGTGACGTTACAAAGAGTTTGAAACAGAAAACACTGATTGATAGTAGCATATAAAAATAGGGATCTCATCTTGCAGTTCTTGATTAACCAAATTGCAAGCGTGTAGAAACAATGTTTCTTGATTTATGCTGCTTCTTACAGTCAGTGAAACTATTTACCTTTGTTGTGTCCTGAACTCTTAATGTGGTGTTGTTTTGGAGTGTTGGTTGACCTTAGCAAACTTCACTAAAGCTTCATTACTTAAAAGTGTCAGAGTAACGGATTTAGAGGATTTGTCTCGAAATGAGGCAGCCTTAGAATTAACTCGTCTTTACCGAAGCACACGTGTTCACCCAAGTGTTTCATTCATTCAAGTGCTCGTTTAATGGAAGAGCTAAATCTGCAGTGGCTGAGATGGTGTATTTATGGCTTTTCAAGTACAGTAAGGTTTAAAGGATTTTCCCTCCCCGTAAGGTTCTGGTAAATGCTCACACAGCACTTCTGGACCCGATGCTGAACTTTGTACATGTATTAAACACTCCTGGAGTAGATGTTTTAAGCCAGCTTATTGACAGATTCCACTGCTACATAATTTATGTGGATGTAGCTTGCTCTTAAACTTTTAGACATGTTTCAGCTCTTATTTAGTACAGTAACTGATTTTGAAGTAAAGAGAAAATAGGAAATAGACCCACAAGGGCTACAGATGCACTTTCCATTTGAATTGGGTATTACAGACATAGGGAAGGATCTGCTTTTGGTTAGTATTTTGTATAAGATGACTGCATGTTTTCAACTTCTTCCTTTTAAAAGGCACGGGAAGGATTTCTACTTGTCGTACTGTAAGAAATTTAAAAAATCTCTCAGGGTGCTATTTCTGACCTTCAGACTTCTGAATCACTTTCGTCTTTCAAATGGTCACAACTACTAGGGCTGGGAAGTTTGAGAATTTCAGCCTTAGTAATGCCACAGGCTAAAACATAAAGGAGAAGGGGAACAGGTAGGGGGGAAAAGTGAGTGTGTCAGTGTTCATTTTGACAAAGGAGGATGCCAGGGCATTGTATGTTCCCTGTGCTATCTTTAAGATGAATATCTTTCCCCTCTTTTTTTTTTCTATGTCCTCTCACTGCAAACACTTGATTTAAATTTATAAAACTCCATTATTAGAAGTTTTTCTGGGAAAGTTGTCAAAGTAAGTTTGACCTCTTTTTCACAGGATTCTTTGGAACAGTTTCATAGGGTCATAATTCTAGACAAAACAGGAAGCCATAGAACATAAAAATGTACTGGAATTTATATTAAAAACTACATAAAAGGAATAAAATCAAGCACTGTCTTGGCTGGTGTTCTCTCTCCCAACTAAGCTAAACAGTATTTCCAAAGTCTGCTTTCTCTGTTGACACAGTCCACTTTTTAAGAACTTCCATAGCATATGTTAAAGATTAAATTCCGGTCTCTGTGATTCATGATAGTCAAAACCTAATCAAATGAAATGTCACTGGTGGTTTTTCATTGCATCCAGTAATTGTGTTTCACGCGTAGGCTTCTGTCTGCTCATAAGAGACCCCTTGGGACCACTGAAGATGATCAAGAGTCAGATGGTTGTCTCATGAGCACCCCCTGTTGCACTCTTTTGGATGCATTGGCATACAGTTGAAGGAAATATTGACAGTTGATGAGATCTTTCAGTAGCATTTGCCAGAAAATATAATTAAAACCCAACAAAACCAAGCAAATAAAATCTTCCAGCATCTGCAGTCAGAAGACATGGTTAAAGATTGGGTGACTCTAGCTTTTAGTTCTGGTGTCCCTGTTCCTCTCCCTGGTATTTTTGCAATTTGTTGCCCATTTTTGGTAGAATTTCTCTGATTGTGTTTGAGATGAGTTAGAACAAAGAGTGAAAATAACACCAACCAGTCTTCCAAATGAAATACTATATACATTTTTACGTTCAACTTCCATCTTCTTCTTTATACAACTCCCCTTACCTTGATGTTTTGGCCAAAATTAGGGAATGCTTTCTGATATCTAGTTACAGAGATGTGGTAAATCATAGTCAAACTTTTGGAGCATTTCTTGTCACAAAGTTGTTGGAGTATAGTTCTCATCTCTTTTTAGGTGAATCTTCTTGACAGAGTGCCAAGGGAACAATACCGGAATGGAATGGCAAATCTTCAGTGATATCAAACAACTCATTCTCTCTGTATCAAAATAGATTTAACAGGGGGAATAGTTAAGCTTGCTGGCATTGCCTAAGGCAGTCTTATTGTCAGTCCAATGCTTTGTAGGGAAAATAAAACGAAGAGTTGAAACAGGAAGCATCTATTGCTAATATAGGTCTTCAAACTTTTAAGAAATGTCTTATTTCTGGTGTTTTTTGGAGTCTGCCTCTACCCCTAACATGCAATGTCAGCTAGTGTCATTCTTGATCCAGAAATTTAAACTATCAGCAATGTGATGTGTGTGTGCATTCAGTCACCAGACAATGCTTATGGCCTTGTGGGATGGTTTATTTGTCTTTGTCTTTTTAATGTGCCTGTTTTATCTGTATTTCTACTATTGATCATACACTTTGAATTACTTACAGATGAACTTTTCAGCTTCAGGTAGCTAAATTATTCTCTAGCTTTTGTATCAGCAAGTGTTAGAAATTCTCTGTGTATATTAAAAATGAAATTCAGAACTGCCCTACGTGAGTAGTTTATCAAACAAGCACAGTTTTGCACTTGAAGCTCTCTTTAAGCTGTGGGACTGAGGATGACTCAAAATTAAGTGGCCCTCCGTTTATACAGTGAGAGGGACATAATCTCCACACTTGCAACATTAAAAGGCAATTCAGGCATATTGCTGAGGAGAGAGGAAAAAATGAGGGCTTAAGGGAAAGAGGAAATGTGTTTTCTGTCTTCAAGACCTGCTGGATTTGCATATAGTGAAACTCTCTGCTCCTTCCTTGTTCTTCTCTTCCTTTCAGTGTTGCTGTGACAAGATCCAGAGATGTCCCATCCTTTGGACCACCCATCCCTAAAGGTGTCACGTTTCCTAAGTCAAATGTGTTCAGGGACTTCTTATTAGCCAAAGTGATTAATGCAGAGAACGCTGCTCACAAATCAGAGAAGTTCCGGGCCATGGCCACCAGAACCCGCCAAGAGTACTTGAAAGACCTGGCAGAGAAGAATGTCACCAACACACCCATTGACCCTTCCGGCAAGTTCCCCTTCATCTCACTTGCTTCAAAAAAGAAAGAAAAGTCCAAGCCTTATCCAGGAGCAGAGATCTATAGTTCTGGTGCTATTGTGTGGAGCGTCCATGCAAAAGACTACAGCAAGGGTATGGAAATAGACTGTCTGCTAGGCATCTCGAATGAGTTCGTGGTCCTCATTGAGCAAGACACAAAGAGCGTGGTGTTCAATTGCTCCTGTCGGGATGTGATAGGCTGGACTTCAACGGACACTAACATCAAAATATTCTATGAGAGAGGTGAATGTGTTTCTTTGGAGAGCTTCATCAGCAACATCGATGACATCAAAGAGATCGTCAAAAGGCTGGAGGTTAGAATGTGTTCTCTTGTTTGGCTCCTCTTCACTTTTTCCTCTCTTCCCCCCGCCAAGTAAGACTTCAGCTGAAGTCATGCTTGGAGTCCCTACCACTGTTGTAATTGTTTATTGGGAAATCTATAAGGTTGACCTGCTTCTGCAGGGAGGTTGGACTGGATGATCTCTAAAAGTCCCTTCCAACCCTGCCATTCTGTGATTTCCTTGCTTTTGCTTCTCAAGATCCAGTATTGCGTTTACTTTCATCAGCTATCAGCCAGCCTCAGCTAGTGTGTCAAAAATGCATCAATACATTATACAAATCAAAAGCAGGTCCTTGCAATGCATAAGTCGCTCCCACACAAGAAATACAGAAGGGTCACCTTATTTTGTTTCATTTTTTTTTCCTCCCTGTTCTCTGAGGCATGTTGTATCTTGTTTAAAATGAAGCTGTATTGTCTTTGAGACTGATTTATTATGTTGCCAGCAGGGTGCAGTCCCAATCCCTGCTGCAACCTGCAGATATTCTCTGAATTCATGTGATAAACTAAAAATGCAGCACATTGTGGTATCTGTCTCCAAAACATCTGTCCGTGCTCATTTGTTCTAATCCATTTAAGTTATGGAAGAATGTGCTACCTTTCACTTTTTCCTGTAATTTCACAACTGTAGGTGTATAAGGACCAGGAAAAAAAACAAAAACCAGGCCCTATGAAATTGCTCTTGGTGATATTCTCAGCTCATGGTACATGGAAGAGTTGGTGTAGACCCCACTTTACTGTGTTTGGTGGCTGCATGCTCACCACATTGTGACTGAAAGTAATCTGTTCAGTGAAACAGCTACAAATGTAGACTGATGGGTTATAAAGAATAACAGATGAAGTAGAAATGCTTGTGTAACTCTGTGGATTTCTGTTATGTGCTGCCATGTATCTTCTAAAATTCTTGTGGCTCAAGTAACAATTTCAAGGCAGACCTTGGGTAACCAGACTACTGAAAATACTGGTTTGAATCTGCAGAGAGGAACCTCATGAGGTTCAACAAGGGCAAGGGCAGAGTCCTGCAGCTGGGGAGGAACAACCCCCTGCACCAGCACAGGCTGGGGGTGACCTGCTGGAGAGCAGCTCCAGGAGAGGGACCTGGCAGTGCTGCTTGATAACAAACTGACCATGAGCCAGCAACGTGCCCTCGTGGGCAAGAAGGCCAGTGATATCTTGGGATGCATCAAGCAGAGTGTGGGCAGCAGGTGGAGGGAGGTTCTGCTGCCCCTGTGCTCTGCCCTGGTGAGGCCTCATCTGGAGTCCTGTGTCCAGTTCTGGGCTCCCCAGCTGCAGAGGGACAGGGAACTGCTAGAGAGAGGCCAGTGCAGGGACACCAAGATGATCAGGGGACTGGAGCATCTTCCTTATGAGGAAAGGCTGTGGGAACTGGGGCTGTTAAGTCTGGAGAAGAGGAGACTAAGGGAGATATTATTATCACTTGAAAGTATTTAGAAGGTGTATGTCAAGAGGATGAGGTGACCTTCTTTCCTGTTGTCTCCAGTGACACAACTGGGGGTAATGGGATGAAGCTAGAACACAAGAAGTTTCCCTTAAACATAGGAGAAACACGTTTGGTGCTGAGGTGAGGGAGCCCTGGCCCAGGCTGCCCAGGGAGGGAGTGGAGGCTCCTTCTCTGCAGGTTCCCAAACCCACCTGGACACGTTCCTGTGTGACCTGATGGAGGGGAACCTGCTTGAGCAGGGGCTTGGGCTGGATGAGCTCTGGAGCTCCCACTGCTCTGTGATTCTGTGAGTGACAAAACCAGTTCCTGCTGATTATGTACCCAGGGCTACATATTAGTGTCCCCCTTGTCTTGGGACTTGACTGCTTGTACAGAAATGGAGCCCATAAGCCTTTGCTACCACCAAAGGTCTTTCCATGCATCAAATTCTGTCTTGGTTTCTGTTTGGCAGCTTGTGACGAAGGGCTGTGAAACGGTGGAGATGACTCTGCGTAGGAACGGCCTGGGTCAGCTCGGCTTCCACGTCAACTACGAAGGCATCGTGGCGGACGTCGAGCCCTACGGCTACGCGTGGCAGGCGGGCCTGCGGCAGGGCAGCCGGCTGGTGGAGATCTGTAAGGTGGCTGTGGCCACTCTGAGCCACGAGCAAATGATTGATCTCCTCAGGACGTCTGTAACAGTGAAGGTTGTCATCGTCCCTCCGTATGAGGACTGCACACCGCGCAGGTAGTGTGTGATGGCTGCATTTGCTCTGCTATTCTGTCTCGGTTTGTGAGGTCAGATAGGGAAAAGAAACACCACAGAGTAAATGTTAACCTCCAAATACCATGGTGTAATTGTTATGTAGCATCCAGTACTGTAAAGTGAAAGAGAAAACACCTGCTCCTATTCAGACTCCAGGCCCCACAATATATGCAATTATTAGTATTATCATATATTCAGTATTAAGTTGGAGGCCTGTGGCCAGTGGAGTTCCACAGGGATGGGTTCTGGGGCCAGTCTTGTTCAGCATCTTCATCAGTGACCTGGATGAGGGGGCAGAGTGTAACCTCAGCAGGTTCCCTGCTGGCACCAAACTGGGAGCACTGGCTGATTCCCCAGAGGCTGTGCTGCCATTCACTGAGATCTGGGCAGGCTGAGAGTTGGGCACAGAGGAACCTCATGAGGTTCAACAAGGGCAAGTGCAGAGTCCTGTACCTGCGGAGGAACAACTCCCTGCACCAGCACAGGCTGGGGGTGACCTGCTGGAGAGCAGCTCCAGGAGAGGGACCTGGGAGTGCTGCTTAATAACAAACTGACCATGAGCCAGCAACGTGCCCTCGTGGGCAAGAAGCCAATGGCAGCCTGGGGGCAGCAAGAAGAGTGTGGGCAGCAGGTGGAGGGAGGTTCTGCTGCCCCTGTGCTCTGCCCTGGTGAGGCCTCATCTGGAGTCCTGTGTCCAGTTCTGGGCTCCCCAGCTGCAGAGGGACAGGGAACTGCTGGAGAGAGGCCAGAGCAGGGACACCAAGATGATCAGGAGACTGGAGCATCTTCCTTATGAGGAAAGGCTGCGGGAACTGGGGCTGTTCAGTCTAGAAAAGAGGAAACTTCCAACCCTACCGTTCTGTGATTCATTGAATACCACAGTTTAACAAAATGTGTGAAGAACCTCATGTATCTTTTAAATTACGTGGAATTGACATGGAAATGGAATAACTTCTTGTTGACCATTGTGTGTTTGTGATGCATCAAAATCAGTCATTATATTTCCTCCCTGCTTTTCCATTTGTTGGTAATTTGTGAGCTCTGTGGATGTGATTCTTGAAAGCTATGAATGGGCTTGTATTCTTGCACTAAGTAAATAAGGCTGTAAAGGGTGAAAGGTGTGGATCAGGCCAGAGAAATGCTGCAAATTGTAATCATTTGTTGCTCAGCACTAGATGTTGCTGCCTCTCTCTCATTTCCCATCCGTGTTAAGCCTGAGGCTTGTCAGCTGTGTTTCTGCTTTAAAACATTGCTTGATCAGAAATAAGCTGCAATACAGGCTTTTTTTTTTTCTAAAATTGGGCAGGAAATCTCTCCCTTTTTTCCTGAATTCACACTAAAGCTTCGTATCATTTTTACTGCTCCCTTCTGAACTCCGCAGCGTTCATCCATGTCACTAAACCCGGCTCCCGGGTTCCTGACAGCCTGTATTAATATCTTGAAAACACTCTATGATTAAAATGGAGTGATCTTTAATAAACTAAATGTGCCTGCAGGCTAGCTCAAGGTTTATGCTAGATTTGCCAAGAAGAAGGGAGTACAGTCATCAAAGCTCAATGTGTTCCTTGCAGGGTGAGACCCAGAGTGTGTTATGCACCGCTGTCTCCTTATCAGGCACTGTCATGGTAGGGGTAGGTGCTGTATCTTTGGTTGGGGCTGAACCTAAATGCCTATTTCTTACACTGATACGAAATTCTCTCAGCACAAACCTTGTGCTTGTGTTTACTGTAAGCCACATTAACTCCTTTTGTAACTGGTAGCAAATCAGTGGACAGAAAAAGGAGTTTTATTTGTCCTTCAGTTGTCAGTGGAAAATCGAATACATGTCAGGGATTAAAATGAGCAGTGGCATAAGGTCACCCATGAGATATTTGGAAAGCTTTTGTACAGTATTTAGCAGCCCAAGCAAATGGAAAGTTCAGCTGCAATCATAGCAAAAGGATTAGAGCAGAAAAATCTGTGTGGAAAGCACAGATCCTATTATTCCTGAACTAAATTAAGTACAGCCAAAAGCAGGCTTAGCTGTAGTGTTTGCAAACCCACGGCAGGAAGAGAAATTACTGCACTTCTTGAAATACTGTACTCAGCATCAGTGAGTTTTGTTGTGGTCTTGTAGTGAGCAAACATTCCTGGGGGTTTATTGCCTCGTTATCAACTTTCACAAAACGACTCTTTCTCCTGCTCACTGTATCCAAAATCAGTAAGGTTTGGGGAACTGTGTCTGGAATTTGTAGCTATATCACTAGAGGCTTGATATTAATCTTTGCACAAAGTGATTTGTCTTTTGGGAACAAGGATTCCAAAAGTGGAGTCTTTTCATGGTGTCCTTTGGAGGTCATTTCCTTATCTCTGCTGCAGTGCCTATTCTACAGACCGTAACTGAAATGCGGGTTGGTTCTGCTTGGGATAGTACACTCTTATGAGAAGCAGCCCCTATCCTAATGAATCTGTTGGCATGAAGCTGGAGGAGGAGCAGAGGTGCAGTTAGGTAAGATGAGTTACCAACGGGCACTTGTACAAGATCAGTAGCAGATGCAAAAATAGATGTGAGTACCTTGATTCACAATCTTAATTCTCTGCACAGAGGCAGGTCTGGCTGTGCTTAAATCTCTACTGAAAGACGATCATTAAAACATTGCCACTGAACTCATTTAGTGGACTGATTGCTGCCCTTGAAGTTAAGGACACAGCAGCAAGGGGAAATTGTGTATTCTTGCTGCTTAAACTGTAACTGTCTGCAACGAAAAATAAACCCAAGTTACCACTAGGGAAAGGGGCACAGACAAAAAAGGAGGAGAAAATCAGAAAACAAGTTTATCAAGATTTTAGTTAGGTTATGAGGGGACTTGGAAAAGAGATTCCCTGATCCTCCCCATCAACCACACAGTGGTTCACATTCCAGAGTGGTCTGGAAGCACACAAGCGTTTCCTTTCAGATGAAACGTGCTTCAGAAGCACACCTTGCGCCTTCCAGCTGCTCATTTAATTTCCAGGTCAAGACAGATTCAGAGAATCTCAAGGGCTGGAAGGGACCTGGAAAGCTTATCCAGTCCAGCCCATTTGTCAAGAACAGGACCATATAGAGTAGGTGACACAGGAGCTCATCCAGGTGGGTTTGAATGTCTCCAGAGAAGGAGACTCCACAAGCTCTCTGGGCAGCCCCTGCCAGTGGGTATGCCAAAGTAAAACCATAAAATGTGTAGATCGTGGACAGCAAGACCTACAAGTAAGTGTGTGTGTGTGTATATATATATATATAATGTCACATGAAATATCAAAATGATCCTCACCAAAGCTGAAGGTCACATTATATGCTGTGCATCTTGTGTGGGCAGCCTTAGTTTGTCTTGCTTCAGTCCATTTGCTATGCTCCCCTGTTTCTGTGCATCCTCAGGAAGCAAAGGGCATCTTTGTGGCTTGGCATCTACAGTTCTTAACAAGTGTTTTGTTTTCATAATGCACAAAGTTATGAACTGAGGTATTCCAAAGACAAAGATGTTTGAAAATGAAGTGTAATGCAGTATTTCCTGGGAATCTTGCCTTTTCATGGATGTCTGTGCATCAGAAAACAATAAATGTTTGTATGGGTGCAGATAAGTTGTAAAACCTGTGGCTTTTTTAAATTAGGAAAGGGAGATACCCTTCTAGCAGATGTTTTAGCTTTTATAAACTCATAACTGTAGACTCACAGAACGTTGGGCGTTGGAAAGGAGCTCTAGAGCTTGTCCAGCCCAAACCCTTGCTAAAGCAGGTTCCCCTCCATCAGGTCACACAGGAACTTGTCCAGGTGGGTTTGGAAACCTCCAGAGAAGGAGCCTCCACACCCTCCCTGGGCAGCCTAGGCCAGGGCTCCCTCACCTCAGCACCAAACAAGCTTCTCCTTGTGTTTAAACGAAACTGTATGTGTTCCAGCTCATGTCCATCACCCCCAGTTGTGTCACTGGAGACAACAGAAAAAATGTAGTGCCTCATTCTCCTGACATCCACGTTTTAAATACAACTGTTGATGAAGTCTCCCCTCAGTCTCCTCTTCTCCAGGCCAAACAGCCCCAGATCCCACAGCCTTTCCTTGCCAGAGAGATGCTCCAGTCCCCTCAGCATGTTGGTGTCCCTGCAGTGGCCTCTCTCCAGCAGTTCCCTGACCCTCTTGAGCTGGGGAGCCCAGAACTGTAATAATCAGATTAATTTATTGAGTAAATGTTTCTAGAAAGCAAAATCTCACATTTACTGGTTCCTAGAGTTGTTTCATCTTCTGTCTCAAGGTTCATATCCTTGTGTGCAGGGTACATTTATGATTGTTACAGCAGAGTGTTAAATGCCTTCATTTCCAGGAGTTCTTCAGAGAACTACCGGCTGCCAGTGATGGAGTACAAAGTGAACGAAGGAATGCCGTATGAATTCAAATTCCCCTTCAGGAACAACAACAAATGGCAGCGAAACGCAAGCAAAGGACAGGGACCTCACGTGGCTCAGGTACCATCCCAAATCCAAAGTCCAGTGCCATCTAGGATTGGCTCTGGGAAAGGAGAAGGGAAAATGCCACCCCCAGAACGAGCAGCCAACATCCCGCGAAGCATCTCGAGCGACGGGCGCCCGCTGGAGAGCAGGAGGTACGTGTCGTCTCCACAAATGGCTTTGCCTTGCTGCTCAGAATCTCGCCTGGGGAAAAGGCACAACAGGTTTATCTAAGTGTCTGAACACTGCTTTGAATCTTGGTTTTAATTAATCAAAAGGCAACGTGAATATGAGCATAACATGAGCCAAAGGAAATACCTTTCCTGGCGTGATTAACCACGGAATGAATGGTCGCAGGGTTCTTGGGCTGTGTTTCCCTGTGGTGGATGGCATTCTGGGACTCCTGTGGTCTTGCTGAAGTTTTAGTTGAGTTACAGTCAGTGTTTTAGATCTGAGTGTTCCTAAGTACTGTGTTTTGAAGAAGTAAATACAAGTTTTAGCATGTTTCCAGGCATGGTGGAATCACCTCAAAATCCCAAGGCAGAAGTAGCATCTAACAGGGTATTTAGCAAGAGGATTGTGATCAGCACAGAGAGCAAACTTGTCTGACAGGGGAGTTTTCAGACTTCTTAAGCTAGAGAAGAGCTTGTGTCAAGTTTGCATTTCTCCAGGGTGGTTTGTGTCTTCATTGTTTAGGTTTTAAACAATAAAACAGTTGTTTATTAAGATAAAGGTATCAGGCACGTGCTGTCACAATCTCTCCATTCTTTCATGGAAGAAGATGTATTTGATAGTACTCCAGTGAGCTGCCATTGCCTTGATTATCTGTACAAATCTGACACTGTCTCTGCATTTACAAAATGATCTTATAAGGGAAACAAACCTGTGGCTCGTATTTCTTTTTTCTTATTTTGGATAATTGTTTACAAAAAGTAAGCTGTGGACAGATTCTCATCATCAAAAACACAGAAGCTTTTCATTGCTGAAAAACACAAAGCATTGGAAACATATTGTAGAGAACTTAAAGGCACTTCTAATGAATTGACTTCAAGCATTTTTTCACTGAGGATTAAAACTGAAGTTGATCAGAGATGGTACAGGCAAGACCATGAAACAACCAAGGTGAAATCGAAACTTCTGTGTAGGACCTCTTGTGAAGAAGTTATAATAGTAAGGATGTCATTTTCTTTCTTTCTTTTTCATCAGACACCATCATATTTCTGCAGTGTTCCTGCAGCTGTAGCTCTGTGTAAACTTGGTAGATGTATCCTTAAAGCTCCCATCTGTGTGAGCTGCAAAAGAAAACGTGCAGCACTGGAAGCACTAACAATGTCACAGACAGCCTGATAAAATTGGCTGTGAAAAGATTGTAAAAGCCAGTGAGACACTGAACTTAGCTCTCTGATGAGGTATTTGGACCAGCATAAAGATTGCATGGCTTCAGGTTGTATCTGCTTGTTACAGCTGAAGACAGGCAGACGCTGAATTGGAAGGAATAGGCACTAGGGGGTTGGTTTCTTTTGCTCTCTCCAGTGCTGTAGAATCTCACTCTGTGGTTACAGAAGGCATGGTAATACCTGGGCAAAGTTAAAGGCAGTGGTAGAAGATGCAATTCACTTGAGTCACTGTCTTTTACAGGCACTTCCATCTGTTCTTAGTATTAACCAAACAGTTTTGTGTGGAGTCTCGAGTTGCCTGTTCCACAACTCGTGCCAAGGAGAGAAAGCCTTTGGCTGAGCTGAGAGACTGGGTATTATTAACTGGTCTTTTCTTGTGCATAAAGTCCTATGTGGGCAACATCACATGCCTGAAAGCGTCCAGGATCTATCCAGTCCTTGCATGGGGAGGTTATGGCCTGATAAACATGTGCAAAGTGAAAAATACATCTCTGTGTACTCAGTAGTTGTTTTCAAGGAGTTGGACTTTCCATGTCCTGAATTTTCAAGTCCTGCAGCTGCTTTATATTTCTCTCCTCTGAACATTCTTTGAAGAATTTTGATTATTATTGAAAAAAGGTTCAATTGCATCATTTCGTCCTTAAAAGCATATGATCACAATAGCTTTTCAGTCTGGCTGGGAATTTTTTTGGATGCCTGATAAATGTTTTGTCTCACTTTTCTGGTCTGCTAAACTTGTTAGCCTTGACTGCTGGATCAAGTTGAAATATAACAGCAGCTACTTAAGGTTAATGTGTTCCCAGTTACAATGAAGAATGCATTTTTGTCATTTTAAATGAATACTTTGGGGGGGGGGGAAACTCCCAACCCAATGAGCTCACACCAAGTCAGTGTTTTAAACCAAATGGAGGACTGCATTGTGACATGACTGCAGACAAGCACTGGCTGGGAACTTGTGCAGCACAGATCTATTAAAACAATGTTGTAATTTAATTCTTACTGAGGACTTTGGAGCACAGACTCGTCTAAAACTTCCTACTGCTCTGACTGCTGCCTGTGTGGAGTCAGTGACAGTAGCTGCCAGTAGCAGCTGATAGGTTAATTCCTGCAGACTGATTCTAGTTCATACTGTTGCTGTATTATGTAAAAATCCTAATCTGCTGCTGCTTAGCTTGGCTCTGATTCTTTTCCTAATATAAACAAGTGTCTGTGCTCATCTTGTCACCTGTCAAGTGAACATGGCAACACACACATTGCCTACCTCACAGGGTTTGAAGGGTTGTTGACTTAAAGTTTTCATAACATTCCTCAAATCAAAAGCATGGTATGTTGTGCATTTCCTGCCAGCACTGGGACCTGGAGCTGGGTGTAGCACCACAACATCAAAGGGTTGTTGCTACACCTGCCTGTGTGGCCAAGCTCTTGTGTTCCAGAAACATCTGAGAAGAGCCATGCTGTGTCATGTCGAGAGTTGGTCTCTCTGTTTGAGAGGGAAAAGCATAAGAAATGCTTACAAGTATAAAAGAAGACTCCTTACCAGTTCTGACAGTCTCCTGGCTGCTGTTCAGGAATGCCTGGAGCTGGAAGCACCCCTGCTGCTGTGTTTAGCAGCTGGGGATGGTATCTCTTCATCCAGGTGCCTCCTAATTGGTCTCTTGATAGTTCCAAGTCTCTCATTCATTTGTCAGGAGGGATAAGCATTTTGTTTGCGTGATCCAAAATATTTCATATTTGAATGGATTGAAGGAGATCTGGTAAAACTCTCAGTACTGTCTGTGCAGCCACGCAGCCTGTTCAGTGTCTCTTCACATGGGAGCCATTCAGTGCCTCTCTGGTTGTCCCATTGCCTTTCCCTGTAGCTTTTCTTGTTGTATTATGTGTTTTCTGAATCGTGGTGATGAAACCAAACAAAAGTATTGAAGAAGGTGCACAGTGTGATGTGAGAAAGTGCAATATGACATTCCCTGTTCTGTTTCATTTGCTACCCCCTTCCCCCAAATTGCTGGGGGTGTTTTGTTGTTTTCTGAATGACTGGGTTTCCTGTTTACCACGAGAGCATTGAGTCAGTGCTCTTGGGGAACTGACACATCTTGCAGTATTGTTAGGACTAAACCATTGCACACATGTGGAAGGTGAGCATGCCAAGGATTTGCTATGCAGTCATACTCAGGCTTCTTGTGTAACTGTATTTTCTGATACTTCCCTTGGTTAAGAATTTCCTTTAACAGGGGACGTGTGCCTCATTCAGCTCACACAGTGGATGCAGCTCATTAAAGAAGAGCTAGTTAATATTTCTTTCCCTCTTCATTACTCCATCTCTTATTTACTGGATGCCATTCAAATCGTGCTGTAAAGATGCAATGATTAATTCCCCTCTGAGCTTTACAGTGGTGCTCATTACCAGAGGTTCTGAATGCTTTCTGAGGATTAAACTTCATTTCCAAAACTCTCATGTGAGAAGAGATGTCTTTGACCTTTTTCAGATTAAGAACACAAAGCTAGAGATAGAAATGATATTCTAATCATTCTCCATCTCTTATTTTGGGCATCTCTTATTTGGAAGTATGCCCAGCATTGTTAGTGTTTTATATATTCAAATTAGAGTTCCTATTCACTTCAGCTGCTTTGGTGAGCTTTCAGCTGAGAAGTAAACCAGGCCTAAGAATCTGCTGAAACCCTTGAGAAGCTTTGGATTAGTGACAATGAATCAAAAATGTTCTTTAACAAATGTGCAGGCAGTCACGCTGGAGTGCTGCAGCAAGTGCAGGGCACGAATTCAGTTTGCTAAGTCAGCACTGAAATGCCTTGAGTGGACGGCCATCCTTTCTCCTCTGCCAGCCTGTGCAGCCTCCTCTGCCCTGCTCCGTGGCAGGAGAAGCTGTAGCACAGAATGAAGCTGCATGGGGCAGAGGTGCTAGAGTGCACCAATCATGTAACTAAAGAGTGTCTTAGGCCACAGGCACGGAGGTGCCAGACTGACATTTCTCACACTCATGTGGGGAAAATTACAGCTGATGGCATGGAAATTAATTAATTAAGAGCAAGATGGGTGCTTTGAATGTCTGTGTTGTCATCCTAAACAAAATAAAGGTATGCCCATCCCACTCCCTGTCTTCACAGAGGATGATTTCTTGCCATACTTGGCAAGACTCACCTAGTCCTTTCAGGCTAAACCAGATCTGTGAGAACTAACTCACGCGTGGTATAATCCCAGTTCAGCTGACCGCAGTGTAATTGCATCTGTTTCATGCAATGGACGCTTGGCCTATTTTTCAATTCAATTATGGGACTCCTGCACTTAAACCATTTCTTCTTAAAGCTGTCTTTTCAAATAGATAATAGCTTGGTTTAAGTTTGGGTTTCCATTATAAACACAAGACAAGCACAGAATATTTTAACTATAGGGCACGGTGCTAACACAATGCTTCTTTTGTCTTGGGAAGTGCTTTTCATCAGTAGGTTTCAAAGCAGCTCAAAAAGTCAATTAAAACTAATTTACTCCAAAGTTCTTTTGTCTTATTTATGCATTTCACATAAAATGAAACATCTCTCACTGTTAATGTCTGAGGTGCTGTTGTGAATTGTACCAACCAAATGGATTCCTGCTTTCAACGGTAGGATGTCCTGCCTGACTGCTCATTCAGTGCTGGTGTTCAGACCACACTTAGAATACAATTTCGTTTGCCCTCGAGGTCTTTTCATCTTTGTAAATGAGTTTTAACACCATGACACAGTTCTGAAGCCTTGACGTTCTTTCTGAGCAGCGCTGTCGCTTCTTGGGAAGGCATAGGCAGGAAAGAAAAGGCGTAGCTGGATCTGAAGGGAAAATACAAGCATTTTCCAGCAGGAAATCATTTTACTGAAGTTATTTGAGAAGTAATTGATTTCCTTGCCATAAATTCTAGTTTAGTATTGTGAAAAAAGGTCATACTTGTAAATTGTGTGTTGCTCTGCAAGCACAACTGAGTCCTAATGCTTGTGACTACGTAGATGAGTGAATGCTGTTGAAAGCATGTGTTTTTGTTGGTGGAACTGGGTGGTTTTTTCTCTTTGTGAAAGCTCCACTGGGAAAATGAACTGCTCGACTCACAGCTCTCCAAGTTGTCAACTCTTGAACGGTGTTCTTTGCAATCAAACGTTTCAGGATTGTCAATTGATAAATGAGAGAGAAGTTCAGTTGCGTTTGGTAGGCTAGAAAGGAATTACTGGATTTGGTGTGGTGCTTGAGTGATGGTCAGATACTGGATCATTCCTTGTCTGGAAAAAAAAAGTTACTCTTAGCCATATGCAATTCATAAAATTCCAGGTGATCAAGATGTTTAGTCCAGTTGTACTGTCCTGTCCAGTTCAAGATTGTTAGCTTACTGCTTTTTTTACCAAATATTGAGACAAAGGCACATTTGAGACACACAGACATTGTCTTTGGATATATACACATACATAAGTATCAGTAATTATCATTTTCAAGCGAGTGTTTGGACTTTAAAAGTTCTTACAGTGTTGTGGTGAGAGCTGATTAGAATCTGCCACTCCTTTATGGCATAGATTAAGTGGCTAGGCTAACATTTTACAAACCCATGGACCCAAGGTGTTTACTGAGGCAACTATCTGTGTGTTTCACTGAAGTCAATTTGCTTTCTTTAAATGTGAAAAGTCAAATTGCTATTTAACTGATGTCAGTGACAGTATGTTTCGTGGTTAAAACGAGTAAAGGTTTGCATTCCCCATAGGGTTTTGGTGTTTGTAACGGTGTCATTCAGACTCCACTTCAGTCACTGCAGAAGTTCTGGATGGCTTTAGTCACCCCCAAATAGAACAAAAAAATTAACAGCAATGGATTTGATTAGGGTTTGGGAAACCAGATGCACAAAGCAGAAAGTGATGTAAAGAAAGCCTTCAACTACAGAACAGGATATACGAGTTGAGCAGTATAAGCCTCCGGCTTCCAGCCATTCTGCCCAGATGCACGTGTTGCAATCCCGGCCCATTTATTTGCTGTGTGGTTATTCCGACAGGAGGAGGCTTCATATGACTCTGGTCTGTATTTTCAAACAGAGTTCAGCTATCTTGAGATAGTTTTGTATTAGAATGTTAAGTTTTAAGGGACGATTGCATGGTATTTGTTATTAAGTTTACATTTCTCAGTCCTTGTGATTTAATACGGACAAGTTTGGTGGCACAGAGGTAAGCTTGATCCTCTTGGAAGAGTTGGCATAGACAGCTCTCTACAGTTAGTTTAAATTCCAAGAGTTTGTTTTGAGAATTGGAAATACTTGTTGTTTTCTGTTTGCTATCTGGGTGAGGAATGTCATGTTCTATTCCTTACAAGCAATCTGCAACAACAAATCAGGACCTGTGTGACCTACTCTAGGTGGCTCTGCTCTGGCAGTTGGGGGTGGGACTAGATGATCTCTCAAGGTCCTTCCAGCCCTTGTGATTCTGTGACTGCAGAATCTGGGATGTTGTGAGCCAAGATTTGCCTCTCTTCATTTATTCCCCAGCTTTCTACAGCTGCTGTTCCATGGTTTCAAATAAGGATCAGGAAAACGCCTGATCCTTCCCTGACTTCGTTTCCACACTGCCGCTGCTTGCTATGCAATGTGTCCTCTGCTGGTCAGGGCAGTTTGCACGATGCCTTTGGTGCTCTGAGCTGTGATGTGAGTGATCTCTCTCTGGCTGATCCCACTGTTCCCTTTGCTCCTAGGCTGTCTCCGGGTTCCGACGTCTACGTCACGGTCTCGTCCATTGCCTTAGCGAGGTCGCAGCAGTGCCGCAATTCTCCAAGCAACTTGTCATCCTCGAGTGAGACTGGCTCCGGTGGGGGCACGTACAGGCAGAAATCTATGCCAGAAGGGTAGGCACCAGACCTTTTGGTTTTTTTTCCCCCCCATATTCTTTTTCGGCAGATTATTTTGTTCTCTGTTTCATTTGTTGTAATGGGTGTTGTGCTAAAGGGGTGCTTGTGCAGCCTCCTGCCAGCTGTTGTGTACGCACATTAAAAGATGTTTGTTGTCAAATGTCACTGTCACGCTGCTTGAAAAGGTCTGTTTTAAAAATCCCTTGCCTTCCACCTTTTCCCTCTGTGGCCTAACGTCTCTCTCTGACCCTCACCTGCAACTGCTCCAGTTAATATACCTTTATCTATTTAAAAATCTTCATTAAAGGTACTGATTCCATATTGCAAATCGCTTCATTGCACAGCTTCAGGTTCTAAACTTACAAGTAATAGTAGATTTGAGACTTTGCAGCGTGTGCTAATAGTTGGAGGAAAGTAGTGTTGAGTACAACTAAGACTTCAGATGCACAGATACAAAAGTGCTAAGCAATCCACAACTAGCACCTCTTCCATGTATTCACAGTCATCCTGTCTTTAGCTGCTCTCTTGCAGCTTGCCAGAAATCTTTAGAGTCCCTGAAGTGATCCAAATGCAATGGAAGAGACAACTTGCAGAGGAAGGAATTAGATCTGTGTCAGCATTTTCAGAGAGCACTGAGAGGAGCAATAAATGAAGCTTCTCCAAGTGGAGAGAAAAAAATAATTGGCAGTAGGAGAACTGTCTACCCCATTGCAAATTACTTCCTGTAGGGAAGATCAAGGGGCAAAACTGCTGATAGTTCACACTGCAAAGCTTCACTCTGAAGTCATTTTGAATACAATGCAGGTCATTGTGTGAAATTCATTCCAGACTGAAACTTTTATAAAGTAGAAGTATCGTTTTCTCCATTTACAAAAAAATATAGGTTGTTAGTAGGACTAAATGCTGTTGTCAGGAACTGCTTAGCACAAGGCACTGGCTTTTGCCTGTTGAGGTGCTTGTTAAGGGGCACTGCTCTGTGTCAGCGCATAGAGAGTCATTCTGAGCATGTGTTTGAGCAAGTGCTGCTTCTTGCTCCAGAGCACTGAAGATTTCCTCCTTGCTGTCCTCCTTGCAGCTCAGTTTGAGGTCTTGAGAAGAGGCCATCTCTTCTCTGCTGCACACCTTCACAAAGGCTTTGATTCATGAGACTATTAGACCTGTCCAGGTCTCTATTTAAGTTTGTGCTTACGCCCTACTGGTGTGAGGAGGTTTGCTCTAAACCCATTAAACTGTGCTGTTGGGGGGCTGAGTGGAAGTGTGTCTTCGATAGAAGCACTTGGCACGTTCATGCCAGCAACACTTGCTTGTTGCCTTGAATTCTGAAGACCAGCTTGTGCTCCCAATATCTTATCTGCTCTTTTCCAACTGTCATTTGCTCTACAGAAAAAATATAGTGCTGCCATATGTCCTTAGACATGACAAACACCACAGCTTGAGTAGGAAGGGATCTTGCAGACTCGCTGGGCTTGTTGTTTTGAGTCAGCCTCAGAGCACACCAGTACCCATGCCAACCTTTTTCCCTCTTTGAGTTAATTGTACACATAAGTTCAAAACAGCGTTCTTGGAGCAGTTGGCAGGTTGAGCAAAGATGTGTGTCCTAGAAACCTTTGCTAACAGTCTTTTTGAAGTTTTAATTGGGTGTGAGGGAGCACAGTTTAAACAGAATAAAGGAAGAAGTAGTTAATAGATGAACTTTGCATGTTTCTTAGGGAGTGCTTTTTTGATAAAAAAAACGCATATATTAAGCTCCAGTTATCTGACTGTTATGTTGTCTTCTTGTAGAAGCAGCACTTTGCTTCCCATACTGTCCTTGTAGACATGAATCCTATTTACTCAGGACTTCACAGACATTTTCTATCAGACTGAATGGGGAGCATGAAGAATTAAATGATTAAGGACACTTTCCCTTGCCTCAATAAGCAGAGTAATGTCTGTCTTGTTACTAAAAATCATTGCAGTTCCATGTGCATCTTGGAGAGTTATCTGAGACACCAGACTCAGGGCAGCTCTGTAGGGATGTTCAGTGTACCAGGTGGAGATGGTCAGCAATTAACCCCATTGTGTTGTTACAGTAGGGGGGAGAGATATTGTAGCATTAAAATGCTAAGATGGTGGAGAGAAGGATGGGCTTGGAGTAGGGACCAAGGTGACACTGTGTTCTGAGGGTGATGTTCCTGAGGTGAGGCTCCAGTGTCCTCTGGATGCTCCAGTCCCTGAGATTTCCCAGGGCCAGGATATCCCAGCTACATGGATCGTGTTTGTGATTATTTCTGGTTGTGTGACAACACAGATGAGGGAAGTTTGTGACACTTAAAGTGACTGAAAGCTTGGCTGTGAGTCCAACCTCTGTCAGGCAACGACTAAACCAGTAACTGCTGCCTCTTCTAGATGATTGGGCCATGCTCTAAGCTGGGTACAAGCAGAAACTTCCCTGCTTCCAAGAACACCCAGACTAGGCTTTGTGTGCTTCATATACTCACTCTGTGGTTACTTGGAGGTAGGTGTATGTAATAAACAAGGGTCGAATGTGAAAACGAAAGTGTCAATTACTAGAAGAATGAGTTTCTCCTTCTGACACTGAAATTGTCTACAGATATATTTTATACCTCTTTTAATCCAGATTGGCTTGTCCTTTGAGTTTCTGGGTTTCATTCCAGCACACCCTAAAGGGCCGTGTATTTAAGCAGCATAGAATGTAACACCACCTGCATTTGTTAGTCCTGCTTTTAGCCCACTTCATGTAAAAAGGGCATCTAAAGACATTTCTTGCTGCTCAATAAGCAGAGCAATGAAACAATATGAGAAACATGGTGGGTTTGTTTGTCTCTAACCTTGAAAAAAAGGGTCCTGCATCCTAAAATATGCCAAGTGCAAAACTGGCTTGTTTTATACATAATGTGGGGTTTAGGCAAGGGGGCAAGGCACAGAAAGTAAAACACGGATGCAGCACAATATCATTGCACCAAGGTTTCTTGAGGTTTTGGCTTTTTCCTTTAGATATCAGCTTCTAGTTATTTCTATCATGGAAAAAATACTCCTCCCAAAATACTTTACAAGTCCTAAAAGTTTGACAATTGCCTCAGATCAGTGTTTAGAGACTCACTGAGCTTTTGTAATGGTGTGTGTAGTGTTTTTGTGCATCTGTTGGATTGGTATTGAATTAATCATCTTTAATTTAGGTGTTTGGCAAAGTGAAATCTGAGCTTGTCCATGTGAATAGACAAGGAAAAGCGTGACTTGCTACATGCAGATTCCATCTAAATTGTATTCAGAAGGCAAATCTATCTAGGTTTTCTTCACTTCTTTATGAGTTTATGCTGGCTATACCAGGGAGCAGTGAACAGAAGGGAAGTAGGACCATGTTTGGATAAAATAAGTCCCAGATTTCACAATGTGATGTTATGGAGCTGTGCTGAATGTACAGACATAGTCCAGCTGTTTATCTTTTTAAGGCTTGGAGTCTTGTTGTTGTGAGTCCTGTGATGTTTCTTGGGTGAGCTCATTTGAATTAACAAGGAGGAGAACTTTCAGGTGGGATAACCACATGGAACTTGTTCTGACAGTTGTGCAGATGTCCGTTATGTTGGGGGTCTTACAAGACAGTCTGCAGCTGGTAGAGTGAGTAGAAAGCACAGTTTGGGTAGTTCATTTTCTGTTATTGTGGTGGACACTCTCTAAATGTCTAGAGGAACTCCTTGATATCCCTCAGGGTATGTCTGACTAAAAAAAACACCTCAGAAATGCATTCTTGACATATGCTTAATGGTCAATCTGCTAATTCTGAACCCAACTGCAATTCTTCCAGACTTATAACTGATTTATGTGTCATACAGGATTATAAGTTCAATTCTGAGAGGCTTTTAGGTATAGAAGGCATATGCGGACTTTGGTGTGGCACAGAAACACGGCATGTATCCTTTGTCATTAGATTTTCTCCTTGACTGTATTGTATCTTCATTGAGCTTTCTGAAGTCATGCAGCTAACCTAGCAGGAGTCACAAAGTCAGTCCATTGAAATCGGTTTTGCTTTTGCTCTCTGGGGTTTCTTCTACAGTATTAGGAATACATGTCTTGTTGCTCTCCTGCAGCTACATTTAATTTACACTCAGACTTATTTTACAATCACATAACTTCTTAATTTACAGACTGTATCAGAACCCTCAGGTTTTGGGAATCCATAACCAACAGAGTCAACTTTATTAACGCTTGTTTAAATTACTTGGCACTGTAATGTTGTCATAAATTGCAGCTATGTTGTTGCATATTTGTTTGCATCACCTAGGTATGACCTTACTAATATCGTGCTTAGAATCCAGGAAAGTCCCTGAGGTCAGCTGGGATTGTCCCAACAAACTTGCTGATGCTCACTTTGGCTAGTGACTTAAGGGAGTGCTTTCCTGGTTAAAAGGATCCATCCTTAATGCCTTTTCCTGATAAACATGCCTCATTTCCCTGTGTTGCTTTGAAGTTTCACTCATTGTGGTCAATTTTCTGTAACCATGTCATGGGCTGGTCATCTTAACATGTTAACATCTGTGTAAATGAAAACTAATCATTTGATTTCTGGATGATTTAGTGTTGGGTTTTTATTTGTATTCACTGTAACTAGATGTGCTCAATCAAAGATGCTCAATAAATCAAATGTGTGCTGTGATCTTCTGCATTAAAGGTGCGAAATGGGTCCTGAGAGCTGCCACAAAAACTAAATGCAAGAGCATTCTAAATCCCTCAAGCAGCTGTGCTATGCATCGGTCTGCCCTGTTGTTTGACATTAGCTTCTTAAAAGTGCTCTTTTTCCCCTAATATGAGATTCCATGTGTGTGTTTAAAATTATTATCTGCTTTGTTTTTTGGGGTGTTGCAACAGGTTTGGAATTAGCCGTAGATCCCCTGCTTCCATTGACAGGCAGAACACGCAATCAGACACGGGTGGGAGCGGCAAATCCACCCCCAGCTGGCAGAGAAGCGAGGATAGTATCGCTGACCAGATGGGTAGGTAATGGATTCTTTACAATGAGCAAGTGGTGCTAACCACAAGGTGACTTTGGCAATACCTGTCCATGCAGGGAGACAACCCTCTGAAGCACAATGTTTTCGGTGTCTTTGAAAGTGAACCTTGTACATGGGGATGAATAATTAGGTCTGGAGCATGTACCTAGCTTCTGCAGTCTGTTTCCTTGAGACCTGTGAGGAGATCACCTGAGGAAGAACTGATTTCAGTTCTCTTTATGTGATTGTGAGAGTAAATCAACCTGAAGGCCGTTACCCTGAAGCACTCTGACCATTTAGAGGCGGTTGGGTAGACACACTGGGTAATTTGTCTTGCTGTTGAGGACTCGTTTGACCTCACCTTCTCTCCCCAGTGGCTTGGCTTAGTTTCATTTTAGCTTAGTTTGTCTGAAACGCTTGTGATACTCCCTTTCAAACAGTGCTACGTAAATACAAATTGATTGTTTGATCATCGAAGCTGTAAAAACACCATGTACAAAACAGGGGGGAAAAAAGGCAATGAAGGTTTAAACAATGAAGTGAACCTGTAGCTCGGTAATCACCTTGCACAACTCTGTACATGTTTCGTTGCACTTGGCGATGAAGTCAGCTGAGGGAACGTGCTAACTGTATCAAACAGGTGGGTACTCAGAGTTTGCATTGTCAAGCTTTCATTTGAAGTTTTTGCACATAGACCTTTTGCTACATCTGTGGCTTGGCTTGAGTAGACACCATGAGATGATTAACACCAGTGGAAGCATCCTGTCTGCCAACAGCATCGATCCAACACGATGGCCGAGGTCAAGATCACTAGATTGGGTTTTTCTAACTTTGTTACCATAGATTAAACAACTTCCTACTTTTTTTCTGTTGCACACATAGCTCATCATTTTACTGCATCACAGCTTTTGTTCTCATTAAATGAGTTTGTCTCGAACAGGTTCAGTGAGATGAGCAGGAGCTGGTTAAAGCAAATGCCAGCCTCAAGTTCTGGAGACGTACTTTGTTCACGTACCTTCGCAACCTCCTTGTTATTGAAGCCATCTGTCAGTCCCTCCCTCGCAACTCTCCCCACGTTTCTCCCTGGAAAGCTGTGACTGTACTGAGCTGCAGTTGTCATTTTGACAGAGCAGTTTTTAATTGCATATGTTTTGGTGCTGTGTGATGGGAACGACACATGGAAAAGCTGATCTTTTGCTCGGCATTGCTTTTGCAGACCAACAGTCGAGTGTTGGTGCTGGCACTGTGCAGAGCTGCCAGCAAGTTCTGTTCTGCAATGTCAGGTGTCCCCCTATTAGCAAAAGAAATGGAACAGGGGAAATTGTGTGGTAGAAGAGATGGCTCCAGCATTTGGCAAAGGCTGGGAAACGCATCCTGACATACAATCCCTGTGTTGTATCTCCTGTGTGTTGCCCTGCATTCATAGAGTCACAGTGAGAAGCTGCATCTCTGACTGGAGGCTTTATTGCCAGTCTGGTTGAATGTAGGTGACAGTTTGGTTCTGTGTCAAATGAGCACATTTTTGCTTGGGATAATCTGTCTCAAGGTAAATAAGGCATTAGTATCATAGAATCTCAAGGGCTGGAAGAAACCTTGAAAGCTCATCCAGTCCAAGCCCCCTGCCAGAGCAGGACCACCTAGAGTAGGTCACACAGCAGCGCATCTGCACACTCACCCCTTCCTGACCCGTTCTTAGCTACAGAAGACTCTGTGCACCAACACTACTTGTTAGCACTTGCCAGGGCGAGTCAAGTTTGGAGGATCTGGGGTGTTTTGTAATATGCAAAAAACAAAAACCCTTCTAAATTTGGGTTTTTTTAAAGAGCTAATAATGCTGGAGATGAAGATGAACAAACTGTAGCCGTGCTGAGGAAAGTACTGCTAATTACCATGGATGTGGTGAAGTACTCGATGTTCATAAGTATGTACTCTCCTGAAAAGTGGCATTTTTAGAAGTGCAGAGTATTGCATAACCACAGGAGAGCAGATGCATGTAAGAACTCACAACTTAAACAGATTCTCTTGAAATATTGAGTTTGGGCGCTGAGAAAGCAGTTACCTACCTGACAGGTTGTGTCTCAACACCCCCGAAACCCCCACAGTAATCTCTTGGGGGAAAGATAAGTTTCATTGGCACTGAGCACCCCAGTGAGTGATTTGAATTCCAGCCACTTTTGTCAGCTTGAGTTTAACAAGTATTCCTTTTGCATATCTCTGCAGTTTCCCCGTTCACAGTCAGCATTTAAGGGAGTGTTGTGATTTCACCAGATTTTTACTGTAAGGTGTTTAACTCACCTTAACTTTGACAAGAAGTATCCTTAGTAGCTGTGCTGGAGAAAACGTGCTCCTTTCAGTGACCACTGTGGACTTCTGCTATGGTCCTTACCTTGCATAGGATACAATTTAAGGGGTTTTAATCTCTTGTCCATGAGCAGCGTGCACATAGAGCTACAAGGTCAATACACTGAAAATGTTCTGGTGTAGTGCTGTCAGACAGCTGAGGACATGGTTCCATTTGTCCTAACAAAAGGCAGGATGGTGCCTGCTGGCTTTCCATGAAGCCTGACTGATTTATGCCAGGCAGGAGTGAGCCTTCACTCGTCTGTGTTTTGCCCCAATGTGTATATTTGTTTGGAATGAGTTTTGTGTTAGGTAACTGGAGTGTTTGCCTAACAGTAAATAAATCAAAGTTGCAGTGTCAAACTAGGTCACCCATTCTCATGGTTTGTAGCACTGCATATGCTTTTGGGTACATCATTGTGTGCTGTATTACAGAACCAACGTGCCATCTCCCAGCAGTATCAAAAGTGCTGCCATCCTTCAGAGAGAGCCCCAGTGGAAGACTGATGAGACAGGATCCTGTGGTTCACTTGTCTCCAAATAAGCAGGGTCATGTAAGTTATCCTGAGAAAGGAATTCTTTAACGTTCTGCTTTTGCTCTACAAGTTCTTGATACCAAAAGTGTTGCTCAAAGTTGTATTTACTGTCGTTTTAAGAAAGGAAGAAACCCTTAATCTCTGTTACCTGTTAGAAGATGGAGGAAGCAGTACAGCAGACCTGTTGTTTCCTGAGCCCCACAGAAGCGAAGCACAGCCTACTTGACATATTTGTTAGTTAATAGAGTCTTGCTGCCAGCTGAACAGCAACTTCTTGTTTGTTACCCTGTGATAAGTAGATTTGTGGGAGGTTACAGAGCTATTCCTAGGCCTCACATGTATTTTATAATGTAGCACTCATCTGCTTCTTGGAAACAGGAAAGTGATGTTGCTTTTGGGTTTGCGTTTTCTCCACTTTCCTTATCTAGCATAGCTATTACTGCCTTTCCATAACCTGTTAGGAGACTTTGTCTGGAAGGTCTCCTGGAAAAAAAAAAAAAAAACAAAACTTCTCTTGTTTTATTCCTGTTTAAGGACTAAAGGGTAAATTCTGCATTTGTGTTTCCAGAGTGAGATAGTCTCACCTTTCTGGAGCCTGTCACCTCCTGAATTACACAGAGAGGCAGATCTGTGCAGTAATGCTCATAAATTTAAAATGTCATCAGAATTATTGAAGTCACTAGAATAACCCCCACATACATTTTAAACTTTGAATTACTCAATAAGCTGCATCTCTTGGGTTTCTGTTTATCTGTACAGCAGCTAAAATAGGCACCTGTGTCGCAGGATTCTACCGAAAGTATTATTTGCATTCCTTTAGACGTGAGAGAGCCTCTAATCAGTTCCTGTGATTTGCTTCTGCTTACCAGCCTTCTTCTTTCAATACAAGTGGCAATGTTGCTTTGAGGTTATTAATTTATAACAGCACATCTTTATTTAAAAAAAAGCCCAAATAACCAAACCAGCCACCACCTAAAAAAGCCCCCAACAACAACACACCTGGCTTCATATCCTAAGGAGCACAAACTAGATTTTGTACTTGGACTGGCATGTTTTAACATGAGGTGTGTCTGGCTGTGTGATGATAGGATACAGAACTCGTTAGCTTGCATGCAGGGTGCAGCACTGGAATTAGTAATGCTTATGTTCTTTTTTAGTCTTCATCTGTTCAAGTTAAGTCTTTATTATGTGAGCAGATTGATGAGGGGAATGATGCAGTTTGTAATGAAGACCAGTAATTTTAATTGGAGAAAACTAGCACTCCAGATCAGCTTACTGTTCCTCCTGGTTTTCTGTCAGTTCTTGCTTTTTACAAGTCCAATACCTACTGAAAAACTGCTTCAGTTCTGATTATGTAGAACATCAGAACTCAAACAAATTCTGTAGATGGAAACTAAAATTAAGGAATTCAGATAAATGTAAAGACCCCAAAGGTTGGTGAGCTGCCTACACATCAGTTCAGTGGTGTTTCAGTGGTTGTTTACAAGGCACACTCCTGCTGAGGAGGAAATACACCCTTCTACAAAGGGTTAGGAGAAGCAATGGTTGTTTGAGTCGAACCTTTTGACATGCACTTGGGTTATTAAAATAACATGCACTTTCTGTAGATTGGTTACACTTCATGTTCTAAAGTGCTGACTTCTTCAAATCAGGATATTTTTTATACTAGTTATGAGCCAAGTCAAAATCAACCAGTTTCATTGTACTGGACTGAGCAGTGGCTTCCAAATTCACATGGGAGCTTTCGCAGTGCCCCCAGCGCACGTCCAGTATAGGATCATAGAATGGAAGAGCCCTTTAAGCTCATGGAGTGCAGCCTCTGTTCCAGCCCTATCAGCCACCAGCCCATTGCCCTCAGTGCAACACCCACCCGGCTCTGAAACCCCTCCAGGGACGGTGACTCCAGCAGCTCCCTGGGCAGCTGTTCCAATGCCTCACAACCCTGTCAGCAAAGAAATTCCCCCTCACATCCAGTCTGAACCTCCCCTGGTGCAACTTGAGGCCATTTCCTCTTGTTCTGTTGCTTGTCACTAGGGAGAACAGACCGACCCCCACCTCGTTATAGTTTCCTCTCAGGTAGTTGCAGAGTGAGAAGGTCTCCCCTGAGCCTTCTTTCCTCCAGGCTCAACAGCCCCAGATCCCTCAGCTGAGACATGCTGCAGATCTTTTCATAGCTTGGTACCTGCCTCTGGATCCTCTCCAGCACCTCGATGTCCTTCTTGTAGAGAGGGGCCCAAAACTGGACACAGTATTGGAGGTGACATTTTAGAGTTCTTTAGTCTCCTCAATGTATCTATTTGATACCTAAAGGTAAAGCAGCTCATAGTGTGCAATAGGTGACTTTAGTAACTGTTTCTTTCCTCGTGCTCTCTGTTGCCATAATAGTGAAATGACCCTCTGAGTGTGATGATTGTTGTTTCCCGTGCAGTCTGACAGCCACTACTCCAGCCACTCCAGCAGCAACACGCTCTCCAGCAACGCCTCCAGCGCACACAGTGATGAGAAGTGGTACGACAGCGGCGAGCGCACCGAATCGGAGCTCAACAGCTACAACTACCTTCAAGGGACCTCGGCCGATAGCGGCATAGACACCACTTCCTACGGCCCCAGCCACAGCAGCACCGCCTCCCTGGGGGCAGCGACGTCTCCCCGCACGGGGCTAACGAAGGAGAAGGTGGCACCCCTGTGGCACAGCTCCAGTGAAGTGGTCTCCATTGCAGACAGGACATTAGAAAAAGAAAGCCACCTGGACCGCAAGACTGAGTCTTCGCTCAGCCTGGATATTCACAGCAAGAGTCAGCCAGCCTCCAATCCCCTAACGAGGGAGAACAGTGCTTACAGTCTCAGCGATGCCGTCTCACACACAAGGTAATTTTCACCTCTGAGGAGATTGACCCCTCCACGCTCATTTCCCCATTCTCACTTTCTAACGTATCCAAAGTGAGAAGTGAATGTGGGGGAGAGAGAGAGAGAGGGGTTTCTACTTATGTTAACCAGTGTTTTGGAAGATCTTGCTTGAAAATGAAGACCACCTTTAATCTTCTCACCTGCTACTGCTTATAACACTGCAGAACATCTTAGAGAGCATACGCTGTGCTGCTGCTGAAGGACAGACAGACACGTATCTGGTGCATTCATGAGGAATCTCATGCAGCAGTTGCAGTTCATACACAGATCAGAAAGGGGATCAGTCCATTTTATCAGTGAACAGTTTCACATGGGGCTCTTTTTCAGTCATTGCAGTACACATTTCAGATGTTTTGTGCTTTTTCCCCCCTCCCCAGTATTTTTGCTCAGAGGTCTGCAGTTGATATGATCAATAGTGAGAGCAAGTTGCTTGGGAGCGCTCGCTTGTAGATGTTAATCTCACCCTGCCGCAGGCTTGTGGGTACGACACGTTACAGTCACCTTCCTTCTCTCCCTCGCTTTTGCCAGCTGTAAAATTGGCAGTAACAAGTACAACGTGCTTAAACACTTCAGATGGAAGAGACCCACGTTACCAGTTACACAGAGCTACTGAAAACCTTTTAGACCACTTTCTTAACCCATTTCCCACAAAGTATTCCATGTGCTTTTTTTGAAGAGAGCTTACACTGTGTCATACAAGCAACAAGCAGAAAAGCACAGCTCTTGCAAGGAAGCTGTGTGATCATCGTTTGTTAGCCTTGAGGAGCCCGACCGGGGCATTTTTATCCTTAATGTACCTCAAATAGCTCCAGACTGGGGATTTGAAGCAATTTGTGCTAATTGTTTTGAGCAAAGCTACATTTATGCAAGGATTAGATGTTTATCTGACAGTTTAACAACTCCTCATACAGTAGCTGCAAACAGGGGGTTGTCATAGAGACTGCAATGGAGCAAACCATCTCCGTGTACTTTTGTCGTGGCAATTTGGATTGAGTAACCCAGTAATGCTGGTGCCACTCTGGTTTTCTGTCTCTCTTCATTGGCCATTTTTGACACCAAATCTCATAGTGGGTATAAACCTCACCTAGCTCTTTGAGACCGATGTTTCCAGTAGTTATGCACGTGTGAAGGATAGGAGGGAGTCTGTAGAAAAACCATCTGCAGAGGGATTGACTTAGATTTTGGGCAGTGTTGGCATCTGCCCCTTTCTTGAAGCTGAAAAGCTCTGTGGTGGTTACCTGCAGTTTGATACCTTTCCTTTTGAGACAAGCAAGGTTACATGAATTTACCACGTGCCCCACGGTACTTGTCTGAATGGAACAGCAGCATTAAATGCGAGGTTGATCTCCAAAATGCTGATTGTAGTGGAATTGTCAGTAGCATTTGCATTTGGAAGGATTTTTTTCCAGAAGCAACTGCAAGAAGGCTGGTAGATTTCTGTGCAGTTGTTGGAAGCTTTGTTGTGAAGGTGTGTGCCTAATGGGAATGGTGTCTCTGTACATCTCAGGTTCTGATTTCCTCTCCTATGAACACCAAGCTGGGTTAGTTCAGTAGAAAAGCTGAAAATAGAGAGATATCTTCTCAGGGCAAGCATACCACCTTGACAGCATTCATCTTTGTCTTTCATGGATATGATTTGCAGCTTGACTGAGCACTTCAGTCTGGGATGTTGTCTCATTATTTGGTTTAAGATAGCATCGTGTCCCTAAGCATGGTATTTTCTCTTGATTAGTTTGTGATGTTTCTCATCTGTTACTGAAATTTGCAGGTAAAGGTTCCACAAGCTTTATGGTAGAGAAAACAGTTCTTACAGTTTCATTCTCTTTGCAAAGAGGAGTAGGAGCAATTTGTAGAACACATGGGGCTTGGTATTTGAGCAGTACTGCAATCCTTGCACCCACCTTGTTTATTTTGAAGGAGAAATAAAATAGGCTGACTTGTGTTGGAGCACTGGCAGGGGCTGCCCAGATGGGCTGTGGAGTCTCCTTCCCTGGAGACATTCAAAACACACCTGGATGAGTTCCTGTGTGACCTACTCTAGGTGGTGCTGCTCTGGCAGGGGATTTGCGTTCAAGATCCCTTCCAACCATTCAGACTCTGTGATTCTGTGTTCCTTCTTTATTATTTCTTATTTTTGAAGATTAGGACGTGTGTTTAGTGGCTCATAAGAAAGCAAAGATGTAGTCTGGTCTGAAAAGCTTTCATGGTGTTTCTGGTGGAATCCCCAGTTGGTGGTTGCATGCTGAAGAGAGTGATGCTGACCTGAGGAAGCCTTAGGTCCAGCTGTTTGCTCCCAGCTCTCCCAGAGCTCTTTCCATGGAGGCACAACAACTTGGAGCTGGTGGCTTGTTAAATAGGCACTTCCAAATTACAACCACAGCAGCCTGTTTCAGAGAGGTGAGGGAGAGGAGAGTAAAAGGTGACTCTGAAGAGGCTACTTTCCATGAGAAATGAACGACTTAATTGGTGTGTTTCTCCTCCATCAGTTTCTAAATCCTGACCCTTTGTTGCTTCTCACTTTTTTCCCCCTTTGCCTGCGGATTCCAGAACGTCTGTAACGTCTTCAGACTCAGGTTTCTGAGCAAGAAGAAAGGGAATTTGGCCCTAAAAAGAACTCAGTGACAAAAGAAAAGAAAATAACCACAAATTAAGAGTGTTTGTGTCTGTAGAAGACAGGAGCGATAATTAGTGTTCGGATCATTTGATGGCACATAAAAGAACTCGTACCTGAGAACTGGTGGCAAAATGCAAATTATAGTGATTAACTTTTACAGCAAAGCTTCTGACTGGGTTTTCTTTTTCTTCTCCACCCCCATTCCTAAAGTCCTTCCTGATGATTGTGCAGATTTCTCATAGCAGTCCCAGGAGAATTGCTTTATGTAGGCCAGTAATTACACAGAATCATTAGAGCTGAATGTCATTAAATGAAGCCATATGTGCTGATGGCATGAGTTCTCCAGGACAAAAATAAAACCTAACTTTCACTTCCACCCAAACTGGACGGTTTCTTGTGGTCCTGTTACCAAAACCGAAAGGAAAGTCCTGGCTATTTTTAATCAGTTTTCATGGCTTCTAATAATTTTAAGATACTTAAAATATAATTTAGTGATTGTAGAGTAGTTACAATGAGTGGCCTGTCTGTGATTCTGATTCTTGCAGGTTGTCATGTAGTAGTTGAATTTGCCTTAATTTCATCCTTGATGTCTCCGTAATTGAAGTGGGAGGTGGGGGACTGACAGAGGCTTATCTCTGTGTCCTGAAAGTATAAGGACCAGATTTCTTCCAGATGTAATCAAGCTGGTGCAGGTGTCTGTTAACAACATGAGGAATCTCTGCATGCTTCCTGGTTGTCGGGTTATACCTTCCCATCACTGCCAGTGCTCCAGCACCGATTTAGTTTCTCTGGTTTATCTGCAGCCTTCTGTTCTCCAAGTGTGCTCTCGGTTAACAAGTCTCTTTATCTGTCAATATCCTATAAGAAAAAACTATTTCACTGTGAGGTGAGGGAGCCCTGGCCCAGGCTGCCCAGGGAGGATGTTAGAGGCTCCTTGCTTGGAGGTCTTCAAGACCCACCTGGACACGTTCCTATGTTACCTGATCTAGGTGGGACCTGCTTCTGCAGGGGGGTTGGAGTAGATGATCTCTAAAGGTCCCTTCCAACCCTGCCATTCTATGATTCTATTGGCCTGCCTGTGTTTACTTGTAAGATGAAAAGTCATATCCACAGCTCCGTGTGTAGATCCTGAAGCAGAATATCCTCCCAACATATACTGTATTGTAAAACCAGAGCTCAAAACGTACAGTACACTTTGAAGTGTATTTAAAACTGATGTCTAATTTCCTTGCTTATTTGCAAGGCTGCTCTTGGCATTTATGATATGATACACGTTATAATAAACATGAAACTAGTAATACCTAAAATACACAGCACATATCTACAGTATGGTCCATAATATTACAATTATTGTATGTGCTTGTGCATTTTGTCTGTGTATTTTATGTAGAGCATATTGAACATCTTTTTTTTTCTTTTACCCTCTTTGCCTAGTGGCCTCTCTGGGAGTTGTTGCTGCATTTTTACCCAGTAGCACTTCCTTAGGAGCTACCTGCTGGATTAAAGAATTCTGAGATATGATCAGAGCTTCCCTTTTCCTGCACTGAAGCAAAAGTCTTCTCCACTTCTTGAGTGTATTTAGAAGGGGGTAAAAATGGGAGGAGGGGGGGAAATAGCCATATGTTTTCTTTGAAGATGGGCACCTTCCCCAGATCTTGGTGGCTTAGTTTTGTGCTGGTGATGCCTCACAGATGGGCTGGTTTACTCAGCATGTGTAGGAGTTTTCTTTTAGTATTGAAAAAGATGAGAGAAATGTACTACCTCTCCCTCGAGCTGTTTTTCCTCTGCTTTCTTGCTACAAATTATGTTTCTTTCTACCTTTTACAAATGAGAAGTTTGTGATCTGCAGTGCCAAGTCTACGGGCTTGATGGACAGAGGGAGCTCCTGTGTTTTCTCAGTCTGCCATCTTTTGTATAGGCCTTTCAAATGTACAGATGGAGGGAAGAAAAAGAAACAGCTGTATAATACAAAATGAGTGTTTTTCTCATTCGGTTTGCATGCCTATGGGGAGATGCACCTTGCCTCTGGTGCAAAGGACTTCCCTGTTGGATGGAAGCGAGGGCTGCAGCAGCTGCTGCTGCTGGAGGTGGAAGTCTGCTCTGACTCCTCCATTAAATCCACAGCACTTAACTGTTGGCACTCATGGTGCTTAACTTGAGCCATATGAAAACGAAACATAGTTGAAGGTGGTATTTTAGACTCCCATCTGTTGTCAACAGAGTAAGAGGAGAGGCTTCGAAGCATTTCATTCTCCCTCTGTATCTGAGACACCTGATTTAAGGTGAGGAGAATCCCTTCCTAAGTATGTTTTCCCGTTGGCTACAGTAGGAGCCAGGCAGGTGGCATAAATTAGATAACTGGCTTCTCTAAAGCTAAATGTAGGTGAGATGATTTTCCCAGGTGGCAATGTAAAGTTAACCTTAGTTTATTTTTTCTGTTCCAGTAAGAGATGTGAAAATGCATTGTCTTATTAAGAAACAAAAAGCCTGGTGAAGAATCTGCTGTTAAGATAAAAAAGAAGAGATTATTCAGTGACTTTATTCAGCCTTCCAGCTGATTTTCGTTTCTCAGTCAGAAGCTGTTCTTTGCCATGGGACCATCTGTTTCGAATTCCTTCCTTGCAGTGTGGGATATGGGGATGAAAACGTGGTTGTGTAGAGTGCTGATAGAAAACTGGTCTCCAAATGTGTAATGCTGCTTCAGTACTAAGGCTGTACAAAAAGCTTTCCTGTAGCTGTACTTAGAAATGCCTGACCTTTTAAGGTTGTCTTAAGCTCTGGTGCCCCTGATAAGATGCAAGTTGTGTCAGACTTGAACATCAGCAGAGCTAAAGAGTAGCTGCCATTTAAGTCCTCTCCTTTCTTCCAACAGTAAGCCGAAGCTGATCCTCCCAACTCTTTTTTTTTCATGTCTAGATAAATTTTGAGACCTCCTCAGACTTTTTTATTGCAAGTGCAACAGCCTTTCAGGCCAAATTTCTCTGAAAAACAATCTGGTTTTCTTTACTGTGTGACAAAAACGTTGGTGGAAGGCCCTGAAGAAGAGCAAGCTGGTTTTTCTACTCTACCCATTGTTGATAACAGTAACATCTCGTGCCCAGTTCTGCTTTAAAAACAGTTAACCATGGTTATATATGTATACATCCATATTTGAGGCAAATTTACTCTTGTATGTTTTTCTCCTAGTACCATGAGCTCGCGACACTCTGCCAGCCCAGTTGTATTCACCAGTGCCAGAAACTCGCCTAAAGAAGAGCTTCATCCAGCTACTTCTCCCCAGCTTGCACCTTCTTTCTCCTCCTCCTCTTCCTCCTCATCAGGTCCTAGGACTTTCTACCCTCGCCAGGGTGCTACTAGCAAGTATCTGATCGGATGGAAAAAGCCAGAAGGGACAATAAACTCGGTGGGGTTTATGGATTCAAGAAAGTAAGGCTGGTTTTTTGGTTCTTTTGTTTGGTTGTCTGCTTTAATCATAAGGAAGCGTTGAGATCTGTGATGCTTCTCTGTAGAAAAGAGACTATTTAATAGAATACTTGGTCTTCTGTAGAACTTAATCTCCAATCTGGAGTTGTGCAGTGAAGCTTAAATGTTTGATAGTTGGCTAACCTCCTTCTTTGTTAACTTGTAAAAGACTTTTTTTAATCATTTCTAGCGAGTTGTGTGGATTTCAGTCTTACTAAAGCTTATTTTTCTTTAGGACTTCTATGAAGTGACTCAAAAGTATTTGAGCAAATATTAACAATCCTCTTAACACAGAGCCAGAGTTTTCCTTAAGCCTCTCATCCATGTAGTGGAACTGTGCATGCTGTGCATTAGCTGTATGGCACTCCACGCTGCCTTGTTAAAATTGCTGCCAGAATGCAGTGTAACTGGCTTAAAAGCAAGCCAAGATCTCTCTGCATTGCAATAGGCAACCATCTCCTTTGGAGGAGAAATTGAGCAACAACTTACTAGTGAAAATGTTGTTTCTTGAAGTCTGGTGTGACTTGGAAAGCAAACGATTCAGGAAGCCCATTTGCAAGTAATTTATTCGTCCCTCCTGGAGTTGTACTGGATCCAGCACGGTATCCCTAGATGGTACCAATAACTGGATGTCAAAAGGAAATAGGGAAACTTGGCAATAGAAAGCCAGTTGAAAGATGTAAGGAGCTTAGTGATTTGCTGCTTTTGGGCTCATTGAAGAAACTTAAGGTTTTTAGTTTTGCTCACTACATGTTTTGTCATTTTAGTAGATTCAATTACTTAGAGGGAAAATGGATCACTGTAGCCTGTAAGTGTGTTGCTGCTTGGTGTTTCTAAACAAGTTCGTTGCTTCACCAGGGATTCATTAAGATGAAACTTCCCTCTTTCATGCCCCCTACCTAGGTTTTTAATTTGAAAATCTTGAGGGTGCTATAATTCTTGTTTCATTCATGCCTCCTGCCCCAGGGCTTTTGAGACCTGAATGTGTCTGTTCCGTTTCATTTAAGACGTCACCAGAGTGATGGCAACGAAATGGCCCACCCTCGGCTGCGTGCTTCAGCCAGAGATCTGCGAGCATCACCCAAACGAGTATCCAAGTCCACTGTTGAAGAAGAGCTGAAGAAATTGATAGATCTCGATAGCCCAACACCTGAATCCCAGAAGAATTTTAAGGTATGCTCAAGAGACAGTCTGTCATCTGTCTCTGTCTTGTCATGGTTAAGTGAAATCTGAGGATACCTGAGGAGCAACACACGTCTTCTGGCACAAGTCATAGTTGTGTTGTTAAAAGAGAAATGTGTAAAGTTACACTTGGTAAGAATTTTTTTCACTGTGATGGGGAGGGAGCCTTGGTACAGGCTGACCAGGGAGGGTGTGGAGGTTCCTTCCTTGGAGGTCTTCAAGACCCGCCTGGACATGTTCCTGTATGACCTGATCTAGGTGGGACCTGCTTCTGCAGAGGGGTTGGACTGGATGAGCTCCCTTCCAACCCTACCATTCTGTGATTCTATGAAGAATCTGATGATTGGGTTCATTGCTGCCTAGTCAATATCAGCTAATACAAGAAATGCTTCACAATTTGAAAAACAAAGGCCATGAAGCTCTAAGATCTCTGCGTAGAAAATGCTGAGTGCTTTCAAAGCTGAAGCATTCATTCATACAGTGTTTACTCAGTTGGGCTTTGCATTGGCCTCAAGAGATTCTCAAAGAGGAGCTTTTCTGTTCTCACCCGTAACAGGCAAATAAAATGCAAGGCATTCCCTGAGTTCTCGTTATGGACTGAAAGTCATCTGTTTGCTGTGGACCTTATCTCCTAGGGACTTCTCTACATTGGAGAACAGTTTCATTATTACAGTCACTACAATATTGTTACAGTTGAGCGTGCAAATATGAAGAGACTACTATACCAAATTGCAAAGAACAATTGGGACTGCTGGCTAATGGAAAATCCTGTAGTGTCGCCTTATGCATTTGAATTCTTCTCTGATTGCATCACTAGACAGTGACTTGTTGACAGTATTGAAACTCTCTGCAGAACACACACTTTTCTGCCTTTCTAATCCTCCTACTGCACAAAGACCAAGAATCCTCTCTAAACCTAAGCAAATATTTATACAGAATCAATAGTCAGAAACATTCCCAGATGTGTTTCAGAATGTGTACATTAATTTTAAAACCCCATCAGTCTGAAGGGAACTTCTTGATTTCTGTGGTCTCCCTGTACAGTCAGTGCTTAATGGCTCAGGCTCATCACCTGGAGCACAAATGGTTTCCACAGCAACCACAGAGAAGAGAGAGCTGCAGTTTCTTTGCTTGTAAAAACCCAAAGTGGCTTATTAAAACCTGTAAGTGCCACATGCCCTGCACAGATTAGCTCAGATGTTACCTTTGTGGCCAGAAGGTAAAAAACCCACCTTGCCAATGGCCAGGTTCTGAGGGGAGTGGGTAATGGGAGCATCTCCTGCTGGTTGTTCTGAGCCAAGGGGTTGTTCTCCTTCCAGGAAGTTCCATTCTGTTGGCAGAGGTGATCCTAAGGCTGTGGAGAGTGTGTATGTTCCCAAGCTTGTTGGTTTTCTGCTTTGGGGTTAGTGAATTGCTTTGTAGCTTGATCTTTATTCCCTGGTGACTGGAACAAGGGTACTAACTCAGGTTACTCTTCTGATAAATTTCTGCAAGGTAATGACTTTCTATCAAACCAGTGATTGAAATCTTTCCCATTTGAAAAGGAGCTGTCGTTTCTGCCCGCTGCCTGATTTATCTCTCACCTTACAAACGGAAGTTGCCCTTAACAATGTAACTTTGACAATTAAAGACAAAAACAGGGAAAGGAAAAACAAATGACCAAAAATCCTCCCTCCTGTCTGTTGGCTGCCAAAGGCTTTATTTGCTTTTAGAATTTGTTTTAGGCTTTGATTTTTATGTCTTGTGCATCTTTTTCTTTTCTTCTCATCCTTCATTACCTCCTCACCTACTACTTAGGTGTGTTATCTCCTCTGACAAGTCACCCTTCTTTCACTCTTCCCTCTGTTCTGTTGCCAGAAGAGGATTCTTACTCGTGCTGTTTCTGTTCCACCTCCATGAAATGTCCATATCCGTGCAACCTTTTCAGCTCAATGTCTGATACTAACTGGCGATTCCTGCTCCTAATTCTTTACAATTAAGTGAACTACACCACCCTTGAGGAAATGCCTCTTGACTTAGAAGCTCTTTCTTTTCCCTTCACCACTTGAGGACAAGTACTGAGGGATTTCAGTGGCTCATAACCTGAACCTGCTGATTGAGCTTTGAGATTTCAGAATAAAACAGCAGCACATAACATAGTCACAGCTGTGTAGCAGCAATTGTCATTTCTGTAGCATTCCCTGTGTGTGCATGGTTCCTCCTGTGATGGGCATGAACTGAGAGAGGCAATGCAGAAGCGAGAATGATATAATAGAAAGTTGACATGGAACGTGGCTTCCCCTTCCTTCCTTGTCTTCTGATGACAGGAGATTTTTGGAAGTAAGCTTCGTGTAGTGTTAATCATACAACCAAAACGTGCAGCAGTCTTTAATGTCAAAGTTTATAATGTTTGAGCAAGAGAAAAATCATCTGGCAGGTTGTCTTCCCCTGTACAGTACCAGTAGTCCCTCCTGCATGCTCTTCTCCTACGTTGTAGTGGAGGATTTTAAGCACAGGAACAGAGTACCATCTCTTCAAACATGTTTTTCCTCTTTCTGAGAAGAGATAACTATTTCAGTGTGCAAGTGACCAGCTCTTTATAATGTTTAAAGACTCTTTCCAGAAATCATATTGCCTCCTTTTTTGTTTAAGCTTGCTTACAGAGCAAATGAGGGCAATGAGGTCTTCTTTTCTGGTTGCTATTTCTCTGTGAAAGCCTTTGGACCAAATTTCAACGAAACCATAAAGAAATGTTATGTCTTAGACACAGTTGCTACAGGTTTTCATGAAAGTGAGCATCTGTGCTGGTGGGAGTCAGTATGTGTTCTTTGATAGCTCACTGGCCAGGGGGCACACAATGTCAGCCTTGTTTTCTGTGGAGCATGGAGGAAGCTGAGATGATGGTGGGGTAAGGCACAAGTTCTCTGACTCATGTGACCATTGATTTTTGGTTCAGATCCTTCTATAGAATCAAAACAGTGGTGCCCAGTGATAAGAGGCTTTTAATGAGGTGGCATTTGCTGGTGGTCTGCCTGCAGAAAGGCAGCCTCCCCCAGGCCCAGGGAAGAGCTCTGGTTGGTGCAGCATTCAGTCTGTCTCTGTAAATGTTCTCTCTGCTACACATCAGCTCTAGAGTCTGCAAGGGCTGCCTCAGATTTCCACCTGAGAAGTTTGAAGGGTATTTAAAAGGTAGAATGTGAGAGAGGCTGGAAAAGACCTGTGTATGTTATCTAAGACTTCAAAGAAACTTTCAAAGTTTCTCTATTGATTTGTTGTTTTTTTTCTCATTTCTTTTTATTTGTTCTTATGAATGTATAGTCACACACTCTGTCCTGTCAGTCTCCCTTTCCCAGCACTCCTACCACAAGGCGTGCCTTGCAAAGGACTTTGTCAGATGAGAGTATTTACAGTGGTCAAAGGGACCACTTCTTCACCTCGCGGGCCTCGCTCTTGGACCAAGCCATGCCAAACGACGTCCTCTTCACCAGCACCTACCCTTCTCTCCCAAAGTCGCTGCCCTTACGGAGGCCATCATACACTTTGGGAATGAAATCACTACATGGTAAGTGCACTTCACATTCTTCTGCTTTCCAAAGAATCCTTTGTGAGTCGTGTGTATGTCAAGAGGATGGGGTGACACTCCCTGTGGTGTCCAGTGACAGGACAGGGGGGTAATGGACAAAAGCTGGAGCACAAAAAGTTCCACTTAAGGAAAACCTGATTTACTTTAAGGCTGATGGAGCCCTGGCCCAGGCTGCCCAGATAAGTTGTGGAGTCTCCTTCTCTGGAGATACTCAAACCTGCCTGGACGTGTTCCTGTGTGACCTGATCTAGGTGGACCTCCTTGAGCAAGGGGTTGGACTAGATGGTCTTTTAGAGGTCTCTTCCAACCCCTACCTTTCTGTGATTCTATGTTAAGAGACAATGCTTGTTACAGCAATTAGTACTTCCATTTTGATTTTGCTAAAACAAGGAGAGTCAAATCATATGCCTGAAAATAAGAAACAGGACAGGAATCGGGTTTTTAACTCATTTCAGTCTTAACTGTGTGACTGGTGGTGCAGTTACCTTGTGGAGAGAGCACGAAAATTAGCCACATTGGATATAAGTTTTCACCACTTCTTCCAGGAGTCATCTGGACCAGTCAGAACAATAGGCAAATTATGTGTGCCTCATTATCCACTGGTGACAACTTCAGGTGTCAATTCCTTTAGTGTGGATATATGGGAATGGCAAATAATGATATCAAAGTGGATAAGTATTAGTGGACATTTGGATGTACAGCTACACCAGATACAACTTTTATTGCACCAGCTGGTTTTGAACTGCTATGAGGAAGGCACTCTGCTTTCTCCCATTAGTTTTAGTGGAAAGGTCTCAGTAGCATTGTCTGATGGGTTGTGTGTTGCTGCATGTGAGTGTCTCAGTTGGTGAGGAGAGGAATTTTCACAGGTTCCCGCTGTACCTCATAAGTAAATGGGTACTAAATGTGTTTTCCAGAAATAGAGCTAGATCTCACAGTGTAGGATCCTGCAGTGTTTTCTGAAGTAGGTATCTGCTCTGGTTTAGTCATGATTTAGTATGTTGCAAGAGGAAAATGAAAAGCTATCAATAGATTCAGCTCAATATAGTGGGCTCTGAGATCGGTCTGGATTTAGCTCCAGGATGCATTTGGTAGTGAAGGCTGCTGAAGAAATCTATTTTAAATTCTTTTCATGTGCCTGTGATCACAAGGCATCATTTTTTAGTGTTGAACCTGACATTTTCATGAGCTGTTGTTTCTGTGTAGCATGTTTCCTGTGTGAGGGGTTAGGAAACCGAGCTCTCTTCACTTCTGCTTTTTATATGCACTAAAATAACTTTGGAGACTTGGTTGCACTTGTAAGGGGCTGGTGGATATGGCTTTTGAGGGCTTTGGGTCAGAAGATTGATGGTGCTGTATCTGAGTAGAGGTGGAAAGAAGCACTTGATCTCTTTTCGGTTTGATGCCTGTATTTTCCAAAAAGGAAACCACAAGACTCTCTTTCACACCAAGCAGGTTACTCCTCCTAGCTCATAACCTGTGTCAACAAAAGAAGATTTTTCCATTGTCTTTAAAATGTAGGGCCTAGATGATAAAAGAGAGCAGCTATTTGAGTGGCACATGAATTGTCTCTCCTTCACTTTTGCCTTTGGTGAGAGGGAGGATTAAGTAGAGCTGGATAGTTAATACCACAAGTATTTGTTGGCTTCCAGCTATTCAAAATTCTTTGAATTCAAAGATCTTAGTAACAAAGAACAGCCATCCCAGAGCACCTACATTTGTTACAAAGAGAAAACGGTGATCTAAAAATTGTCTGTACTCATCTGCCTCAACTATCCAACTCATGCTTTTTAAAACAGGTATTCAGGTTTTCTTCTTCTTCTGTGTCTTTTCACTAATCCTAAATATTTTCATGGTAAGAACTTCACAGATAGTCTTCCCCAAAGAGGGTAGTTATCAGGGAGTCCTCAGGTCATCCATCTACTATCACCTACATAGGGTTATTTCAGGCTTTCTTCATGCTCTGGCTGAGACCTTGAGGAAGCAAGTTGTTGCTGCTTCTGAGCTTACACATGTGATGACTGACCAGGCAATGCTTGTTTTTGGATTGTTCAGCTAATATACTGAACTAAGGTAGATATTTGTTGGTTCACAATTTGGTCTTTCCCTAATTAGTGGCAATAATCCAGTGCTAGGCACCAGTTTGCACAAAAATTACAGGGACTTCACATCCTTCTTTCAAGCTTGCCAGTGTTTTTTCCGTAGTGGGCCATGTCACAGCTTAGGGGTGGATGGGGGTATTTTCCAGTACAGAGCAAGAGGTTTCACTAAACCGCTGAGAGATGGGCAAGGCTCTGGAAGGCATTTAAGGGTTTTCTTGTTCCTGTTCATCTTGGTAGGCCTCTCTTAAGTTTATGAGATTGTGAAGAGATGAGGAAAAATCCCAGTGATTTTTGTATTTTTGCAGGATCAAGGAGGTGCTGGGGAGTGCAGAAGCACCCTGGCAAGGTGCAGAGCCCTCTAAAGTATCTTCAGCTTGTACAGAGGCAGGAGTAGTTGGGTAGAAGAGTTGCTGCTAAGATGCAAAACTTCAAGCAGGTTAAAAAGTAGCTGAATGTCCTGGTGAGAGGCACTGTCTCATAAAAGTGACTCGTAACGTGCTAGATCTGGTCAGCTGCAGTCAGTCAAACATTTTACTGAGCTCTTGTTCCAAAAGTGCTATCCAGAAAGATTAAAAATAGGGTTGCATTAGTACTAAGAATGGAATTTTGGCCTGCTTTTTTTTTTTTTTATTATGGAGTTTATAATTTGTTCTGCATTACTCTAGGAGAGTTTTCTGCCTCAGACAGCTCCCTCACAGATATCCAGGAGCAAAGGCGGCAGCCCATGCCAGACCCTGGTCTTATGCCCTTGCCTGATTCTGCCTCTGATCTGGACTGGTCAAACTTGGTAGATGCTGCCAAAGCCTTTGAAGGTGAGTTTTGAGAATGTAATACTCAGAAAGCTGGTCTTTGGGCACACTTTAAGGAGTGGGTTTGGGTTTTATTTGATCTCGACTTTTGCTTTTGTTGTTGTTACTGTTTCTACTCCACTCTCAAGCTTTAAGCTCATTTAAAATAGCATCTCGAGACTTAAAACAGCCTGAAATCTTGTATGTAACACTTGGATACCGTTTCTTGATACTGGAATCCCTCCATGCTACATTTTGGCCAAGTCTCTGTGAAACTGCCTACTTTGCATTTCATGTAGAGCAGTTACAGACATCACAGTTAGAGTGGAAAAGACACCTGGCACGGGAGTGCAAGAGTGAAGTCAAATAGCAGGGAAAAAGCATCTGAGCACCCTAATGGTTACTGCACCAGCAAGAAGTTTCTGTAGCACGGCTGAAGTGCACTGCCAAGGCAATCTGGGAAACGTGCACTGTTGATGTATCCTTTTCCATTCTTCCCTTTGCATGCTCTGAATACACAGACCTTGCACATAAGTGCACATCCTATGGCACTTCTCATCTCCTTGATGCTTACTGGAGAGAACTATAAGCTGCAGAGATGCATTGGAATTGAAAATGAAACACAGTTCAGCTCAGAGTTATTTTACCTCACAACTACTGTAATCCAGTGGTCCTCTAGGTGCCACCAAACACAAGTGCCTTTTCCTCATCTCTGCATAAATGCTGTCCCACATCCATGGGAGTGCTTTGACTGACCCTGGATCTCTTAGACACGTTATTCTGCATGGTTGAGAAGGTTGTGAAGTAACTCGCTTGCTTGGCTGTTCTCTGTAGTAGCTGTGTACATTGTGAGAGAAGTGCATATCTGAGCTGATGTTCAAGATGGACCTGTGTGTTCTACTGTGTTGCCACAGGAGTTGTAGGATCAGCACATGTCAGAGTTCTGGTATGCAGTCTTGGGAAAGAGTGTTCAAAGAGAGCTTTAGTCCTCAAGAGGAGACAAGTCTGTAGTGATGTGTTTTTCACCACCGTATATGGGTGAAACCCAGGTTTAATGCATTAGACTGAGGCTGACAATTTCTGTTTAAATGATCCCCTTTATTTGTTTGACTGTTCTCATTAACCTTAATCCTTCATTGAAGGCCTCGAACTCCCTTGTGTTTCTCTTCAGAAGTGTGAACAAAGTCAGTGTGGTGAAGGTAACAAACTGAGCTCAGACGAAGAAAAGCTGGGATAACGTGTTGGCTGGCACCTTCATCTCACCACTGTAAAATATATCCAGATTTGGCTTGGAGAGAGAGAATGTCAATATAATCCCAGTCTCTAGTTTCTGCCAGGTGCCAGTAGGGATTGAAAAGCACCAAGCAGGCTGAATTTTGATTTCTGATCCTGGACACCTCTCTTCAACATCACTGGTTGGTGTCTTCAGCACAAGCCCCCAAAATTACAAGTAGTGATATCACTGAACCAAAAGCTGCCTGTGTCCCTGAGCTACACCAGCCTTTAGTATTTTCATTCAAAGCAAAAAAGGAGCATGAAAAATTCCATCAAATAGCAAGCCATCTTAACTTTAGCCTCAGTGAAAGCCCAGAATAAAAAGTTGCCAAGCAGAGCAAGCCAATGCTGTTTTCTTTCCAGTGAGACCAGCAGCTGCTGAGGGAGAAAGATATTAATGTATTAAACAAAAAATGTGTTTGTGGTGCTCTTGGTGCTTGGGAAACTTCATAGGTAGGGGTACAGTCACACCACATGTGATAGTGATTCTGAGATGTGTTTAAAACATCAGAGCAGTTCCAGGACAGAAAGTACAGACTGGAGGCAGGAAAGAGGTTTCACATTTCCATTTGCAAACGTTTTGTAAGGCATAAGGAACAAATTTCAGGTTCTGAAAAATTACATTGGTCACTTCACTTTCCACATGTAAATTGTGCACAGGGAGCTTTTCTTTCCTCAAGATAAAGGGATCCTTTATGGAGTGAAGGAAGTTAAATATAGGTACTGAGTTAATGGTTAATGTCATGCAGTTGTATCCAGGAAGTTCTGCACAGCTCTTTTTCCAGCTTGGCTTCTTGCCTCTCTCAGAACTGGCCTTGGGTGGACTCCCTGACTGCTGCTGGAGTGCATCTGCTTTGCACTCTCTAGCATCTCCCTCCCGGAGAGCTTCTTGGCCTTGAGGGTGATGGGTGATCTGTGTGAGCATACAGCTCTGTGCCAGAGCCTAATACTTGCTTGTTGAATCCAATATGGTGTAGACCTGGTGCAAGTATTTGCAGGTGCCAGTTTGCTTCTGTCAGATGGATATTGATATGTCTCAGCACCACCTTATGTTGTTCGAGATGGGCTTCTTAGACTGCTTTGAGATCCTGCAGCGTAGCTGTTGTGCTGTGCATGAACAGAGAGTCAGGACTGCTGCCATTTTTCTTCCTCTGTATGTTTGCCTCCTCAGTTCAGCGGGCTTCATTCTTTGCTGCTGCTGATGAAAATCACAGACCTGTGAGCGCTGCCTCCAGTAATGATCAGGCTGAGGACCAGCTTACTGCACAGATAAAGCCTTATACAGGGTAAGCAAATACCCCAGATGGACAGGCTTCCTTAGGTGCACATTGGGGAAAAGAGCAGGAACACCTTTATATTTGGAAGCCTTCTCCAGGCTTCACAGAGCTCTTCACAAGTTCTCATGAAGACGGTGGTGGGAACTGAAAACAAAAGAATCATTGGTGCAGGTTCGTTCTTCTCAGAGATGTCCATGAAGGTGTCCAGAGCAATAGTAATTTAAGGCTAGGTTCTTTTAATTCATTTTCTGCATTCCGAGTGTACCCGAGTTCACACCTACACACAGACACTTGGTGTAGACAAGGCTGTTAGCTACCCTGTGTGAAAATATAAACACATCAGTATCTATTCCTGTTTCCTGCTTTCAACAGTAAAGAATCTCCTCCAACTCTTGCCTCTAAAGTGGACCAACTGGAAGGTTTGCTGAAGATGCTGCAAGAGGATTTAAGGAAGGTAAACATTTCATCTGCAGAGAATCTGTAAGACACATGTTTAGTGCTGATAGGTAATGCTAATAACTGTGTAATCCTGCTTTGCCGTGCCTGAGCCTGTGACAGTTTTATCCTTGTATGAGAGAGACATTTTGTTACTGTTTTTTCTCAGGCCATACTTCTAATTATGCAGGGCTGGGGTGGAGTGTCTAAATTTGTAGGCACTCGATGCCTCTGCTTAAATTAGGAAAGTGACTCAGAGTACCTCCACTCCTAATTCAGGTGACGCTGCAAAATGCTTCAGCTGAGTCCATGTGAATGTATCCTGCTGATGTTGAGAAGCAAGAGTATTACCTAAAAATACAACTTTGACTGTGGAAACTTCCTGTATTGTGTTTCTGGCTGCGTGGTCCAAGAAGGATCTGCTGTGGTCGAATTAAAGGTCTCTTAGCTGGAGAAGTACTTGCAGGAATATTTCCAATTTCTTTTAGTTAGTTACCCATCAGCAGTTGTACATACAGAAAGGGAAAGGCCGATTTTATTTCCTCACTTCAGGAGCCACCTTCTGTATTGGAATTTAAGATAGAGAAATCCTGCTCATTTGAGTGAAAAGTGAGGAATGCAATGTCACAAAGGTCCCTCAGATATAAACCCATATGTTACTGCACATGAGACCCTTACAGAGGGTGAGACTCATGCTCTCTGAAGAGATTCTTGCCTCTCTACATAGACAGGTGCATGACCTGGAATTTTCACTCAGATAGGAAGGTGACCATTCCCCTGTACTCGGCTTTGGTGAGGCTGCACCTCCAATACTGTGTCCAGTTTTGGGCTTCGCTCTACAAGGACATTGAGGTGCTGGAGAGGATGCAAACTTGGGCTACCAAGCTAGGAAAGGATTTGGAGCATGTCCCACGGCTGAGGGATCTGGAGCTGTTGAGCCTGGAGAAAAGAAGGCTCAGGGGAGACCTTGTCACTCTCTACAGCTACCTGAGAGGAAGCTGTAGCCAGGTGGGAGTTGGGTCGGTTAACCCTGGTGACAAGCAACAGAACAAGAGGAAATGGCCTCAAGTTGCACCAGGGGAGGTTCAGACTGGATGTGAGGGGGAATTTCTTTGCTGACAGGGTTGTGAGACATTGGAACAGCTGCCCAGGGAGCTGCTGGAGTCACCAGCCCTGGAGGGGTTTCAGAGCCGGGTGGATGTTGCACTGAGGGCAATGGGCTGGTGGCTGATAGGGCTGGGACAGAGGCTGCACTCCCTGAGCTTAAAGGTCTCTTCCAGTTGAAACGATTGTGTGATTCTGTTCTAAGATTCTCTAAGATCTGTATTTTTTCCTCACACCTAAGGAAAAAGAGGACAAGGCCAGTCTTCAGGCTGAAGTGCAACATTTAAGGGAAGACAACTTGAGGTTACAGGAGGAATCCCAGAACGCCACCGAGAAGCTGAAGAAATTCACCGAGTGGGTTTTCAACACGATCGATATGAACTGAGAACAGCATCCAGGGAAGGAAACTATCTGTTATGAATATTATTGCTGGGACTGAAGCTTTAATGCCACCTTAATCATGACATGTGAAAGTATAGTCAGAGCACTTCCCTGCCCTCCATCCTTGGATAACCCTTTTTTTTTGCATCTCTGCGCGCACTCAGAGCAATTGCAGATCAACAATCAATGTCTGCCTTTTGTAGAAAAAGAAAAACAAAGTAAATAATTTTAAAAAGGTAAAATAAAAGTTTAACTGCTAAAATGTGAATGTCTATTTTTTTGCACATTGTCTCTTTTATCTGTTCTGTACAAAACGATTTGGAGGAGGGATGGGGCTTGCTGTTCCGCCTGCCTCTGTTTCCACTAACTCCTTTCTCTCCGTTCCAGGTTAATCTGCTTTTCCTTGCAGCTTCTGCAAATACTATGACATCTATAACGTTAGAAAGAAATGTTTATTTTACTGCTCTTCTTACATTGTTTTCTGAAGTATGCCACAGACAAGGGGACGCAATGCAATGTTTTAGGTGTCTCCTCCAGCAACTTGCGCTTGATTGCTAGTGCTACCTTCCCATAGATGACAGAGAACCGCTTGTCCATAGCGTGTGGTACAGTACAACCAGCATCACAACATTTGGAGAGAGGCTAGAGAGGTTGAGCTGAGGCGTATTGTCACACAGTCTCTATTGCATTAGCATTTCTGGTAGCCCTTGTTTCCCGTGGAAACAACGGCTGCAAGTAACTTTAGGAAGGTAGAAGGAGGCGTGTTGCAGTTCATACCGTGTCAGCCTGAGAGATACCCAGTACTGTCGCTGTGCTGCTTCAGTATAGTTCCCTTCCAGGGGAAGCTGTTACTTGCATATGTGCAGAAGACTTAGGCTGAAGTTGTGAAGAGATTAAGATTTCTTTTCCCCGGAACTGTTTCCATGCAAATCCCCCGTGAAGCATCGCTGTGTCCTCACTCTCCCATTCCATTTCTCTGCACTTCTCAAACCTGCCGTGATTTGAGAGATGTTCACTCAGCTTTGTGTTGTATCCCATGAGAGGTCTTATAGATCTTTTACTATGGTAGACAGGAATATGTAAAGGTGAATAAGTGTATTTTTCCAAGTACTGGGATCAGATTGGAGCTCTGAAATCCCCAATCCCCAGTGAAACTGTCTAGCGTGAGATTTCCCAAACTGCCTCATGCCAGGAAAGTTAATTTCTTGTTCTCTGAAGGAACAGCCAACTTGCCACAACATGTTACCTCTCCAGAAAATACCTTGTATGTGTCAGAATGCGACTTGTAAGCACAACTGAACCGTACAGTGTGCTGAGAAACCTTTTCTACTCTCTTCTGAGGCTACCTACAAGTCACTACCTTAATAAATATTGCCTTGCACAAAGTGCAATGTATTTGGGGGTTAATTTTGAGAGCATCCACTCCCTCCCCTTCACCACATTCTCAGACGGACAGATTAAAACCGTTGGGCATAGTCTTGCCACAGAAACTTCCACACAGGCTCTTTTCAAATGCCAGTTTTTTTTCCCCCTGCTCTTTAATCTTGCACCACACAAGTACACTGTGCTTCAACCTCAAACTTCATTTGTGATGCTAATCCCCATGGAGTTCTTCTCTAATGTTTTGTCATGGAAATGGATCTCTTTGGAACTATTTCTGGAGTGTTTTTGTAAAGGTTTAGAATGTCTTGGGTTTTTTAAATGACTTGTATGAAGGAGATTTATATAATGCCTGATATTATTTGTAAATGGGAAATATTGCTAACATCTCTGAGCATCCTGAAGTCTTGCTTTTATTCTCTTTTATTTTGAAGTTTGGGTTTTATTTTATTTCAAAAGGTATTTTGGGACTTGGGGCAGACTATTTATTAGAGTTTTGCAACAGAGTTCTTCTTGTATGATGCCACTGGAGGCTACTTGTAAAATTCTGACAATAAAAACTCATTTTAAAGGCTCTTCTAAATCATTTTCTTCTGATTTTGTTCAGTTTGTCGTTTTAAGACTCTCCAGAGCATCCATTTCTTCCTGCTTTCTTTTTGTACCGCTTTTCCCAGTGCTTAGTGATAGAAAAGTTTCATGCTCCATCAGATTTAGACTTTTTATCCCTTTGAAGGACATTCCTTGGTATGTACACGCACATTTCATCCCTTCACTTTTTACTTGTGTTACTCCACAAATTTGTTTTCATTCCCCAAGGGTTTTGCTGCCTTTTACCAGTGACTTTGGACTTCGTCGTGGTGAAGGAAGGAAGGAAAGTGATTTTTTTTTTTTAATCAGTTCTCAGGATTTTAGAACTTACTGGGAAAGTTGCCTGGCACATCTGCCTGTGGGGACCTACAGCTTTCAGCATCCCAGAGCTAAACCTGTGAGCAAGCAACGTTAGTTGTTAGATTTGTTTTGTTTTCCAGGTCTCCTCCTTTGACTTGAGAGAGAACCTTGGACAAGTATTGATCTTTTTTTTTTGGTCCATTGGATCACCGTTGTGCATGGCTCAAAAATGTGGAAGCAGGTTGGTGTGCAGGAAAGCATCTTCCAGGCTTACCGAGTGGACCCTTAAAAAGTACATAAGGAAAGAAAATCCATCTCTGGCTAGCAGTGAAGCATCTGACCAAGGGAGTTCAGAAGCAGCAGGAGCAGATAGAAGCATCTGATAGAAAAATAAGCATTGAATGTTGGTAAGGAAACTAGATGCTATCTTACCATTGGATACTGGTAACTGAGTTGAAGCAGACAGTTTCCTGGAGGTCAAGGAGTTGCCCTGCCCATGTTCATAGGGAATTCACACCAAAGTTTCCCACCATGCACGCTGCTAGGTCACCCTAGACCAGGGCAAGATCTAGCTTGCAGAAGTCTCCTCCCAACCTCAGTAATGACTGGCTGGAGCAGAAGGTAGGTGCCTATGGGAGGAGTGTGGGTAACAAGGGCTGCCTTCCTACTCGTTTCTCCCAAGAAAGTGATGTTTTATATTCCTGGAAACAGTTTTGTGTTCCTTGTCCATGTGCAGAGGTGCTGTGCTCACTGTGACTGTTTTGGATCCCAGTTTGGATTGCCTTCTCTCAAAATCCCCAAACCAGGAGGGGTCACCACAGGGGGACTGCAGCTTGCAGGGTCAATAATACTCCTACAGAAGTGAAGTAGGGGGTAGGCAACAGGTCAGAGGGTATCGGGCTTCAGTAAGAGGTGAGCTGTAAGGCACGCAGGAGGTGGGTTTGTTAGGGGCGAGGGTGGCTGGAATGAGACTGAGGAGACAGTTAATGGGGTTTGGGGAGAGGTGTTTTGGTAATAAAATGCCATGAAGTAAAACCATGAAGGTTTTACTCCTCTAAAAGTATGGTTGTTGTGTTCCTGTAGGAAGCTGTGTTCCAGACCCCATGAATGGGTATTGTGAGGAAGCTTTTTCCTTTTGTGTGGAAGGTCCCCATGAACCAGCCACAGTTTGGCAGGGTTGTCTTATCTGCATTTAAAATGTTTATATAACTCTTGTCTCCTAGTGCATTCTTCTGGGTAGGTGGTTAACAAATCCTCTTTTAAAGCAGTCATCTGTCTCCTAGCAGACACCTCAGTATGGTGTTAGTCCTGTATGTGAGCAACTTGCTTTGCTGCAAGACAGTGGGGGAACAGAGGCAGTTGCTATTTACCATATGGCATCCAAAATTGAATTCCCTGGAGGAGAGATGACACTGTCTTGTTCCTCCTCCACTGCTGCAGCTGCAGCAGAGTCATGGGTTTTGCTGGGGTGGTTACTAACAGACAGGAGCCGGGCAATGAGATGATGACACTTACACAGATTCTTTGTGGTATCAGCTGTGCTGAGGAAGTCCTGGCTGTGCTGTTGGAGGCAAGGCCAGAGGGGAAGAAAGCTCTTAGAAACATTTACTTTAGAGCTCTGCAGTAAGAGGCCATTTCTTTTCTCTAGCAGAGGTTTCAGCTTTGGCTGGGTGTGAGGGGAGCAAGGCTGAGGATTTTGTGCGAGTTGGGACTTGTTGGAGACTGAGGTATGGATTTGGACTCCCATTTCCCCAGGGCAGGCAATGGCCGATGGCAGCTACCTGCACCTCTTTACTGCAGCAAAGACTGGCTGCAGCCACTGTCTAGGAAAGGCAGACCCTCTCCCAGTTTGCACAGAAGCAGTCTAGGGGAGTTGCTTTTAGCTTTGGGGGCAGATAGAGCTGTTTGCAGAAAGACCTGTCAGGGTTTTGCCCCACTTGGTGTGCAAGGTCCTAGAAGGCAAGTCCCTCTCTCTGGCTTCTCCTGCACTTGCATGGAAATGTTTTCCTCCAGAAAACTTTTTCTGTGTGTCTGAAACAGCCTAAGTTTCTCCCAGACTTTCGGTACCTGAATGATTTCAAGAAGGATGGGCTGTTTGTGGCCAGGCAAAGCGGCCAGCTCAAATGGGAGCTCCTGTGGGGAGTAAAGCCAGGGTGCTGCAGCAAGCTGCATGGCCTTCCCAAGCTGCAGGGACAGAGGCTGCAGAGTTTGTGGTCTGTCACAAGGTAACTCAGGTTGGAAGGATCCTCAGGAAGTGTCTTGTCCAACCTCCAACCAAAGCAGGATCAGCTCTGAGATCAGGCCTGGTTCTGTGGAACTATATCTATTTGGGTCTTGGAAAAAAAACCTCCAAGGCTGGAGACTTCACAGTCTTCAAATGAACTTAAAATGAAGTTTGTGTGGGGTTTATTAGTACAAATGTATAACCTCAGCAGCAGTTGCTGGCTATGTTTTTGCCTACACTCCTCCAGGAGCTCACAGGCTTTCAAGGAAAGCCTGTGAGCTGTTCCCTGCCTGCAGCAGAACACCCAGTTTTGCTTTCCCTCTGTTGAGCCCAGCAAGGAAGGTGGCCCTGCAGCTGAGCTTTGTTTGCTCCACCAATCCACCTCCTGCAGTACAATTCTGATTTCTTTTCCTAGATATGTCTCCTTTCTGTACTCAGTGCCACCCTTTCACCAAGGCCTGGATTGAGCTCCCTGGTTCTGCTTCACTCTGTTTCACTTGCTGCCAGGTGGGGATGCTGTCCTCTCAGCAGCCATGGGAGGCCAGTTAGAGACTGAAACTAGGATGTTGTGGTTCAAGGACTAGAAATGAATGTGGTTTCCTATCACAGAATCTGAAGGGTCGGAAAGGAACTTTAGAGATCACCCAGTCCAACTCCCTGCTAGAGCACAACCATCTAGAGTAGGTCACACAGGATCTTGTCCAGGTGTGTTTTGAATGTAATAGTGGCAGATGTCAGCAGTGACTAACTAGAAAGAGATTTCATGCCCCGAGCGCGAAAAACCCCACACAGGAACTTGGTTCTGGTGCTGTTTTGAACTGTAGTTTCCTTCGCGCAGTTTGTTCATTCAGTGGCTGGTGCAGCAAGTGACTGCTATGCTGATCCTGGCAGTGAAGCTCTGCCTGTACCTGAGCAAAGAGCCTGAGTCAAGCAACTGAAGCAATTGTCTGAACAAAAAAGCCTAACCCTGCCTTGAGTCGAGGTGTATTTGCATCTTCTTTGCATCTAATACCCAAAATAAGAGTTTACTTCGCTGGAGTTGAGAGGCTCAGTGATCACTTATCTGTTTGGAGGGAACAAGCTACGTCATGCCCAAAGAGCTGTGTGCCAGAGATAATGCCTGGGATGTGTCTGCCCACATGCAGCAGAAACAACCAGTGTGTGCTTGCCTGGCACTTCAGTGCTCAGGGGTTTTGGTGCAGTCCAACTCCACACCGAGGAGCAGCCCAGAGCTCTGTCTGTTGCGCTAACTTCTGCTGTAGGCATAGTATGGATGGTAGTTTGAGGAGATTTCAGTCTCTTGTTTCCTCCCTGCCCATCATAGTCAGTCCTAACAGTGGAGTGACACAAAACCACATCCATTTGCTGTTGACATTCTTTGCAGCTCTTCAAAGGTTGTGTTTTTTCACAGTGAGCACAAGTGTTTGACAGATGCCATTCTTCCTCACGGCTCCCTCGCAATGGCAGACCAATCAGTCACCACAACTTGCAGACCCTAATAGTATCATTGATTGGCAGATTGTTTGGTGACCTTCCTTGTTTTTTGTGTTCTTCCTCAGCTCATATACCCAACATGCAGCCCAGGACAAAAGAGTGGGCAGAGAGGAGTATGTAGAACCAGCTTCTTGCCTGCTGAGGGGTGCTTTTTACTGTGGATGCTTGCTTGTGTTTTGCCATACTTAAGGCTGTTGAAATTGGAGGATTTGGCATGCATGAAGTTTTCAAGGTGACCTGAAAGTCCCTCATACAGGGCAAACCAAAGCTGCACTGTGTTCTATTAACTGTTAAGCACCGAGCAGGAAATTGTCTCTTCTTGCTGAGAAGCTTCAAGAGGTTTATACCTATAGCATGGAAAACATGAGTTCCCCTTCTTGTCATGTAATTTCTCTTTCAAGGCTTCCAGGACCTAAAAACCACACTGAAACTAATATTGCTTCCACACCTCTGATTTGTTTGCCCTGATGTCCAAGTTAGATCTTATCTGACATTCTCTGCTAGAAACCTATAGCTTTAGTAGTTCCTGTGTGACCTACTTTAAGTGGTCCTGCTCTGGCAGGAGGGTTGGACTGGAGGAGCTTTCAAGGTCCCTTCCAGCCTGTGAGATTCTGTGATTGAGATTCTGTGATTTAGCCAGATTTGGTTTTTAACTGAGCCACCTTTATTAGACAGTTAAAATCCAGGTCCTATCTTCAAGCTACATAGAGATTCATCAGCATTAGAGCATGTAGAGTGGGTCTCTGGTCTGCTGTAAAATGTTCTCCCCAGGTTCTGCCAAGCTTGCAGGTCTCGGGCGTGCTACTGGCATCATTTCATCTATGTGGCCCAACAGGCAGAAATGATGGCAAGTGCCTCCCAGAAAGGTGCTGGCAGGCAAAAACATCCCTGTCTGAGGTCAAGAAAAGTCAGACAACAGGCAGCAGAGGAACTACAGCTGACCTAGACATAAGCCTTTGAGGTGTTTTCCCAGTGGCCTCGTGGCCAAAAGAACAGGAAAAACCAGGGCTGCACTCTGGTCAGATGCCAACCATTTCATGACAAGAAAGGGGAGAGGCAGAGTGAAACCCTGCGTGTAAGCACACACTAGTGTCTCTCTCACTGAAGTTTCCCCAATGAGAAGTGACACAGTATGGAGCATGACTTTGGGAACACAGAGGAAAATGTTGCTTCAGCTACATGGGTTGGGGGGGGGGGTTTGGTTTCATTTTTGGGGAGGTGAGGAGCATTATTTTGGTTTTTTAAGGCATACTGTACACTTGCAGTCTAGACTTTTATTAGTTGTTTTATACAGTGCAGATGGGAGGAGATCAAGTGGCAGTACCTAACTACACAGATAGAAGCTGTATTAGTTTCACAAGGTGCTGAAGTGGGTGAAATGTTGAATATTCTGCTGGCCCCTTGAACCTCACCTCTGTCCCTGCGTGAGGGGGGAGAACAGCAAGGTTTCCCATTACATAGCTTTGTGCTTGTGGGCTTTGTAGCAGTGATCAACTCAAAACAGAAGGCTTGCAGAAGAGGGTTACTCTGGGTCATGGAAGAAAACAGGAAAACTTGAGTTCTGGGTGCATGTCTACAGAGAGGCCTAAAAAGCAAAGATGGAAAGGAAGAAAACAAGGCCAGATTTTTCTTAGAAGTGGGATGTCTTGGGGCAGTGTGCTGGGAGAAGCTGGACACCACTCTCCTCTGAAAGCAGTGATGAGCTGGCGAGGTCTCACGCTCACAGGACAAAAATCTCATCAGTGGAGGATTTGTTCACTGCAAATCTCCCAGCAGCTGTGGTTTGGCTCTGGTTCGTGTTTCAGCTGCACCCTGTGCTGAGAGATTTGGATGAACATGTCGGGGTTGGTTAAGTTACAGTAAGAAGTAAACCAGGAGAGTGACTTAAATGAAGCTTATTTAAAGAGTTGAACGTAGTTGCTGTTGGATGCACATCAATCCATTATAGAGGTATTTTATTCTGGCCTGGGCTTAGACTTTTTAGATGTTTTGCTGATGTGTTGATTCTCAGTGTGTCTCAGCACTGAAGCAGGCTGATCTGCAGCTAAATCATAGAATCACAGAATGGTAGGGGTTGGAAGGGACCTTTAGAGATCATGTAGTCCAACCCTCTTGCCAAAGCAGGTCCAAATGTGACTTTTGTTTTGTAATTACAGTATATTTTCTTAATCAGGCATTATTTTGAGTTACTTACTTGAAATGATTGATCCAGGTCTTCCTGTCCCATAACTTCTTGAATTGTTACTATTTATTTTACCCTAGATTAGAAAATGTGGGAGTAAGCCTGCCTGCTTCAGTTTGCCATTGGTTTCTCAGCTTTAAATGAGCCTATCACTGAAACAACACTACTTGGAAAACTGAAATGAGGAATACATTGTTTGCACCTATGTGAGGAGTGCCTGTTGGGGAGAGATGGCTGTAGAGCTTCAACAAATGTTGATTCCAGGCTCTTAGGGGCTTCCATCAGTTCATTTGATTATCTGGGGGTTTTTTTAAGTGTCAGTAAAAAAATGTCCTGTTGGAGTTAGTTTGATATCAATTCAGTGCTGTTGATTAATACTCTTCAGGGCACAAGCACTCAGCACCTAACTGCTACTGTGTACTCGAGAGGTCAACGTTTTTGTGTAAGTCATGACAAAAAAATCACTTTCTGGCACAAAGGTACAAGTTAAGGCATTCAAAATTACTAGCAACCTGTGAAGACACCTGAATCTTAATGCCATCTGCTTTCCTCCAGGTTCTCTGTGGTCTTGGTCTGCTAACACATACCAAGAGCTACCTGACAGGCAAATTGTGGGATGTACAGTAATCCATTAATTATTTGTTTATACATATGGCTTTGGTAATCAAACTGTTCAGCACTTGTCATGTTCAAGAGGCTTCTTGAATTGTGACAGCATGTTTGCATTTGCCTGCCATGGAAAAGTGCGTTAATGCCAAATCAATTTGTTCTCACACTTCTAGGGAATGGTGTAGCATCACAGACAGAACCAGGCAGAACCAAGAAAAAGAAATGTAGAGACATAAGATATGATGTAGCCTTCTATATATTTAATGCCTCACTGATGGCAGCTGAAAATCTCTTCTGCTGCCATGTGTGTGCTGTGAGCTAGTTTTGGCTTTCTGAGATCAGGTATGTTAATAAGTAAGTTCTGATTAAACTGAAAGATGTTTTAGTTATCTTCAGCTGGACATGAATAAATACCAATAATGTTTTTAAACTTCTATTTGTCGTAAGGCCAAGTGTTCTACTTGACCTGAAGCAGTATTCCCCATGGGGACATATAGTTCTCAGCAGCTTGGGTGAGCTGGAAGCCAGTCTAGCTGGGTGTTCAGCACAGGGCTGTCTAGCTTACAGCTACAATGGGGTAGATGGACAGCTTTATTCCCCTACAATACACCTACAGCTATTTGGTGTAGGGACTTCCTGAACAGAGAGGTCATGATTGTATGTGAAAGCTCCCTGTCTGTCCCACAGTGGCTCTGCAAGTAAACCCTCTGGTAGCTGATTCTGAGCTGCCACTCACTAGTTCACCTGCCTCTACCCCTTCCCCAAGTATTCCTAACCCTTCATATTTCTAACTCACCAGAAACTGAGATGGTGTTCTTCCTAAGAATCATTTCAGAGAGTCCATGTTGATACAATGAGGTCAGCACTGCTTTTCCCATGGCCATTATTTTGAATTTCTAGGTTGCAGTTTTTTCCTTGCTGTTTTTCTCACCTTGTCACTTGGTAGCATATGGTTGTTTTGCAGCTCTTCACAGATAACCCTTCTGTTTTTAACTCAGCGTATCCTTATGCCACCAGGAGGTTTGTCACATTTATTACCCACTCATTTTCCAGGTAATTTACCAAGTCCACCAAATATTGCAGCGTTCAACACTCCTCTGATGCTGCCCTGGTGAACTCTTCCTGCTGTGAAAGATCACTGCTTATTTCCACCTTTTATTTCCCATCCTTTAGTCACTCACCCCCTCTTTATTTCCTGGAAGGGGAGAGGTCTGTGCCTGGGTTAGCTCTTCAGAGCACCTCCCTTTCTTGTGGAAGTCACCACTCTGAGCAAGTGCATTGTGGATGTTCACAACCCCCTGGCAGAGGTGGGGAAAGCCAACCATGAACACTGCCAGGTGATGGGGAGAAAAGGATCTGGCTGAAACCAGCTGGGTATAGGAGGATTATTGTGAAGTCAAATGACAGTTGATAGCAAGAAACTGGTTTGCCTTTGGGCTTGCAGTTATGGTGTGAAGCTCTGGATAGGAGTAGAGGAGCAGTTGCCCAGCTCAGCTCTTTCGCACTCCTGTCCTTAGGACCTTGCAGATGGGAAATCTTGTTCAGGTAGAACAAAGCACTTACACTTATCCTACAGAGATTAATCCTGCTATGTTCCCCAAGGATGAGCCAGGCCTAATAAGATCTTTTCTTGTGATTGTCTGTGATCCAGCCAGAAACCTTGAGTAAGGTATTAGCTGACACAGTGATACTCTAATGCACTTTGTAATTCACTTTTTATTCATGAAGCCTGACAGCTATTTTCAAAATGTGCTTCAGGACAGCACAGTCTCCATGGAGAGGTTTCTTCTTGCTGCGTCAGGTACTTTGGGTACCTGACAATGATAAAATGTTTGTGTGTGGCAAGTTTCCTGTGTTAAGAAGGCAGAAGATAGTGGTAAGTATTGCCAAGACAGAGCTAGGAACTTGGCTCCAGGACTCTCCTTTTGGCCTCAGATAATAATGTGGACCTAACTGCTTCTGCTTTCACTGCTATGATTTCTTCAGATGTAGCCAACACTCTTGGAAACTGCCTGGTCCAAGTGGCTTTCTGAGCTGCTTTTGTTTAACTCTCCAGTCACCGCACTTGGCAAATGTCCAGTTCTGGGAACAGCCTTGTGATGGCTGGGAGCTGCTCAGATCAGGGCAAAAGCCCCTTGACTTGGACAAGACTTTCAGCAGCCCATGGAGGTTTCTGATCCATGATGGCTAATAGGAAGCTCTTGACTGAATTTAGGCTCATGTTGAGTAGGATTTTGGCAGCTTGTGTGGCTGCCAGATAGCAACATTATGTACCTTCAGTGGCAGACAGGAACTAAGAGCAGAGCAGCAGATTGTAGCCTGCCAGGCAGTGGGAAATGCTAGTTGGCCATGGGTGTGCTGGACCAACACACAGGGTGTCATATGCTCTCTGTTTCTGTGGCAATTTGGTTAGAGCTGCTTTTAATCAATGTCCCGTGGTTCACTGAACAGAATCTTTGACCTTCACCACCAGAAACTGGGCCAAGTCTGTCTCTGTGTATTCTGCATAACTGTACTTCCCACAGTTTGACCAGAACATGTCTCCTGTAGCTCACAGATGTTGTTGATGCTCCAAAAATGGACTACTGTCAGTTGCTGCTGATTCAGCCTCCCTATGGTTTTCAGACACATCTGAAGGCTTTTCCACATGGCTTTACAAGGCACTATGGCCTCTTACCTGTCACAAGGAATCGAAAGCCCGGGTCTGCATCCCTGTGTAAACTTAACCTGTGAGACACATGCAAGGCTTTAATTGGGAAGCAGATTCCTCGCTGGATCAGGCGGGCAGTCCTTTCCTCCCTGGGGCAGCAGGCCAAGGGGCTCCTCTTGCTGTGGATCTCAAAATGAGCATTGTGGAGACGCACAGAGGGGCTCGTTGCCTGCAAACAAGAAACGCCCTGGTAAGCCATGTGGAGGTTTGTGGGTGTTTTATTTCCCCTCTCATGAAGTGAAATGACGATGAAGGGACTGGGGCGCCTTCCTTCTGATGAAAGACTGAGGGAGCTGGGGCTCTTCAGCTTGGAGGAGACTGAGGGGGTGACCTCATTAACATTTACAAGTATGTAAAGGGTGAGTGTGAGGAGAATGGGATCTCCTTCTCTGGGGACATTCNCAGGTCCCTTCCAGCCCTTGTGATACTGTGAAAACGAGTGAAAACGGAAGGGAGGCTCCTCCTCTGACCTTCCAGCTCTGTTGTGTGGGCGGTTTGGTCACCGATAACAGCTCCACAGGACTTAACTCCGAAGAGACCCTTCACCTGCAGGACGAGCTGCATCCCCAGCAAAGTGCTTTGGTCCAGAGAGACGAAAAAAAAAAACCACACAGCAACACCCATTAGCTCTAGGGTTAGGCAGCGCTGATGGAGCAGCAGTCACAACCACCCGACCCCCTGGACCCTTGTCACGGCGTGGGAAGAGCCCGGGCGCCCTCTGCTGGCTCCTGGCCGCGGAGCAGGCGGCTGTCTCAGCAGCTGCCACGCGCCCCGTCTCCCGTCGCTGCTTTCTCTCTACACGCAGCCCCTTCCCTCGGGCTGGGTTGTTTGATTTGCTTCCCGTCTCCACTGCTGTCTCTCCTGGTTGTCCTCAGTCCCTGGGTGAAGAACCAGGTGCTAGCTGGACACCTCTCATTTGTGGCCATCGCGTCTAAATGTCCCAGCTGCAGAGGGACAGGGAACTGCTGGGGAGAGGCCAAAATTCCTGTGGCTCAAGTAACAATTTCACCAGACCACTGAAAATACTGGTTTGAGTCTGCAGAGAGGAACCTCATGAGGTTCAGCAAGGGCAGAGTCCTGCAGCTGGGGAGGAACAACCCCCTGCACCAGCACAGGCTGGGGGTGACCTGCTGGAGAGCAGCTCCAGGAGAGGGACCTGGCAGTGCTGCTTGATAACAAACTGACCATGAGCCTGCAACGTGCCCTCGTGGGCAAGANGCTGGAACACAAAAAGTTCCACTTAAACTCAAGGGGAAACTTGTCTGGTGAGGGAGCCCTGACCCAGGCTGCCCAAGAAGGGTGTGAAGGCTCCTTACCTGGAGGTTTCCAAACCCACCTGGACACGTTCCTGTGTGACCTGATGGAGGGGAACCTGCTTTAGCAGAGGCTTGGGCTGGATGAGCTCTGGAGCGCCCTTCCAACCCTCACCACTCTGTGATTCTATAAAAACCAAGGAGTAAAAGAACCTCAGGCTCAGTGCCAGCGTTGGCTATGATGCTCTTGAGAGTGGTTTCCCATAATCTCTCCTCTCCAAAAGCTGTTGTCCACTTTTAGCTTCCAGAATGCTCTCCATTCCTAATGGGCAAAGAAAATGCAGTTGTCTCCTTGCTTTTCTACCTGCAGAGCTGGACAAACCCACTCTACACCACAGCCAGGTGAAAAGCTTGGCTGCTTGTGTACAAGGGCACACAGGTATTTCTGAGATTCACGCTTTTTTTCTTAGCAATGTGGTTATTTTGGGAGGAGTAATCTTGTGCAAGTCATTTCATATCTCCATCCCAGGTTCCTAGTGAGGAGAATGGGCACAAGAGCTCCACTTGCCTTGTGAACTGTTTTGAAACCTGACTATAAAAAAAAAAAAACCAAACGCCAGCAACTTACCTAGGAACAATGCTAGTGCTCTCTGCTAACAAAAAACATTGCATAGGAACAGTGTTACTGTTAACCTCACAGGAATAGGTAGGGCAGCCACATACTGGGGGCTGCATTGAAGCCCAGGTTGTTGTAATAAACTTCCAGAATGCTGACTTTTGGGGGGGGAAAAAAAAAAAGAGATCTTAGTTATAGTTTTTTAATCTATGTGTCCTCGTGTTATTTCAAACATAGAAGTTGCAATTTGTTTAAGAAATCAGGACTGATTTATCTTTGGTTTTGCAGCTGATTTTCTGGGGGGGTAACTGTGTGTTTCTCAGCTGGTAAATGCCATTAATATTACATAGCTGTCATGATAAAGGAAAAAGCACGCTGGTAGTTTGGCAGAAGTTCTCTGGTACAAGAAAGCATGAAATACTCTTCTTGCATGATTTCCTTGTTCTTTCTCTTGCGTCACATCTTCCACAGATGCAGTCTGGAGATAAAAAGAAGTGCCACATCCTGGTTTTCTTGCAGAACACACTCTCTTCTCAAGAATGCTCCTTTAACTTTCTATACGTGGCAGCTCTGCTCAGTTCTTGTTTCTCCTCCTCCCTTTTTGTGGTTGTAACACGTTTTAGATGTGTAGTGTGGTTGTCATAGGCCATTTTCCTCCTGCTGTGCTGAATCAGGTCTATAGACAGCAGAGCTTCTCAGCGGGTGCAATCAGCTGTCAAGTGATAAGAAATGTTCAGTTCCTGATTTTTTACGTTCACTGTCGTGGGCTAATGGATGTGGTCGCTATCTTAAAGCAGCAGCAGATGCAGAACATACCCCAGCTGTGCCTTAGTGTTTCTTGGGATAAGTTTTCAATCGTTTTGCTGGGCTTAAGATGGTGGTGAGGTCAGTTTAACCTATAAATAAGCATCATGTGTAAACTTGCTGCTGCAAGTGTTCCTCAGATAGAAGAAAACTGATGACTTGTTTTTTTGATGCTTCCAGTGAAGTTATGTAACCATTAAAACAAAAAAAAAGGTACACGTTCCAGCAAACAGCTGGGAACTTGGTTTGCTCATAGGATTTGTAAAATAGAGCTTTTCCACATGTAGGTTCTTTCCTAGGGGCAGCTGACATCTCTCTGGACCCAAAGAACAGTTGGGTACAGCGTGGGTTTGCTACTGCTGCTTGAGACCACAAATTTGCAGCCACAACAAGCACATTAAGAAAGGGCAGCAGGACAAGGTGTTTCCTCTCTAAGCCTGTCCCCCGACAAAGTCCTGAAGGCCAGCCTTGTCTTCCTCCTGTGTATGTGTGTTGCCACCACTTTCAGCCCTTTTCTTAGAGTTGGTTCAGCACTGAAGCCCCCAACTGTATTCATTTGAGCAAGCTGAGAAAGAATGAGCTGTTTAAGTGGTGGAAAATTTGCCCTTACAGATTTGGCTGAAGAACAGTCTATCTCAACAATTTCCCCTGGGCAAGCAGAGTAAAGCCAAGGGGCAGGTGGTGCACTTAGCAAGGCTGGTCCAGAGATCACATTGATGCTCAAGTGGACAGCCTGATACACATCATCTTGTCTTCCTGCTGGGTTCACCCTTCAGATCACCTTTTTGGTGATCACCTTTGACAAATCACATTCCTCTGCCCCACAGAGCTCTCAGCATTTGAAGTCAGGTCAAAAAAGCTCATCAATCCCATGACTATTTTGTGTTCAGTGCTTAGCCAGACTCTGCTGTATGACAGAGCAGAGAATAAATGTGTGATAATTGCAATTGGGAAGCTTTACACCTTCCTACAAGCATTTTGTTCATCTGGGAAGTAGCTGTGGAGTAGTTTCAGAAAACCTAACGCTGTAGATCTGAAATCAATGTGTTTTGTGTGTGTCCATGTTGCCACAGTGAGCAGATTGTTAATTATGCAAAACCAGCAGTTCCTTGAGCATGTGGTCCACACCAGGCCAGGTTGCAAGCTCTGTTCAAACCTGATGTGGCTGTGGAGAGGAAACATGGAGAGGGGCTGCTCTTGCTTGGTTTCATGCTGTAGCAAAGACATGCTTGAGGATGGGTTCTCCTATCTCCTTACCCTCCTCTTCTGGCCCAACTGACCTTGAGGGTGAGAAGCTTAAGTCTGAGTGATCCCAGGCTCTGGCAGTCCCCCAGAGCTTTGCGGTGGTGTGTTCAGCATCTTCCCATCAGCCTGGGGCAGACGAGTGGGAGCAACAGTGAGAGAAGTTGCCTGATGTTGTCAGGCTCTCCACGCCCCCAGACCTGAGGGAGAAAGACACAAAAGGGCTTCTGGACAACAGAGAACTTTCCTGATGCTCTCTCAGCTGTTGTAGTATAAAGCTCTTATAGTAGTAGTGACATTTCTATCACAGGAAACAGTGTAAAGGTGCAGACTTTTGCCTAAACTTATGAGGATTAGATCATGAACTAAGAGCTGTTGCAGGGTGAGGTGGACTGGAGTCATTCTTGTCTCCTGCAAAGTACATCTGAATGTTGATCTTAACTGGTTTGGTTTTTGTGAGGAGGACAGAGGTGTTCCCTTTCCATCCAGGGCTGCTTGTGTCACAACACACTTTTTCGCTCTCACTTAAGTTCATCCCTTAGCAGAAAGGGAGAGGCTTTACAGCTGTTTTTCAGTGGCTTGTTGTCTGAGCTTACCATCTTCCAAAACAGTGCTGTACTTAGTTTCAACGTTAAAGCATTTCTCTGAAATGAATAGCCTGTAGCCCAGTCCCTTCTTTGAGTTACTATCCTTCAGAAAGAGACTTGGCTGATAACATCAGAGCTGCCATTCATGAGGCTGACCTGGACTGCCTGCCTGGGTGAGTCAGCAGAGCCAAGGAGCACTTCTGCCTGGGCTTCACATCCATCCTCCTGCAAAACCACTTGTACTGACACACAAAAGCCTGCCTGTGCGCAGTGCTAAAGGCACAGGAGGGAAAGGCCAGGGCATGGGCAGAAGCAATTTTTCCTGGCCCCCATCTATCAAGATACTGTAGTTTTGCTCCACGGAGGATGTGTGTTTGAAACATGAGCTTTGATATACCAGACCCCTAAAAGTAAGGGCCTCTTTTATTCACAGGCAGGTCAGACTAGCACAAATATGTTTGCACTGTGCTGCTTTGGATGTAACAAGCTCTGCGTGCCCTCAGCCATAGCAACCTCAGCATTCCCTTGCATGTGTGGCTAGCATAGTCCCAGCTGGGCAGCCCAATTGGGCTCTTGAGCCACTGGTGTCTGCCCAGGCATCCTGGCTTTCCTCAGCTGGCCAGAGCAGAGGACTTACAACTGGCCAAGGCTTGTAGACAGGCTCAAAGCAACAAACTAATATCCAGCTTCAGCATTATAAGTAACAAACTGTACTAGGCACAGCTCTTCTGTGGGTTCAGACCTAATTTTCCAAATGCATCACTCCACAGAGATGGAGCAGCTGGACGATAGGATATGATGGGGTGTGATCTGCCTCTGAGATACCAGGGATATGCATCCTTCACTCAAACCCCTCCACTTTTTGGGATTTCTGTGGGTTTTTTTTTCGCTAAGGAAGCCTGTGTGGTGCCAACTGCTTGCACCCACTGGGTGGAGCAGCTCTCTGCATATTGCTTGCTGGCTGCTTCCCTGGCCAGAAAGGTTGGGGCCCAGAAAATGGTAAAGAGAGCAGAGAACATCACAAGGCAACACTGAATGAAGAGTTGCTTCTGGCCAGCTAGGGACAGAGCCGAATTTGCCAAGAAAGAAAAGGTTAACAAATGTCTCTGTATAAAAACAAGGCAGAGAAAGATGATCTCCCTGAACACGTGTGACTTAATCAGGAGCAGAGAGGCCTCAAAGCCCCTTAAACTCTGTCTTTAAAAACAAACAAGCAAACATAAAAGCCTAAGTCTTCCCAAATGTTACAGTGGCAAGCCCTGTGACAGCAGTCATTCCCTGTGCTGTAGCACTAAGGCCTCTGGAGCATTGGTCAGAAAGAGCTCCGTGGCTGTGAAAAGAGCTGGACAAGATAGTCCAATGCAAATCATTTTCTGTGAAGTTTGCCTATTAAGGTGAATAATTAGGAAATGCTGTTTAAATTTTTATTTCAGTAACATATCAGAAAATAAACAAAGAAAGTCAAAGTGTTTTGATATAGTTTTAAAACCTCAGTGTAGGGGGTTTCTTTATTTGCTGGATAACTCTCTGAGTCCTCCACTTCCTTTCCACTTCAGACCAAAGATTGCAGAGAATCTTTTAAAATATCTGTCTAAAAAAGCCCCAAATCAACTTGAATGTGCTTTCTTCATCTTTGAATGAACAAATTCAAAACATCTTTCTTCTTCCCGCAGTATGGGAAGGAAGACACCCTGCCATGCATCCTATTACAGACAGCAGCACTTGAAGGGTGCTTGGGAGGTTTTTACAGTCTCTTTTCTTACTTTTCCCCTGGAGCTGCATGAAGCATCTAGAGAAGAGCCCAAGGGGAGTGAATGATGCCTGCAGCCATCACTGTCTCCATCCCATGGGGAAAATGTCCAGCAGAGGAAACACGAAAGATTGACTCAGGATCCCCAGAACCTGCTGAGCACTTGCAGAATCAGTGGTAAGGAAGTTCATCTACATCATGGTTAAAGAAATGGCACTTCCCTTCTCCTTTTCTTTGTCTGGGTAGCAGCTATGCATCTATTATGCACAGATCTCTTGGACCTGTCATCTCTTCCTCCAGACTAGCATTTCTAGCTACAAGAGAGACAACAGCCCCATGGAGGAAAGCCTGAACCCATATTCTTCCCATACATTTACTGCTTCTCTTTGCTGAGAGATGCCTATACCTCCTGTAGGAGGGACCTGCAGTGGATGTCTGTGAGACAGACAGACAGGCTGATACAGTGAGTCTGTTCCTATGACTGTCAACGTGGAAAGTAGGTCTCTGCATCAGCCCAGCCCCAATTTGTTGATTGTCTCTTTGAGAACTAGGTCAAATTTCTCTGGTCTCAGGCAAGAAGATGCTCTGCCTAAAGGAATCCATCGTTGTGGATCAGCTAAAAAATATCTTCATGTCTCATTAAAAAGATAGAGATATCAAAGTCTCTGAGGTACTATGAGTCTTCATACAGAACTGTCTCCTCATTATTCCCCCAAACCCCCATATTTCTGGGATCTGCTGTGGCAAAAGGACCGCAGAAGATGAGAGAACATCTGGAACTAGAACCCACTTTACTATCAGGAGTGTTGCTGCTGGATTATTCTGGCTTAGCAACGAGAAAACCAGAATAATTTTCAATTCCTTCACCATTGTGGTTCTTTTTCCTTCAGTGCCCAGTGCAAGCCAGAGAGCTGTCAGTCCATTTGTCGGTAAAACTTCCAGTTGCTAACATGGCCTGACCTGTTCCCTATTCCTTTTATGCTGTAGAAAGTTCTAGTAACATGGGAGAGAATCCAACCCACCTACAGCTTTGATGTAAGTCATTCCAGAATAGGGAAAAAATGTTAAAAGGATCTCTTTAGCTGAGGTGATCATAGTGGAGACTGTGGCAGAGAGCCATTCTATGCTTTGGAACAAATATTTGGTGTAACTGAATTGCACATTTTTGTACCATGAAGCATTATGACTTCTGGAGATTGATTTTCCTGAGGAGGGAAATAAGAGGGAGACATAGCTTGTGAGTGGTTTTTACTAGAGTGAATGAGTATTTAATGGAGTTATCCCAGCACTAGGATGGCAGACCCATGAGAAGACAAAAACTTTTAGTAACCTGTAGCTGAGGGAGGCAGAAAGTGCTGAAACCAAAGGAAATGGCCTGTCAGGGTGCTGTGCAGGAGCTTGACTGCCCAGGACAGGGAGGGAGATGGGATTCTGGGTGCTGGGGCATAGAGAACAAATAGGAGATGTAGCTCAGAGGCAAGCTTGCTTTATGGACCCTGGGCAGAGCCCCTCCTCATGATCTTCAACAGTTAAATGTGTTTTATTCTCACAGTATGTCTGTCTGTCAACACCTTCATTCATCACATGTTCAAGAAGTTTGGTTTCTCATTGAGTCCTCCTTGAAACATCTGGTGAGGGTGAGGGAGGACAGCTTGTAAAAATTCTTTTGCTGTTTAATTTCTTTCAGTGGATCCTTCCCTGAAGAGCTTCTAATGAGACTGACCTTTATTAGCTAATTAGGCTCATTGAAATGACATAATCACATTTAGCATTTTTTTCCTTCTGTGGGTATTCCAGATTAAGGTCTTGTCATTAGACTGGTTGGAAGGGCACTTGTAACCATGTATGGAGGTCAGCACTGTAGTCCACCCCACTTCGTTGGCCCAGCTGCTGAAATTGGCAGGGGAGCTGTGCCACACGCTGCCAAACAATGGTTTTGACTACACTGTGATAGTTTTGACTTAATCCCGTACCTGTTTTTAGCAAGCTGCATGCCTATGTATGTACAAAACAGTTGCTATGTGCTAGAGACCAGCTCAGTTTACAAATAAATCCAGCATTGTGTGGTACAGCAAAACCTGTTACTCTGTGCAGTAGCCTGTGCTCCCCAGATTGGTGGTGGTGGGCACTGCTGCCCGCCTTTGATGGTTCTTCCAGCAGACTCCTTCCTGATTTCATCCATCTTCCCCCATGTCTGGAAATGGAAGCATCACATGCAGCAGGATGGCACGTAGTACAAACAAGCTGGGAGGGTAGTAAAACCATGAGATGACCTCAGCTGTCAGGTCTCAATTTCCACATCACCCTCTTCCACTTTGGGAGTATCAATGAGGTAATTACTGTACCATCTGCCTTTACAGGGAGCAAAACAAATACAGCATCCATCAGACAAAACCAACTCTGCATCCACCTGCTGGTTTTAGAAAAGAATTCTTAAGAGAATGCTGAGTCCTTTCCATGCTGAGGAAAAAAAAAGGAAAACCAAGGTAAAGTTTCCTTTTGATCATCACTGTTAACTGAAGCCTTTTGATGCCGGTGTCATTGTTTGCTTAAGGACTTGTTGGTTTCCTGAGGATCAAAGCACGAATCAGTTTTAGAATCTCAACCCTGGCACCTCTCGAACAGCAAGAAGGTTGAAGGAGATTTGTGGCTGAGCTCCCCCTAAGGATGAATGGGAAGTACTCCCCTGCTCCAGGCTCAGTCCCAATAAATTGGTTAACACTTTAGCCACCCACCAAAGAGCTTTAAGCATGTGTTTAACTTGGGGCCATTGTAATCCTCGGGCCTTGCACACTCAGATATCTTTTTCAGCATGACAAGGATGACTTGCAGCAATCAACTTTAACAGGAAAGCTTCCCAATAAGGCAAAGCTATTAAAAAGAGGAAATTACAGTAACACAGAAAGACTTGGTAAATGGTTGGTACTTAGTAGTAAGTGCCTCTGCTGTAACATACACATTAAGTGAGTCTTAAGGTAATCAATGTAATTCTCTAAAGTATCTTTTTTTTCTACTTTATGCAAAAGCAAACTGTGTTTCATTAGCATTTTATATGTGTGGAATTTCCATACTGCTGCAGTACCTTATTATCTTGTATGCTGTGGGCTAGACATGGTGTTGCTTCATCAGCTACCTTCTCCCTGTGCCGATCTTACACTGCAGGACTGGCAGCATCTCCTTTGAAGGAGGATGCCAGGGGAAGCTGCTGCCAGTTTGCAGCTTGTCTTTTCTGCCCAGATGTGGCTCCAGAACTTCTTTGCTTGTCTCTTCTATTTAGGGGGTTTGATGTGTTGCCAGCAGACTTGGCATACAGTGTTTGCCCGCTGGCAGTAAATCAGTTTGATATTTATATATATATATTACTCTAGCAGAGATGTTAATAAATAGCTCCCAATCTGCTTTCTCTAGGACTTTAGCATTGTTAATGTTCTCCTTCTCTCTGCTGTGTCTGGTCTTCACCTCCAGAGCCAGGCAGCAATGGGATAAGGATAGGATGGCTGAGCTTCTTATCAGCTAATGACAGGCAACACAAAATCCAGGGTACTCTGGTGAGATGGCTTATAGCACAGTTGAAATGCTGCAAGTACCCCTTGTAATGTGCAGCAAGTGCAACAGTTACTGGAAAGTTTCAGTGAAATTTCTTTATTAGACTGATTGCTATGATTTCTCCAGGACCAGACACAGTTCCAGAAGCCTTCCTGGTGGTTTCCTTACTTAGCAGCTCTACTTTTTTTTTGGAAAGGCAACAAAAAGCTTTGTGTTCATGGAGAGAGGACTGAAAACATCACAAGGTTGACAATAAATGCAGATCTATTCATGATGTGATCCAATAACTGAAGAAACCACAAAGGCTTCCAAAAAAACCCTGGCAGAGGTCTTTATCCTCCAAGATGGGGGAACTCCAGCATTTGCCAGAGCCAGTGTCTAGTGCAGGTTCCTAGCAGTGCTACCCTTCAAAAATCCCTTCTGTTAGCTCCAGTGTCTTGGCAAAAGGTGCTTAAGTTGAGGCAGATAAATCATCTTGTGGCCATCCTGGCTTTACAGGATTGATTGAAGGAAAAAGCGTACAAGAGTGTGTTCTATCCAGTCGCAGATGGGTTTTATACACAGCTCTAGAAGGTTTGTTGCGTGCAAGTGTGGCATGTTTTCCGCAGTTAGCATGTGTGTATGCAGAGAGGCACTTTGATCTTTTTGTTTGGTTTTGGCTTGGTGTCACTCACTGGAACTCCATACACAAATGTGTTGACTCTGCATTGTCACCTAGCCTTTAGAATTGCTTACACTTATGGAGTTGAGCACATACATCCCTATTTCAGAGTTTTTCCACTTACTGGAGACAGAGGTCGTGTTGGGCACTCATATTGAACTCTCTTTACCAAGACAAGTGTCAATGTAACAGGGAAGATGATGGAGAATCAGATAGTAAAACCTTTTTGCATTAAAGCTTTTGTTGTTTGTGGTGGTTTAGCCCTGGCTGGGTGCCAGGTGGCCACCAAGTTGTTCTGTCACTCCCCTTCCTAAACTGGACAGGAGAGAGAGAAATATAATGAGAGGTTTGTGAGTTAAGGACAGGGAGATTGCTCAGTAATTGGTGTCATGGGCAAAATAGACTCAGCTTTGGGAGAAAAGGGTTTTGATTTATTAATGAACAATCAGAACAGAGCAAGGAAAATGAGAAATAAAACCAAACCTTAAAACACTTCCTGCCCCCCACTCCCTTTTACCCAAGACTCTCCTTCCCCCCAGCAATGGCACAGAGGGATGCAGGTTGCAGTCAGTTCATTACAGATAGACTTTGCTGCTGCTTCTTCTCAGGAGGAGGCCTCATCACACTTCCCTGGGGATGACCCATATTGGGGCAGGGTGTGAGGACCTTCAGGCACTGACTGATCCAGCCCGAGTCCCTCACAGGGTCACAAGTCCTGACAACAAACCTGCTCTGGCGTGGGCTCCTCTCTCCATGGGTTCCCAGGTCCTGCCAGGGACTTGCTGCAGTGTGGGCTTCTCATGGTGTCACAGGCTCCTGCAGGCATCCACCCACTCCAGCGTGGGCTCCTCCACCATTTTTACCTGGAGGGTTGTTGTTTCTTCCAGATCATTGTACACACTTGTATGTACACACTCTAAACCCACAGCTCCTCCTTGCCAGCAAAGGGCTAGCTCTGATCATGTTGGCACAGAGGACTGTGACCTGCCTAAGAATTTCTCTTCCATGTCAATACTGCATGAAATTCAACTCATAAGATTTCGCAATCTCTCTTATAATTTGAAGGAAAACCTCAAGTTGACAGTAGCACTGTCATTTCAGGAGCACAGGGTCTACTTTTTTTGTTCTCAAGTACCATTACACATCCCTCCCTGAATGTGATATTTTTGTGTCATCCAAAAACATGTTTCTTCAGTAATTTGTTATGGATTTGTTATGGATTTTTAAGCTTGACTGTATCTGATGAAGGCAAATGACAGAGTAAGTGTGCCAAATTTCCATTCTTGGCTATTTTCTAGCTACTAATTATAAAATCATGGACAGGGGGAGAATGAGCTTCAAGGACACTGGATGCATTCAGAGACCTCCAATGCTACTGCTGGGATTAAGGAATTAAAACCTGGTGTGGTGTCACAGAAGACGAAAATACGTGCAGGCCTTCAGAAAGAAGGATGTGGGAGGTAAGTGACAATTTTGAAACAGGATGGCAGGGCCAACTGTTCTGGGAGAGACCATAGAGGACCAGGAGGGTTTGACAGCAAAGTGTGCAAAACTGCATTTGACAGAGAATGCTCTCAGCACTCAGCAAGTGTTTGTACCAGGAAGGGAAAAAAGATATTTGTGCACAAATTCAGCCTAAACTGAGCTTCCCTTTCTGAGCCTGTGCTACTCACACACACAAACCATCTCCAGTACTTCACAACACTACACAGTGGCCATGGGGAACGCTTCTGCTCGTTCAGTTCCATGAAAATGACTTGTTGAGTGAACAGACAGCTGACACCCTGCTTTGCTCTAAGTAATATGTTACCGGGCTTAGTGTGGGGGTGAGAGTTGTGTCCTGGGACTTCTTAGTGGATGAGGAAGAACTTTTCCCTCTATATTTGTTTTTCCTTTTGCCCAGCAGCACAGAGTTAGAACTGCAGACAGAAGCCCAGCTTAAGACCATGAATATGCTGTGCATGCCCCTATTCTATGAACAGCTCCAGGAAACAGTCAGAGGATCTTATTTAGAGGATCTTAATAAATATACAGTAAGGAGATAAACTTCCTCTTACACCTCTTTAGGTTTCATACAAGAGGACATCTTGCAAGGGGATGACAATCTGATAGCAACTCTTCATCAAAGGGGAGTGACTGAGAGAATTGTGATCTACAGGGTGAGAGTTGTGGCTGGTAATTACCAGAGCAGGTGAGATGACAATCTTGTAGCCTGGTTGCACCAGATGTCTTCTTATCTGCTCTATCTTCCTGTATCTGCCAGTGGTGTTTCTGCAGCTTGGTTTCAGGTAAGATAGAGTATATGTGCAATAAGACTGAAATAGTGCAATTACTTCCTTTACCAATGCATGTGCATAATTAAATCCAGAAGGCTAATTTGCTGTTTTGCAAGATTTTAATCATCCAAGGGGAAAAAATTAGATTCCCAGGCAAAGCTCACTTGCAAAGTAGAGGCCAAGTCCTGCAGAGAACTTGGTGTTTCAATGCTTAGTTCCTAGGTGCCCTGAAGCTCAGGGAAATTAATGTCTTGACTAAGTGTTTATTTAGGTGCCTAATTAGACTAAAGATGCTGCCATGCCAAGACACAAACTATCTGAGATGGTCAGCAGCAAATGCCAAGAGAAGAGCAGGAGCCTCATGTTTAATTTTGAATGATGGGGGTACCTCCCTTCACTCATACTGTTCATCCAAGGCATCAATTAGCTTGGCATCAGGCCCATCTGTTACTCAGAATACTCACCAGGTAAGTGAAATCCTCCTCCTGCAAGATTTAGATTAGGTGTTGGCTGGTACATCCATGAGTGACAGAAACACACCACAACCAGTTCTGTTGAAATAAAATCCGACTCTCTTTCTCCCCTCCTCTTCCTTTTTATAGCAATGGCAGTTTATACCACCCTTCCTGTACCTATGGTCTGTGCTAGCTCTGGGTTATCAGAATTCCTGTGGGATCCCGGAGAGCAGCTGAAAGAGGAATGCCTTATCTGTGAATCCCTGAAATATTGACTGAAATATTGAGTTATTCAGTGATGTTAGAACTTGAGTATATTTGAGCAGGCTCAGCAGCAGAAATGTTAAGCAACCAGAGAGCTTTACTGATGAGATCTTATGTGTCATGGGGATTCAGCCAACTCCAAAGTTAGGCAACTGCTGGAAAGGGAGCTCTGAGGGTTTGCATTCTGAATGAAGGAAAAATCTCCCTGTAGATTTAGCCTGCCTAACTATGCAGGATGGGAGACAATGGGGAACCAGCATTATATTGTATTAATTGTCTGAGCAAAGTGAAGCCTAAAATTCCCTTCAGTGCTCTTCTGTCTGTCAGAGTTCTTGTTCAACAGCTGAAGACTGTTTAATTTAGAAATGCCTGTGACAGAGTCCTCCAATTCCTCCTCTCAGAGAAGTGGCCTCCTCTCATTGTGACCTTCTGTGGCACTAGGTCAAGGTAAGCACTACATGTAGCTGAAATACATAAATCTGCTCTAAATTGATTCCCCTTCAGAGGAATGTAGTTGTTTTCCTTTATTCCTGTGTCTTGCAATGTAATTTTGTTATTGGACTGTGAGTGTTTCTGGCACCGAAGACTTTAAGGGCTAATAAAAGATGGAGTATGAGAAGCTGGATTCCTACAGAAGATAACTGTGGGAAGTAGTGTTACACTGGGCACAGGGAGTGGTGGGAAAAACAACCAAGGCTCTTTGGAGGATGGCAAAAAAACATATATGAGAAAGACTCATTGTTATGATGGCTTTGAAGGACCTCCAGTTGGCTGAGGTCCAAAATTTAGACTTTAGTATTTTTTTTTTAATATGAAAAGGATGCTAAAGCAGGTAAAATACCTGGTAGTTCCCCTTAGAGACATTTATGATCAGGACTGGCTCAAAGTCTCACAGTGATATGGACAAGGCTCAGCTTTGCTTGGTGAAGGAGTAACATATCCAGCTGATTAATCCAGAGCAGGATGAGCAGCCAGAGAAGTCAAGGGAAACTTGTTAGGTCTTGGTGTCCTGCTGCCTGGGAAGTGGTTTTGTCACTGGACCAGCACCCTCTGGCTGTTGTGAACCTTGAAGATCTTACCCTTGTGTATGTATGTTGACCTAGACAAATGTCCAATTTGGCCTTTGTCTAAAGTCAGTCTTTGGGACCTCTGACTGCTTCTTGCCCAGCTGAGCAGTTTCACACACCGGCGTTTTAGAGAAGTGCTGCTTCTGTTAATGAGGTCCCTGCCTAGGCACTGATGTTAGCAACCTAAAAACAAAAGGACTCGCCTTCATGTTTAAGGCAAAATATTTCTCTATCATGTTTGCAAGCAGGGATAAGAAAGCCAGCAATGGTGGAAACTGAGCCAGCAGCTTTCACTGCCCACATTGACAGGAGTGCTGTAATAGGCTGATAGTTACAGGAACCTCTTCTATACAATGCTGTTCCATTTCAGTCCTTAAAGGTGAGCTCTCTGCAAGTGAAGGTTTTCACCTTGTCATTCCTGTGATTGGCACTCCGTACAGATTTGTGTCAAAGATCCGTGCTTCTTCCATGTTGCTTTTTTTAGTAGCTATGAAGTGTCAGAGGTCACTATGCCCAAGTAGAGATGCTCTTCCGAGTTGGAAACTCAGAAAGCTAGGATGATGAGCCCCTGGCATGCATTAGAAAAACACAATGATCTTGTAATGGACTGCACATTGTTCTTATATCAGCCTTTTGATTCTGACATTTATTATCCTCATCTGAAAGTGGCAGGGGTTAGTGAAGCACAGGGTAACGTAGCCCATGCATCCATGCTGAGGCTGGTGCTGGAAGAACATCCCAGGTGATGCTCAGTGCTGTGCTCTTTTGCTGAAGAACACCAAAAGAGGGACTTGACTCTCTATCAGAAATAATGGCTGAAGATTATCTGAGCAGGTGGAAGCACCATAAATAGATCAGGAAAAGCCTGAAAGCTGAGGGAAGACTGAAAACTGAACATAGATTCCTTCCTGATAGCTTTTGGTTGAAATCTTTCACCTGAAAGACCTCTGGAGTTTAACACTCTGGAAGAGCAAGACAAAACTAACACCCAGAACCAGCACACAACCAAACCCAAACTTTTGAGGTTTGCTTTCCTAGGTAAAAAGAATAAGTCCTTTATCTTGCCATCTACATCAATCAATAGTTAGACTTTATTTTCCCAGAAACTGTGTTAGCAAACTCTGCCTAATCCAGAAATTTGATTGAAAAGCCTTCAGCATAAAGCAAGGGAAAAGACTATGTGCTATCTGCTAGGCTTCAGCATATACAGTATGTGCTTTAATTAATAATGATGTATCTCTGCAGATCAAGAATCAAAAGAAAATCCTCACTATCAAACATTACATTAAATTTTCAAATAATCCATTCACTATTAGCTAAATATAGCTCCAGTGAAATAAAGAAACAGCATTTATTTGTTTGTCTATACTCCCTCAGCTATGCAGGACCTTTATCCTGTGTGGTACGTCAAAGATTTCCTTTCAAATTCACCTGATTCCAAAGGCAGAGCTTGTCCTGACTGTGCAAGTCAGCAGAGAAAGTGGCTGCATTTTATCAAATTCGGCTGCACTTTTCTTGTTGAAGTATGTTCAAAAGCCAAGAGATCTATTTTTGTGATGCATTGCAGTCCATTCTGCTGCTGTTCAGTTGAAGGAAGCTATTTCTGTAATTATTCGGGAGCAAATGTATCAATTTAGTTAGAGGTGAAAAACTTCCAGACATCTCTCTGATGAAGGCTGATAAATGGATCCAGGAGGAAACTGTTCCTCTACAAAAGGGTGCAAGCTGGCTTGGGAGAGGCTTGCACAGAGCTCTGAGCTAACATCACAAACCAAAGCTCTGCTTTGAAGCAAGAGAAGGACAAAGACTGCCCTTTGTATGTGTTGAGACTTTTGTGTGGAAGTTATTTGGTATCATATTAATCCACTTACTGTATTGAGTATGAGATAGGTCTTGAAAAGAGCCTCAAAATATTAGTCTGACAGTTCTAAGAAAAAAAAAAATCGTGGCAAGGCTGAAAAATGTCTAAGAAACATCCTTTCTGGCTGCTTCCAGGAAGGGGGACAGGAGTTACAACATCAGTGCTCAAGCCCAAGAACGAGCAACCGTTGTTGTCATTGCATTTAGGAAATAAGAAACCTTCCTTATAGAGCTGTTAAAAAACACTGGGGAACAGGGGAGAAAATATGTGGATGGGTTCATCTTTTGAGAGGAGGTGATGCACAATGCTCCAGAAGCCCTGCTTCAGAGGACTGCTGCACCGTCCAGTCCTCTCCACACCCTGCAGGCTAAAGCCCTGCCAGGACTTCCACAGGTGGGGAGATTGCCCTAGGGATGGGTATAAGGGTGAGATCCCTTGCTTTGGGGTGGGATGGGTAAGGGTGCAGAGGTGAGGCTGCAGTCTGGGCCACACTGGCAGCACTGGATGGCAGTGTTACACAAGTTCAATCAGGTTTGGGAATAAAGACAAAGCATGCCATGCCTGTGACTGGAAAGGTGAGTTTGTCAGAGGAGGCATCAGTAAGTCGTATTGTGATGTAATTGTTGCTCCTCTGACCAGATTCCCTTTATTTCCTTCTCCCATCCTATCACTTTTCTTTGGGAACTGCTTTCCCATGCTGTCTTTCTTCCTAGCCCTCCTTCTCTTTTTCTCAGTGTGTGCTGAAGTGTTTCCCATGCCTATTTTGAGCTGACTGGGCACTGGAAAGGTCACGGAGCTAATCAACAAGCTTTGCTATTGCAAAAGCAATACACTAAAACCCAGCAACCGTAAACCCAACAGAAATCTCCCCTGTTGCTTACAGTTCTTTAGCTCTAGGCAGAAAGTACCAAGAGGAGGAGAATGCATTGGCACCAGCTCGGTATATGTGCCTTTAACATTAAGCCTGCTAGAATATACTGCAGGGTAACTACAGAATTTGTGCAGCTGGCAGTTTTCTCCTGTTGCAGAGTTTGCCTGTCACTGATAATGGCACAGAGTAGCAATTCCAGGGATGATACTAAGCCAGAGCAGCAATGTGTGTGTAATCCTGGTACTGATACCACCACTATCACTCCAGAGACATGTGGAACATACTTCTGGCAGGGAGATGTTGAAGCAGTAAAAGCAGCTGAATAGTACCGTTGTGGCTTTGTTCTACCTACTTGGATCCTGAGCCTGGGGTTTTCCTTCTGCTTTTCATCTCATTTCTCATCATAATACCAGGGTCATACTTTCATACAGCAAACCTAATTACAGTGCATTTGCACTGCATGACTCTGTTTCATGATACCTATAATTACCATTCATTTGTGTAGCTAGGAGGTGAGTTAATTCAGCGAATTATCAGTCTACTTTCTGAGCTGCTTCCTCACATTTTCATTGCAGTGGTACTTTTTGCACATCTATCTGAGGGCCTATGGCATGAGACTCATTCCTGTTTTGTTAAGCTTGATGATGGAGTTCAGCCTGTTTACAAGCATATGGTATTTGTTTGCATGGCAGTAGTGTGCCAAGTCAATTTAAAAAGTGAGATCAATATCCAGGCTGGTAATGAACATCCATCAGCCCTACCTGAAATCTGTGCCCTGCTCAAACAATTGTGTACCCCCAAGACTTTAAGAAGGGCAATGGGGTTGACTCTTGTTTTTATGAGCCTCCTTGTTTTATGTGATCTGCTTTAGAGGTGATCCAGAGCTGCCCATGGTTCTAACGCTTGGCAAAGCTCATGATGCATGGCAAGTGCTTGGGATCAGGAGAAAAGTCATGAGGAGCATCACTTGTCCTCCTTTCCACCCCTTCTGTAGAGCCATGGGTATCCTTCTGCTAGATTCAGCAAGGCTTGGCTTTTGCTCAGGGATTACGGTTTTGCATTCCCAGTGGTGACACCAGTTTGATATAAAGGTTTTTTGTCTGAAATAAAAAGGGTTTGCCTACTTTAGTAGCTTATGAGGATCAGTCATCTGTCAAAGGCTTCACAGGCTGAAGTCCTGTGGCCATTTGTTGTTAAAGGGTGGCAGGATGCAGCTCCTGCTTCCTTCCTTCCCCTCCTCTCCTGCTTTTGTTCTTTATGCCCAGATAGAGTTTCTGGCTGGAGCCAGCAGTGGCAGCTCAGCCAGCAGCGAAGGTCTGTCACACATTGCTGAAGAGCTTCTTCAGGCAGCCTGGAGCCATAGCAGCATGGCTGGGCCACTGAGCCTCATCCTTTAGGCTTTTAATCTGCTTCACTACCTTTCCATGTGCCAGGACCTGCTTCCAAATCTCTCCTCCTTCCTTTGCTACATCTTCTTCTCTCTCTTTACCCCCAGTCCCCTTTTGCTGGGTGTCCAGCACAGATCAGAAGGACAGAGTGGTGGTGCACAGCTCCTGCACAGCTGACATAGGACCACAGAGCTGGCAGTTGCACCTATTCTGCCTCAGATCTCTCTGTTTCTTTCCCCTTGAATGCCTATAAATGTTTTCTTGATTTTTCAGGTGAAAAGAAAGCCCACAAAATGCAAAAATAAGGAGAAAAAGGAATAGGACCCAAATAGAAAGCACCAGAAAGATAGTGAGAGTTCTTTCCACTTTTTATTCCTACTCTCCTCCTTTTGTTACCCCCTCTTCTTCTCCTTGTCTCATTATTTCTGTTCTTTCCATTTTTCCCTCTTCTAATTTTCTTTTCCTGCTTCCCACTGCTGCATTCATCTTTCTGGGCTCTTCTTTATAACCCAGTATTTTTCTCCTGGGAAATTAGATTTCAAACCCAGAGACACTGCACTGTCTCTGCACACTGGAGGAAATTGTCACTTGCTTTGTATTTCTTTGTAGGTTGTGACTGTGGGATTTTTCAGAGGATTTTGGACTACAGAGGTGCTCACACCACTTTAAAAATGATTGGGAACTCATCTCCTAAATCTCCCAGGGCTCCAGGACCCTGTCTGAAACCTGAGGATGACAGGTGCTGTGAAAAGACCAAGAGAACACAAACCAGTTTGCCACAGCAAAGGGCCTGGCCTCAAGTCTTGCCTTCCCACTTGGTGAGTACCAGCTACTGGCAGGGCAGGTTGCCCTGAGGTGGAGGGGGCTGTGCCTCAGCCAGCTTGTAACCTGTCTTTATATGGGTACAAAAATGAAGATCATGAGATTCCTTTTAATAAGAGGCTGTTTGTGTGCTTCTGCTGTTTATATGTATCTAGAAGGAAATCACAAGCAAGTGCCTGCCAAGTATATCCCTAGAAATATTTTTGAAACTGTCATCCACAGGCATCAAATACCAGAGGCTGTTTAATCTCTTTCCCAATCTCTCTTTCTCTCTCTCTAGGCCCCCACCTCCCACTCTCTGGCCTGGTTTTTGTAGGGAAAAAAGTTTGGCTTTTTAGAATTAGTGTATCCCTCTGATGGTCCCATTTGGTGCTACTCCTGGCCCAGCTGACCTTTGGGGCTCCAGTACTGTGGGGCAGATGGATTTTTGAAATGGCTAATCCTTGTTCCATAGCCATCAAATACCTTTTTCATTATCTGCATTCAAGTGAAAACAAAACCCAGAAGGAAACCTAGAGAGGAATGTGTAAGGAAACTGAGTCAGCTGCATGACACAAACTTACCTAAAAATCTGTTGAAACTGTCCAAAGTGATCCCTGGACATCCCTGTCCTGCAGCTTGTTGATGAGCTTCTGCTTGTTGATACCAAGAATAGAAAAACTTCAAAACACACAGACATCCTAATGTTTGCTACAGTGAAAACAACTGGAAACTCCAATAGGGAATTGTCACACTACTCTGTGGTGAGTTGACTGTGGCTGGATGCCAGGTGCCCACCAAAGCTGCTCTATCATTCCTCCTCCTTGACTGGACAAGGGAGAGAAAACATAATGAAAGACTTATGAGTCAAGCTAAGGACAGGGAGACCACTTAACTGTTACTGTCACAGGCAAAACACTCAGACAAAGTAAAATTAATTTATTACCAATTAAATCAGAGCAAGATAGTGAGAAAAACCCCCCTACATCTTAAAACACCTTCACCCCACCCTTCCCTTCTTCCTGGGTTTAACTTTGCTCCTCATTTCTCTACTATCTCCCCTGCAGCAGTGCAGTGGAATGGGGGTTACAGTCAGTTCATCACACATTGTCTCTGCCTCTCCTTGCTCCTCCTGGGGAGGACTCCTCACATTCTTCCCCTGCCTCCAGCATGGGGGTCCTTCCCATGGGAGACAGTTCTTCACAAACTTCTCCAGCGTGAGTCCTTCCCACAGTCTGCAGTTCTTCACAGACTACTCCAGCATGGGTCCCTTCCATGGGTTGTAGTCCTTCAGAAATGGATTGCTCCTCCATGGGCTTCCCACAAAGTTCTGGCCTTCTTTAGGTGCATCCCCTCACTCTGATGTGGAGTTCTCCCCAGGCTGCAAGTGAGTCTCTGCTCCCTCGTGGCCTCCATGGCTGCAGGGGCAGGGCCTTACCATGGCAGGGACTGAGCTTGGAGAGGGGTTGCACTACACATCCCTGTTGTGCCTGGGAAGTGGCCAGTTTCCCAGGGTTGAGGAGGAGACTGCAGCTCTGACCACCAGCACTGCCCAGGGCAAAGATGTTTCCCTGCAGCACGGATTTTTGCATCTGTGTCTTTGCACAAATCAAAATGAATTAGTCACCAGCCATAACAATTGCCTGTGCTTGTGTCTTCCTTGGCAGCTGAGTGAAAATCAAACAAAATGGATCCTCTAGTCACTTCTCTGATATGTATGGTTTGAGTGAATTAAAAAGCTGCAGTTATTTCCTGTTGGGGTTAATGAGCCTTTAATTTGGGCAAGGTGGTGCATATCAGGACAGCCATTAACCTGTATTTCCCTGCCCAGATGCCCCAGGCTGCTTCAGCTGAATGCTACAGTTGCCTCTAAGCTGCTGTTGCTTTCTTCCAGCCCTGGGGCTGTTCTCTGCTTCAACTGAAGCTGTGTTGAGCTTCTCAGTTTTTAACCGGGTTATTTTATGGGTTGCTTATGGGTGTTTTTTTTCCCCCCCTTTTTGCTCTGTGCTTTAAAGTGCATTCTTGCATTTCAAGAAGATAGAAATCTATTCAGGATGAATGATGTCTGTAAGATAAGAACGCAGCCATTTCTCATCCTTAGTTTACTATGACAACCTACTGTTGATCCATCTCCTTCAGCAAGCAAAAAAGCAATTTTAGTTCCTTTCAGCTCAAAGTTTTGTAAAATGTCAAAGCGCTGCTGAGTCTAGAGCCAAAGGAAAAGTGATGGCAGATTCCCAGCCTGCCTGCTGGCTGGGAGGTACAGTCAGACAGCTTTGGAAGCTTCTATAAGAAACCTGACCCTTGGGCAAGAGCTTGCTCCGTGCTTTAAGTCCTATTACTCTTCCTGAGGCCCAGTTTTATGATAGGGTGTCAAAAAATGAGCAAGATGATAATAGATGTGTATTCCAGTTTTTAGCTCCACTAGCAGAATGCCAAGAAAGATGCTCAGAAACAACAGGTTATGTTTAATTAATCTCCAAATAAATTCAAAGGGAAAATAAGTGGGTTTGTCCCTATAAGTCATAAAGTATGCTGGAAAATGACTCAGCATTTCTGATGGCTTTATATTTACCCTTTTTGAAGGTGAATTTGAGGGCCCCTTGAGTGGAAAAGAGGATTAGAGTTTTCTTCTTCCCAGTCACTAAAGTACCAAAGAAATATTCCCACCCGTGATGAAAGGAAAGTGGGAAAAGTTCTTTTAAAAATGTCTTTTCCCCACAAATCTGGCACTGCAGGGGATGCTGAGGTTTTATCCTAAGACCGGTCTTTCTGTGGCATTGCAAACCAGAATGCTCACAGAATCTTAAGGTTGGAAGGGACCCCTAAAGATCATCCAGTCCAACACCCCTGCCAGAGCAGAACCACCTAGAGTTAGGTCACACAGGAACTCATCCAAGTGGGTGTTGAATGTCTCCAGAGAAGGAGACTCAATATCAAGATTAGAATTAGGCTCAGAAATAGTTAAATTACAGTTTTTGTGAGTGTTTGAATTCCCTTGTCCCCAGAATGGTTAATGGGGAGACAGATAGTGGATTTCTACAACTAAAAATGTAAAAGCCTTCCCTTTAGAGAGGGAGAGCCCCGTGCTGCTTTGTAGCATCGAGGCCACAGAGGTTCAGTGTGTGTAGTGAACACAAGCTCGTACCACCAGCCACAAAGACACCCATTGCATTTTGGCAGGTGGAGCTGCTGATTAGGTCAGGAAGTGTGGGGTTTGCCAGTCTCTGCAAGGTAAGTGCTGTTTTGGCCAATGTCCCAGGGCTGTGGCGTTGCTGGAGATGCTGCAGCACAGTGAGGAGGTGACGTGGCACTGCTGCTCCTGACTTGGAAGTCCCTTTTCCTTGTAACCACATCTTAGCTGCTTCTGGGCTTCTCCCTGTGCCTGGTATGGCAAAATCCTGCTGGAGCTAAGAAGCCAGAAGTTGAGAACCAGTGAGAAAATTGTGTTCTGAAAGAGTTTTGAGATATGAAGTAGCAGCAAATATACAGTCATTGCTCCTGGGAAAACGAAGAAGAGCAAATATAGCTGCCTCTGGAAAAAAAATACCTCATCTTCTCCCAGGGTACAGCCCTTGGTTCTGGCTACTCATCCACAAAAACTCATGAAACATAGAATGGCCTCATTTTAATGGTAGCTGCAAACCCCCCACTGGGTTTCTTGAGATCTGCTACATGACAGGAATGTTACAATATTGGGATATTTTTACATATTCCTTTGTCCTTAAAATACGTAACAGGACAGGTCACTCAATGTCGAAGAAGGAGCATTAAGCCCTCAAGAATTAAGTGAGCCATGGTTCAGCCCACTTTTTTATGCTTGGTTTGTCCTCAGGTGTAGGAAACAATCCTGAAGCCTAACGCTTTGTCCAAAACGTCCTTGAGAGTTCAGAGTGTTTTGCAGAAACATGCCCCTTCTGCCTAAAATCTGAGTTTCTTTTCCCCCAGCTCTCACCCTTTAACGATGGACCTGAGCTGGTTGTCCAGGCCCCTTCCCCAAAGAATGAAGAGATGTTATCACGTCCAGAGGGCAGCACATCCCATCATCAAATCTGCATCTAAAATAGGTCAATTACTTCTCTCTTTGTGACTATAGAGGAAGTCTGAGAACTTGGCTTAGAGGAGGACCTAGCTTTTTGTCCAGTAGAGGTCATAAGGTGAACAGGAGAGCAATCCTACTCCCTTTGTCTGTGCACCATCTCCATCAGATAACACGGTCCTTCAAGGCTGAGCTGGAGGATGAGTATTTTTAGCTTTGTTTGGAATTAAATTCTGATTATCTAAATTACTGTGAAATTGACTGGAAGATTAATGTGCACACTGGGCTAGAAGAGACCAAACGTGTGTGTATGTGTGCCAGGGAAAGCAGGGGAGAGCTGAGGCTGGGTTTTGTCACGGAGCACAGGATTTTAAAGTGTACATTGAAAATGAAAACTGCTGAAAATAATTAAAGCAGACAAAACATGAGGGCAGGGGCTTTTGTGTGGAGGCTAGAGGCTAGGAAGGACATAAATACGCAGAGTGAAGGCAGAGGTAACAGTTTGCATTGCATCTAAATGGAGCTAAAGCTAGTAGCTATTTTCAAAGGCAATCTTTACCCTCCTTGTTCCAGCTGCAGAGTCATCTTCATTTGTTGCCTCTGTTTACCATCAGATCTGCCAGCCAAATCGACCTGTCCTGCAGCAACGTGGCCACTAGATAGATGTGATGGAACTGCAGGGAATGCGCAGACAGGAGCTGGGTGAGGACAGAGCATTTTGATAGCAGGTACGTGTTAGATCTGTTGTACCTTCAACTTGTGCTCCTTAGCCCAGGGAGCTGGTAAGCTCGTTGGAGGGGGCATGCACAGGCTTGGCACTGGGTGAACACGCAGCTCCTTGCAGATGTGAACAGGATGGTAAAAGTTTCATCTTTATTGGGAGCTTTCAGAGCTACAAAGCAGAACAAAAGCATGAGACACAATAAAGAACAGAAGCTTTGCAGCATTGTCAATGTGATGCCTGAGCTCACAGGCAGGTATAGTTGCTACACTTTTGATCCTTAATATTTTACTTAGAACTATTCCTGGGAGGCATTAAGAAAAGTATGGCCAGTGAGTTGAGGGAGGTTTTCCTCCCCCTTTGCTCTTGTGAGGCCTCACCTGGAGTCCTGTGTCCAGTTCTGGGCTCCCCAGCTCAAGAGGGACAGGGAACTGCTGGAGAAAGGCCAGTGCAGGGACACCAAGATGATCAGAGCATCTCTCTGATGAAGAAAGGCTGCAGGAACTGGAGCCTGGTTAATCTGGAGAAGACTGGGCGGGGAGGGGAGGGAAGGGATGGACCTCCTCAATACTAAAAAGTACTTAAAGAGTGTGTATCAAGACGATGAAGTGAGTCTTTTTTTCCTGTACCACCTGTGAGAGGATGTGGGGTAACAAGCACAAGCTGGAACACAGGAATTTCCACTTGAACATGAGGAGAAACTTCTTTCCTCTGAGGCAGAAGGAGCCCTGGCCGAGGCTGCTCAGGGGAGGGTGTGGAGTCTCTTTCTCTGGAGGTTTCCAAACCCACCTGGAAACATTCTTGTGCCCCCTGATCGAGGGGAACCTGTTCCTTTCCAAACCTGACTGTTCTATGATTCTGTGATTCAGCTTGGAGCCTCCACATATCAGACATGCAGAAGCAAGGAACACTTAGCCCATTCGAGAAGCTGAGGCACTGGAAATACTTTTGTGTTCTCCTGATCATTCAATAAAACTGAAGAGTTGAGCCTCTAGAAAGAAAGGCTTCCCTTTGTCTTCTGAAAGGATGAGGAAGACCAACTGATTCTAACAGTGAAAAGAGCTCTGTTTTTTTAGCATGTGTGGGTAGATTATAGCTCACAGCCACATGAGCTGATCTGTGGGCATTTTCTAAATATGTTCTGTCATGGAGGGTATTAGTTCTTTGCACAATTCAAGGTTCAAAGGAGCTAAACCGTAGCATAAGATCCCTAAGTCACTGCAAATACAAAGATTTACTCAAAGCAAGGTGGTTCAATAGTGTATTAAGGACTTCCTTTCTCCATATTTCAATACTTAGGCTTTCCTGTGTGTTATTGCCATCAGCTGCTGAGCTAAAACCTGAGAAATCTTTTTGGAAGGCAGGACAATGAGAGACAGGCAGTATCTAAAAGAGTCACTGCCTTCTGTATGAGTGGTAATCAAAGTGCACCTCAACATATTTCCCACAATGAAGTATTAGAATGAAACATGAAATCTGCTTCACCTCTCTTTTTGCAGAAGGCAAACTGTGAACCTGTAAATATTTGTACCAAACAAACGTGATGCTGAGTTGCATTAGCAGACCATCCTCAAACAGCAGGCATGGCTGTTTCATTGTCAACATGTAAGGATGAGTTGCACGAAATTCCACAGAGGATTGCTCAAGGCTTGGTAGTATTCATTAAATTCATTAATGAGCTGGATGATGACACAAAAAGAATCATTATCAAATTTGCAGATAATTCCAAGCAGCAAGGGACTTCGAGTGTGTTAGAAGTCAGGATTAAGATTCGGTGGTCTTGATAAATTGCAGATATGATCTGAAAAATGTGGGTAGCATTCAGTGTGAGTAAGAGCTACAGACAGACAAGAACAAGGAACTGCACAAAAATAGGGGAACAAGGAACACTTTTCACAACAGTTCTGGGGGAAAATATCAGGCATCCTTGACCACAAATTGAAGAGCAGGCTGGTGCAAAAAGGGGAAATGCCACCCTGGGCTGTCTGTGGAAGTGCAAAGTGCTCTGTTCAGCATGGACACAGCATCCATAAGGGCACTGTGTATACTTGTGGAGATGGTGGAGAGGAGGGCAACCAGGATGGTGAGCATTGAAAAAAAACAAGCAGCAATGAAAAGAAAACTGGTGCTGTCTGACCTGGCACAGAAAAATAGGTAAAAGTCTTAAAAAACATGGAATTCTGCTCTAAAATGAACAGTGATAATCTGCTTTCTATATCCATGATGGAGGACAAGAAATCATATGGGCTCCAATTTTAACAGAGAGAGAAGGAACACAAGTAGTGTTTCACTAAACACTGGAATAATTTTCCTGGAGTGCTTATGGCATCTGTAGCACTTAAATGTCTTAGGGACTTGTCAGGAGTAACTTAGGTATATCTGAACCTGCTTTCAGCAGTGGGACAGACTCAGTGATTTTTCAGCCCCCTTCTGTGCTACAATTTGATAATAAGAAGTGCCCCCCCCCAGAGTAATGTACATGTTTGGTTTAATTTTAACTCCACTATTCTGAATATGCATCACTGCAATCAGCTCCTGGGGAATTCAGCCTTCAGCCTCTAAGAATTTAAGCAAGAACAAGTTGAAAATTTCAGAGTTTGGAACTTGTCAGAAGTTGGGCAGATGTTCCCAGAACCACATGTCTTTGTCACCAAGGCCCAGCTCTCTGATATGTTTTTAAAAATATCCTCAAAACATGGGCATAGCCACAGAATCACAGAATCTTAAGGTTTGGAAGGGACCTTGAAAGCTCATCCAGTGCAACCCCCCTGTCAGAGCAGGGCCACCTACAGTAGGTCACACAGGAACTCATCCAGGTGGACTTGAATGTCTCCAGAGAAGGAAACTCCACAGCCCATCTGGGCAGCCCCTGTCAGTGCTCCCTCACCCTCACACTGAAGTTTCTCCTTGTGTTTCTTTGGAACCTCTTCTGTTCCAGCTTGTACCTGTTGCCATTTGTCCCATCATTGGCCATCACGGAGAACAGCCTGGCTCCATCCTCCTCACACATGCCCTTGCTTCAAAACCAGAACCTGCTCAATCTGAAGTAGAAGCACCACCCCTAAAAAAGGAGCACCACAACTCCAGGTTTACTGTTTTCACTCCTCACTTTTGGAAGGCTGGACAAGTGTCAACACCTTGCAGAAATCAATGGCAAGTGACCATTGTGTATTCAAGCTGGCAATCATTCTGACCTAATTCAGTTATAAGAACATATATTTAACATGGGCAAAAGCCCTTTTTTTCCCCCATAAAAATCTCCTTGGAAGCAGTTAAACTGATTTTGCTGAAACACAAAAACCATTTAAAAGATTGAAAACAAGAAGCCAGCCTTGGTGCTGATCCATCAAGCCTGTGCAGCTGAAGGAGCAACAGAATTTCAACCATGCCTTGCCTACTGTGCTTATTTTACCTGCAAGTGGATTTGAGGACTCAGTGTTTCATTAGCACTTATAATGCTCTTTGAGATCCTGACATCTTTTAAGGATTTGTGGACTTGTTAACGGTGATGCAGATTTGAACCAATTTCGTGGATAAGCTGAGGGAGGGGAGTGAATGAGCTCCATGTTTTTGAAAACAGGCCCTCCACATTATTCTGCATTGTGTAAGTGTGGTGTTCTCACATTCTAGTTTAACAGAGCAGAACAGTTTGAAATGTGTTTTAATTTAATTGGGCTGCATCAGCCTCTTGATTGTCATAGCTCAGCAGGCTGAGTGTTAAAGGAAGGAGTATGCCTGCAGGAGAGGGCTGACTGTGGAGTTCTTCTAGCCAGAGAGAGTGGAAGAATTGGGCCCTGTAATCCATCTCGTGTTTTACACTGCTGAGATTTGCAAAACTGGCATCTGGATTCCTGGCTTTGTAGGCAAGGGGGATTCACAAAGCTAGGGAAGGCTGACTGCAGTCCAGTGAGGCAAACCTTCTGATAGTTGCCTTGTGTTCAGCAAAAAGAAGGAACGATTCTTTCTGGCACAGCTCTGAGCATCTGAGGTTATGCTCCAGCCTCAAATCTCCAGCTGTCCCTACCCACCATCTCTAGAGAGAGCCTAGGTTTCCTAGGCTAATATCTGTTTTTCAACTCCTTCTGCTTCCCACCTCCCACTCATTTTAGTGAGTGCTGCACAACTGACCCTCCCTCAGCCAGATCTCCTCCGTGTGCAGCACTTTCTCAGTAACAAAGCTGGAACAATAACTGCAAAGCAAACCATTAATAACCATTTGAATTTCCAAGTGAGTTTTAAGGACTTCTCTTATTCAAACTGTAGAAAAGTTTGACTGCTCAGGCTTTACTGCTGTTAGGAAAAAAAAATAAGAGAAGAAAAACAAGAAGCAAAATGTTAAGTCCCCTGCTACAATGCACTGTGATGTTTAGCTACATAAAATAGCCAAAGAGGGAGAAGTGGCACCATGTGAATTAGATAAATCATCAACACCCTGCAAACTTTTTGGTAACTATTTGGGAAAAGATATTTTTTTAATGTACAAAAATGTGTGTACACACAAAGTGAGTATATATAGATACACAAACACACAGACATGCATTTCAGTACTTGAACTGTGTTGGTAGACACTATAAATCATCCAAGTACAGAAAAGAAATGTTTTAAGGTGATGATTTGCAGTTTCTTCCATATGAAAAAAAAAATGCTTTTTCAAAAGCATTAAAAGATATAGTTTGTGCTGTGACAAGTGCAGAGTTTAATAAGACACAGATAAATAGTGGCAAGAGAGGGATATAGCATACAAACAGCATGATCAGGGCTATGAAAGGCACATGCTGTATCTTGCTAGTTTTATAGGGTTTTTTTAAACACATTTCATGCCTTCCTCCACACTTCAGGCTCCTCATTCCCACTGTGCAGCAGCTCTCATCGCAGCTTATGTAATTAATCATTGTAAAACCTATTTCAAACGGGGAAAAAAAAAGTCCAAAGGAAACCTCTGCAGTGTGGCAGAAGAAAATGGACAAGGATATTTTGATCCAAGTATTCCTTGTGCACCTTTTCCAGTCCAGTAGGTAAAGACTGACTGGAGAAAGCCTGAGTTCTGTGGGAATTCACACATTTCTGAGTTTTGATAATATCTAGGCACTGGACATGGCAGAAGTGGAGGCTCTGCTTGGTCTGAGAAAACTTTACAAGTTCAGATCAGATGGATGGAGTCTGGGCAGAAGGTTGGGGTTTTTTGACTAAAGGACAGAAAAGAAGAGATGTTGTTAGATATCAAGGAACTAGTCTCTTGGTGAACTGAAAGGACAGGTGAAGGGATCTTAGCAGATTCCTAATAAAACTGAAGTCCCCTCCAAAGACCCACCTTTAGCATAGTTAAGAACAAGACTGTGGTAATCTCATCACTCAGCCACTGCTCTGATTTGTTCAAAAGTGAATTTTCCAAGGCAGGAGAGAAAAGGATGCCTCTGCTATTTCTGAGCAAGAACCAGAATATTGAGGAAACCAAATCTTTTCCCTTCAGATTAATTCTATCACTTCTGGTCCGTTTTGGGCCTCTAAGTAAGACAACATGAGGCAAAAGCTTCTTAGGCAAACCTCTGTGTAATACTTCCAGCAAGCAAGGTCTTGTGGACTGTCCCAGGTGTATTTGCAGAGGCTGTGATTTTTGCTTTCCCACCGTTGTTATCTATTGATAAAATTGGACAGAGAAGCCATTGCTAATGCTGTTCTGATATTTGTACCTTTATACATGAGAATTTTACTCAATACTTTTGGTTTTGTGATTTCCCTAGGTTCAAAGCATGGGTTGCTTCGTGCCTAAAATTCATCGCTATTCGTGGGGCTGCTTTTGTCTTCTTGATGGTCAGAAATCACTGAGAAGTTTGTTGAAGCCACACAAAAATTAAGAAGCATTAGAGCTGACCCAAATGTCATGTCTGCAAAGACAGCTCAAATCCCTTTGCACAAAGGGAGGATTTCAGTGAAGCTCAGCAAGGTCAGTGCATGCTGCCTCTGAATGGTTCCTATTAAGTTGTCTTTGCTCTTTTAGCTTGCATGATCCTTATAGATGTAGAAGTATACATTTGCCTTGATACTGTTTAACTCGTGACTCAGAAGCTGCCAGTGTACCTCACCTGCATTCTTCAGCCTGACATGATCAACTTCTGCAAAACACATTCGTGTGGATCATTGGAAACCTCTTGTGGGCTGAGATCCCTCACGGGAGAATTCTCCCTGTAGAGAAAGCACTTGTATTAACCTTGCAGCTGCCACAGCATCTCCTACTCTGGCTTTCCCTCCATAGAAGGGTATGCAGGAGGCACTCTGCACAACAAAGCTCCCCATACGTGATTGTCCAAGGATTAACATTTCCTGAGAATCTCTGAGGTAGAGGTGGAAGGAAGAGCCATCTTTCTGCACACCTAACGTGTTTTGGGGCTGCATGGCTGAAATCAACCATTCTTCTAATTGCTCCCTTTTTCTGCTGGAACATAGTTACATAGAGAAGACGCTGTTAGGAGTTTGTAAAGCATCCTTTCATAAAGACAGGCTAGAAATCACAGAGGGGTACCATGAAACAGTAGTTGACAGTACTCTAGGTAGTGAACAGCAAAAGAGCAAATGCCACCTGACCTGTCAGTTACTGGTGGCAATGACAAGTTGCAAAATAACTTTTTCTTCCTAGTAGGTGAAGCAAAATTGACAGCACCCCCACCACTTGCCCCCACTGAATGCTAGCATGCGTCTGTACTGCTTGTAAACTTCCACATTTGCTAGCCAATCTAGCCACCAATTCTACACAGTTAATTGAATGTTTGTCAAACAAAGGATCCTTCCCTAAAAAGGCTGAGAAATTCAAGGCTGCTGCTACAGCCTGATATTCAAAAATGTACCATGAAATAAGCACAGGGCTTTGAGCTGACTGTTTGTTTGTTTGTTTGTTTTTCCCAAAATCTACAACATGTGCCATAAAAGATGTGCTAAAACCTCCTTAAAAACCACAAAGAAAGTGTGCCACCATGACAGCCCGAAACAAAATAGCAGAGAGGAGTTAATCCACCAGCTAAGGTCTTATTCAGTTTGCTTTAGCAAAGTCTGGAAAGCCTATTGCTCTGTTGTTCTAATGATGTAGGCTAACACACAGGAGATAGGAAAAGCCAAGACACGGAAAGTTGTTGTAAAACTAGGTCACTGTTAAATTAAACATTTTGTGAGAAACAGAACCTACCTTGAACAACTCTGCAAACCCTCTTTGCTCATGCACTCAGCCGGCTGGAGGCACTTTACCCTCTCCTGCCTTCATGGGAAAAAGCACGGGGTTTAGTGAATGTCTGGGCACCCGCCCCTCAGCCAGCAGCTCCATTTTTTAACCCATGTAATTAACAACTATTGAATATGCATGAAGCAAGTGCCACGGGGTAACACTTATTCATCGGATCAAAAACGCTGCTGGTTTGCAAACTGAGAGGAAAGCACTGGCTGGCCCTACTCCAGAGCACTGCAACCCCTGCAGCAGTACTGGCTTCTGCTCTTCAGGCTTTTCTTGAAGCCCCAGCAGAGGAGGATGCTACTGGCAGAAAGTTCTACTCCATAGCTGCTCCTCTTTTCTTTTTTTGTTGCTGTTTCAGACAACCACGGGGGAACATGCTGTGCTGTGACTCTCTTCACCGTGTGAAAGAGGCTCTTGAAATACCCTGGGGACTCCCACTGTTGAGCTGTGAGTAAGACTTAACACAGGCCCTGTGAGCTCAATGCTTAGCTCTGGTGTCACAGCTACTATAGGCAGTGACTGAAAGCTGTACCTTTCAAGGCTGATAAAATGACCCAATTTACAGCAATGAGGACAATGCAGAATGTTACTAGATGAGGAGGGAAGTTTTCTACTGCTGCAGTAAAAGATAGGATAACTCTCTAAAAGGTGTGTTTTGGCCATTGAAATCAGTCTCTGTCATACAGTAGAGGTGACTAAATACTTTCAGTCTAAATGATAGTGAAAATGAAAACTTAGCTCAGCTTCTGTTGGGTTTAATGATGTATTGTTACTGACAGGTCATATTCCAAACCTGCTGTGGACCACGGTGGTCTCTTCTGGATTTAAGGTCCCATCACAGAAGTTCAGCAGAGAGTAGACAACAAAACTCTGTCCTCCTGGCTGGAAAAAATACATAGCAGTCTGTCACCATTCTTCCCCTGTACATACTTACAAGGTAAGTACATTTTCCACAAACATTTCTATATGTGCTTAGCTCTGCATCAGCTAGAGATGTCCCACTGATGTAAGTGGAACCGTTCCTGCACCTCTAATCGCACCTATGAAGGCACTGGACTCTCCCACTGGGGAAGAGGTTAAAGTGGGAAATGATCTCTGTGATGAACCAAGTCTGACTACACTGTTTTCAGCAGAAGGATTAACACAAATACAAACCTAGCTTGGTCCCTTTTTGATTTAGTTCTGGATCATTTATTTTAGTAGTTAATGCATGAAGTTAAAACAATGTTGCTATGCCATTTTTCTTTATAGCAGTTATTCAAGAAACCAAAGAATAAATGTTGCTTGAAAGAACACACTAGGCAAAGACTCATCTAATTAAAGTGTAAATTATGGAAATAAGACATGAAATATTATCCAAAACAGAAATACCATTTGAACTATTTTTTATATAGAATTTAGCTTTTGTTATTACTTTTTGCTTACAACATCTCCTGCTGAGCACGATTCAAAGCAGCACAGTGGTCACTTTGGCTCTTGTTTCCAGTCAGCGTCGTTCCTCAGCATCATGTGCTGCCATAGTACAGAAATACTCAGCCTGGTAATGCTGCCAGGAAACATATTCATCATTTCTTTCAGTTGTAATGTTAATACACGTGTGAAATGTTTTCTATCAATCCTGTATTTTGAACATGGCATTTCTATACAAGTTCCATTTTAGTCTGAGTTAAGCTGATAAATTTAAGCACTTAGACCTTGTGTCTGTGGTACTTTGAGGGAGCTGGGAGAACCGAGACTCTGCAGAGCAGAGGTGAAACTTTCCTGAACAGACCTGATACAAGGCACTGAAATAAGCTGGGCAGAGAGGAATCTTATGAGGTTCAACAAGGGCAAGGGCAGGGTCCTGCACCTGAGGAGGAACAACCCCCTGCACCAGCACAGGCTGGGGGTGACCTGCTGGAGAGCAGCTCCAGGAGAGGGACCTGGGAGTGCTGCTTGATAACAAACTGATCGTGAGCNATTAATATTTACAAATATCTAAATAGTGGCTGTCAGGAGGTTGGGACAGCACTTTTTTTGGTGTTGTATCCGATGACAGGAAAAGGGGTGATGGAAAGAAGCTGGAACACAAAATGTTCCATTTAAACCTAAGGAAAAACTCTTTCGCTGTTGAGGTGAGGGTGCCCCAGCCCAGGCTGCCCAGGGAGGGTGTGGAGGCTCCTTCTCTGGAGGTTTCCAAACCCATCTGGACATGTCCCTGTGTGACCTGATGGAGAAGAACCTGCTTTAGCAGGGGCTTGGGCTGGATGAGCTCTAAAGGTCCCTTCCAAGCCCCTACCATTCTATTATTCTGTGTTACATGAAGTCATACTCCAGGATAACATCATGTAAGTACTGATTTGCTTTATAATTTTGCTAATAACTAATGCTTTGCTGAGAAAATAATGTATAACATGTTTAGGTTTATCTGAAGGGAACGACAAGTTGTTTAAATTCGAACTCGTTTTAACCTGCCACAGAAGGTTTTAAATGGCCACACCTGAAATCCGGACAAAATCAACCGAACCAACACCCTGGGAAGCCCAGAAAGGGTCGACAAGCCTCACCTGAGGCACAGCTGCTGAATTTTGCCAGCAAGGTGCAGATTTGAGCATGACAAGGAAAGGAATGTGTAATCTGTGCCGACTGAAGGACCTTTTAGAAGAAGTGAGTGTGGGCAAACTGTGCAGGCTGGAACCTGGCATTTGCAAGACTCAGGAAGGAGTGGCCAAGAATGGTAAAGATGGAGATACAGATCCAGCGGAAATGGAAGTGATGCAGAGTTGTGTCAGAAAGAATTTCTTCCTCAGGATTTAGCATTTGAATTCTTTGCAGCAGTTTCGTGTCCCAGACGTCATCAGAAAGTCAATGTTTGTCTGTCAACATGACGAGACAGCACAACATAGCTTTTGGTGTCAAGAGGCAGCTTATGGAATATAAGCCTGGTTTTGGTCATGTCCAAGAGAGCAGGGAACAGGAACACTACACAAGGGCTTTTAAGACAAGGTATATAGGTTGGTAAAGCATTCTTTCCTCTGTGGAGCTGACAGCATTATTGCAAAGAGTTTCAACTGCATTTCTAGATGTGATTTAAATGCAGAGGTTTTCGGCACAGAGATGGGCACGGGTGCCTGCTGTCAAGGGTCAGGCCTAGTGCTTTCCAGCATAGTGCTCTCAGATTTGAGGGTCCATTTTGTGCAAGGTAGGCTTAACTTGCCTTCTGGAGGTAAAGGAGTGAAAATCTTCTCCCATCCAATATAGAAATTAGTGGAAAATAGCTTCAGGAAGTATGTGAACTACCTTGCACACCTACGAATGTATGGAAACTCCTCCTAGCCAACATCACTGGCTTTTGCCCTTGTGATAGTCAGGTCTGCTTAAAAGAATTGAGGACTCTATGTGATTTGGTTGAAGCCACGGTGCCCGTTATGGTTGATAACGGCGGGCTGACTCCTGGGCTCCTTGTGACCCCAGGCCTTAACTGGGAAATGCCAGCTGTTCGAGGTGCTTGACCCAGGTTGTAGCTGCAAGACTTTTGCCTGCCGCTTAACTCGTGCCATGCTGCACATGAAGAGTGCACGATAGCCAAGGCCTGTCTTCACCTCCTTGTTTTCCTTTAGAGCTGCGCTACATCGCCCAGAAGCAGCCGAGGAGGCGGTATGGTGGGGGCTGAAGTTTCCCCACGACGGTGTAGGAAACAAAACAAGTTCTCCCGCGAAAGACCCAGGCCAGGCTCTGCAGTGAAGCGCTTTTATGAAGCGTTCTTGCAAGAGCGGGTGTCCTAGCTCATAGGCACACCTGATAGGTACAAGATTCGGCTTTTTATTGCCTATCCCGGCTGCAAGGTCCCTGCCTCGTTTCCCCATTGATTAGGTACTCCAAGATTTACATCTTCCCGAAGCGCCTACAAAATCCCCTCAGGGGGTGTCTGGTTCTTGTAAATTGTCACCCATCCCCGCACAGCCCCAAGATTTAGGACCCATCGGTTATCTAGTTCACATTACAAAGAAACAACTAACAGTCTTGAGGTACAGAGAACAGTCCTGAGATCAGCCAGCTGGTTAGCACCTCAAGGATGATCAGAGCTCTTCCTCTTAATTGCTTGGGCTCTATTCCTGCAACAACAGCATCACTGTTTCTTACAGCAGCGGCAAAGGGGCGACAAAGCTCCAACCCGAGGGGAGGAAGGGTGCACACAGCGGGGAGAGCGGCTTCCCTCGGCACGGCGGGACGCGGGAGGCGCTCCCGGGCTGCCCGCAGCGGGCGCTGCTGAACAGGGGCCACGGCCGGGGCCGTCACCGGGGCCGTCACCGCCCCCGCCGTGCGAAGGGGAGCGGAGAAGAGCCGCGGGGGAAGCGCCGGCCCCGCCCGCACGGTCCCTCCAGCCCCGTCCCTGAAGAGCAGCGAAGCGGGGGGGGGGGCGGCAGGGGACGGCGGCGGCGCGGTTGCTAAGGTAATGGGGCAGGGGCTGGGGCTGGGGCTGCGGCTGCTTCCCTCGCCGTTCTTTTCCGCTGCCGCCCCCGTCTGTTTGGCAGAGCGGTGGTTGCTTGTCTCTGCCCTTACAGCAGGGTGCCCGTCGCGGTCCCGCGGCGGAGGGCAGAGCCTGAGGGTTAGCGGGGGACTGGTGGTAACGGAGAGCTCCGAGCCGGTAGCACCGGGCAGACAGGTGCCGGGCGCTGCGTGTGTGACACGGGGAGTGCGCGTCGGTGCCGGGCGGGCGAGGAGACGCTGCGCCCCATCCCGCCCCTTCCGAGCCCACCGAGCTCCGGGGAAGGGGGCTCGGGCTCAGCAGCGGCGGTGCGGAGGTGCCCTCGCTTTCACGGGGCTCGGCTGCGGTCCCGGAGACGCGGTGTCCCGGCAGGGAATGAGGGTCGTGGTGCCCTGACAAGAGTGTTTTGGGAGGAAGCCTCGGAGGAGGACGAGGGGGAGCTGGTGCCCCGTGGGAAAACGGGGAAGCTGTTTCGCTTCAGTAGCGTATGGCAATAACATACTTTCATCCGCCAACAAAGTGCGTTTGCGTGAAGACGGATCGGTGTGTGAGAGTAAAGCTGCCAGGCTCTCTTCTCCCGAAGCCTTAATCTCCTATGACACTAAAAGCATCTTCTTAGTCACGGCGTAAATAGAGGAATAGGTTGCGGGGCCAGCAAGAACCTTCAAGTCTTTTCTTCTGAGGAAGATGCGGATTTCTCTATAGGTAACGGCACGCTGCCGCTCGTACAGTGCAGGCGACAACAGCAGCCAGGGCTGCTGCTCCGCGGAGCTGACTCTTTGCTCTTACTGCTGGACGCAGCCCACCCTGGGATAGCCTGGGTAAGTTGGAGGCTTGTTTCAGCTGACCTGCAAGGGACTTGCCACAACACCATCCCAGCTGTAGCTTGCGTGCCACGCAGCAGCAGCAGCGTGAAGCTTCTCTGAAATTAAAGGTTGTGGTTATTCACAATTGCTCCTGAGCATGTAAGGGTTGGAAAGCAGCAAAATCTGGGTTTGGTGGGGAAAAAAAAAAAAGCCATACGGCAAACCTCACCTTTGTGTTGAGGTGTTACGGTGGATAGTGGTGGCTTCCCGCCACCAAGCAAGCTACGTTTCGTTTGTGTCCGTGTGTTTCGTGGGAAGCACTTTGAGAGCTGTATGAGAGTGGAAAGTGGTTTGTAAAGGTACAGTGCTGCTTGTAATTGCTCACTGAAGAGCGTAGTGGAAGAGGTTATCTGTAGTTCGATGCTCTGGGGATTTAAGGCATTTAATATCATTGTAAATATTCTCTAAGGTCAGCTTGGGTTTATTTTGAAGGGGAAGGTTGTGTGTGCTTGCTATCGTCTGCTTCTCTTCTTTGAATGCTGGATTTATCCTAATCTCACAGATTGAAAGAACTAGCAATTGTTTCTTGTGTGGTTGGGATCCATAATACTTTCTCACCAGCTGATTGGGAACACTTTCACTGTGCTTCCTTGTAAATCTGCTTTAAAAGGAGGTCAGATGTTGCAGAGCAGTTATTGACTCGGGGGCCTGTGGTTACGAGCACAGAATAATAGCATTCATTGCTGGAATGTGTGTGTGTGTGTGTGTGTTAAATGCTGAAGAAAGTGTTTAGACTTAGCCAATATTGACTTTATTTTTAGATGAGCTGTTCCTTTTTCTAATGACCTGACTAATAGAATAATTAATGGCAAACATTCCAGTTTCTTAACTGGCTAAGAGTGTGGTGGAGTTCAGACAGCCCTTATTGCTTCTGTTTGGAACTATAGGAGTGATCAGAAGGAGAAACAGTTACTTGCTTCGCATCTCATACTGAGGTTTGTAGGAAAATAGGTGTTTGGAGATTGCTGTTCATGAACCTGACTGATTTTTTCCCTGTTTGTTTCTTACCATCCCTTCTGTTATGAGAAAAGGCATAATAAGAAGCTGTGTACAGCCCTTGTCGACACTGCTTGCCTTAGTTCCTCCCTGATGGCTCTTGTGATGCAGGTTGTGCAGATATCTGTTTGAATTGATGGCACCTGAGGATAAGAGGAAAAGATGTGTCCTCTTAAAGCAACAATTGCCTTCTTGCTAAGCACTTACAAAGTGATGCAGTGTCTAGCATGTAATTCTAGTGGAGCACACTGGTACGGCAGAGGTGAGCAGAGCACTGTTCATTCACAGGAGTGACTGAGTTGGTTACTGTTTCCGAGGTAGCTGAGGAAAAACTGAGTGTATGGACTGCAAGCGGTAGGTTCTGTCATCATCCCTTCGAGCAGCCAAGAAGGGGAGAAGAGGAGCGGGCAGTCCTGTCCCAGCAGACTGCAGCAAACTGGCAGATGGCAGGGAAAGAAAAGAAGCTGCTGTATGTGGAGTAGCAGGGAGATAAAATAGCTGCAGTATGTCATCACGCGTTAAGATGCTCTGTTAGTCTGTGGTGAAACTTGTGAACCTTGTAGTGCTGAGGCTCAGGCTTCCTAACATCAATACAAGGGTGTTGCTGGGTGATTATGGGTTGTTTTTTTTTTGCTGCACTTGATAACAATAAATGACTCCAGTTTTTCAACAATGAGAGTTAACTAACCTGGAGGCTCTGGCTCCAGATACCTTTGAAATCTAAATCAAACCTTGCAGTTGTGAAGTGGCGGCAGAACAATGGCAAGCTGCTCTTCCAATGTCAGATGTTCCAAGAGTGCAGTTTCACCCTTACCATCAGTTATGGAGTTGTGGGGGCTCATCTCTTGGAGCTTCAGTGGTATTTTTGCAAGCACATCCAGGCTTTCTGCAGGGGAGGTTGTATGAACAAACAGGTCCCACAGCTCTGGACTGTTTCAGGGTACAAACATTGCATGTAGTCATCAGAAATGAAATGCCCCTGAGTGCCCCATGGCACTCTTCTCAGCTTTTTTCATGACTGCATCATTATCCATGTCAATTCATACCGTGGTGTTATGATGTCACAGAAAACCTGGGTAGAATAAGAATGTTATATTGATGATTTGTAAGGGTGTTTCGTCACATCAGTCTTTGAACTGCTGTCACCAACGTGGCATGAGACAGCACTCTGCCATTTGAAGTATCAAATGAGACGTGAGATATTGTGGCCTTGTGTTGTTACTGAAGGTGTAGTAGAGGTTGTAACCCCGAATGCTTGCAGCTCTGTCTGCAGGTGAGAGGAAAGCTGACCAGAGCTGTGCTGGCCAGGCACATCTCAGAAACAGGTGCCTGTAGGTGGTGATGGACAACACCTTGGGTTTTCAGAAGCATCTAGACAACTCAGGCTGATATTAATGTTAGTGAAAGCACCGTGTTTTCTTAATCTGGATAAATTTTACCATGAAGAGACTTTTCCATGACTTCAGTTACTGTTTCCAGCTGAAATAACAGCATATTGTCGTGACTAGGGAAGGAGCTAATTTCTGCTGTTGTGCTCTGCCTGTTAAGAGGAGCAAGAAAGAGGAGCTAATTTGTATTTCCCTCATTGGTTGTCAAGCTCTAGAAAGGTTGTGAAGTCAAGAGAGGTTGCTACCCACTTGCGTTGCGTCAGATTTCGTTCTGGTTTGAACATCTCTTTAGCTGGTGACAAAGAATTGGGGGGGGGAGGACAGATAAAAATTTTAGTAATCAATGAAGTTCTGATCTTTTTCTATCCCAGGAGCTCTGCATTGTCATGCTGGATACAGCTGTCTGCTCCTGGGCTCAGCAGCATTTGTGGAGTAAGGCACAGGTACTACTGCATTTCACCTGCGTGGAGGTGCTGGAGACCATGGGGTAGTTAGGCAGTAAAGAGGAATTAATGCTGTGTTTTTGGCAGGAATCTTCAATTACATGTTACAACTCTCATTCCAGTGGAAAGAGACAACATTTCATCTTTTTCACTGTTTATAGAACCTGGCATTGGTGGTGAAAGGTTCGTAAGGTAGTTAAAAACTCCTCAGATTGATTGCTGCAGGCCTACTGCGCTATGGGGATGCGTGTTGAGGGAACGAGAAGTAATGCTTTGAAAGTCAGGGCTTATGTGTTCAGTTTACTGCTCTGTCATCCATTATGTGAATGTGGGAAGTTACTTCATTTCATTGTGATTTAGTTTATCGTTTTGTAAAAGAAAATAATGTTTGCCTCTGTCAGATGAGCAATGAGTTTTAGATTATGCCTTTGCTAATGGCATTCTGGCATGGACACGTATTAGCTGAATTAAAAGGAACTTATAGGAGCCTTCATAGGAGTATTATTACAGCAGCTGTAGTAAAGTATATTAGTATTTATAAATGTACATAGCATATGTTGGTATTTGTAGTAGTCCAGTTATGGCATTGTGGAGTTCAGGGTAGATGAGCCACTGCAGAGGGATTTGTGGACTCTGCTGAGCTGTGTGGGTGTGTGAACTTGAGCTAGCTAACTCAGGAATGGCTTAGATGCTCTTTGCATTGCAATTACTGAAGTGATTTGGATGTAATTTGCATCTGAAAAGGCTGTATGTTGTGATAAACATCAGGGCAGGGAAATCACAGCATACTGCATCTCACATCCTTGCAGTACAGGATGCAACCAGTTGTGTTCATTTGCACCATGGGTGTTGCATGGTGCCACGTCTTCAAAAGCACCTGTGCTTTTTGGGTAGCAAATTCCTCATTTTATTTGATTGCAAGGTACTTTTCCATCCTATTGAGAATGAACAACCAGCAAAAACTCTTGGCACTTTGAGGTGCTTTAAATGAGATTGTGCAGTCGCTGATCAATGCAGGGGTGGATTGGTTGTTATATCAGCTTGCATTGGACTACTTGAATGGAGCTTTGTTTGGAACAGGGAGTTTAGGTGGAGTAATCCTGTGTTTGGGATAACAGGTACTGGGGCCTAGGTATTCAAATTTTAATATTTTGATTTTCTTGTCAGCCTGTGTTAGAGCATCCATTAGTTTGTGCTTCTTTTCATTCAAGTTTGTCTTTGAATCAGTCTTCTTCCATTGTTTTCAATGTACTGGACACACTGTCAAATAGAAAATGCAGTCAGTAGCTTATTGTAGTTGGAATTGGTATTTTCTATGGTGTATGAAGTACAGGGCACTTTCAGAGATGGTGTATTTGACGGACTGACTTCATTGACAGGATGCTCTTAGCACACCTTAACTGATCCAAGGAAGGTGATTTTTCAGAGAAGGATTTATACTGGAGAAGGGGTTAGAATTCCACCCTCAAGCTCTGTATTATCAGAGCAATTACTCATTTTCCACAGGGAAGGATTCTGGCCAATAAGTTGGCATTGTTGCAAAACAACAAAATACAGCATCATCTCTCTTCTTTGCAGTTGCTCCATGCAGACTGATGGCACTTTATAAATGCTGCAGTAGTTTGGGATCACCAATTCAGATGAAGTTCAAAGTTGGGCTATATCTGTCTCTTTGCACTTCTAAATTTGTATAGCATTGACACTTGTTTCAGTTAAATATTCCGCATATATTTGCTGCCACATTCTCTGTAGCTATCCTCAGTGACAGCCTGTTGGCTCAGAGCCTTTCCAAGAGCCCTTGCTCTCACAGCAGTAGTCTTTTAGTGGGGAAGGCAGATTGATTACAGGTGGATACTGCATTTTCTTCTGAATTCCTTGGAAGAAGGATGGGTGTACTGGGGGCAGTTTCTTTCTGAGTATAACGTCATTCTGGTCCATTAAGTGATCCATGAATGTGCCCATTTTAATAACTGATTTCATAAACAGAAAAATTGGCCTGGTTAATAAGCAATTCATATGTCAGTATTCCCTCCACCATTTTTTTCCATTTTCAGGTTTTGATGGTTTGTTTTCATTTCCAGGGATTTTTTTTCGTCCCCATTTTTCCTTTGGCTTGTCTTGCTCACCTTGTTTATCTGTCAAATAATAGACTGGAAACTCTGAAAGCAGAAAAGGTCTTCCATATAAGTCAGCAATGCTTCCAGCACACCTTGGGTGAACAGACCAGAAAGCAGGTGGTGTGTATTTTTCTATTAAAAGAAAAATAAAATGCCTCTAATTAGGTGTCAGGGAACATGGACCTAGTTAGTGTCAGATGCCAAATAAATTACTTTATCTTGGCTTTCACCATTGGGTTTCCTGGATGGAACATCCAGTTGCACTCAGTATTTTCAGCATTCTGAAATGGCTACAAATATCTGCAGATTTAGAAATATATATAGAATCAAAATGGGCTGTGTCTTCCTGGGAAGAGGAAAGTAACCAGCTTCCATGGTTTATCAAGAAGCAGTCTGATCAGATCATCTCCCAGGTGACTGAGACCGGTAACCTGTGGCTAGTATGACTTTGACAACTGAAACTGTCTGTCCTTAGAGTCATCTGTTACACGGCTGTGTGACAGGCTGAGCACTACCACAGATGGAGAGAAAATTGCTGGAGAGCACAGAAAGAGCCCTCTTTTGGAGATGCTACACAAGGCCTTGGTGATCCCTGCTTAGCAATGTTCTGCTTAGACTACCACACTATGAATACTTACTCGATTCATTAAAGGACATACATAATTGGGAACAGCAAGTGATTAGAGAGGAGTACCTCCAAAACCCATCTGCTCACGTTAGATTACAGTGGTCCGAGTTTAAACATGTAGTCTGTGTCTATCTACTGGAAGCTGAGTGGCTTGGATTGTCTCATGTCTGAGAGCTAGTCCTGTCATAAAGAGGACTGTATTCCTAGTGCATATCCTTGGGTGGAGGGATCTCCTCTGGTCCCTCTGTGGTATCTCTGTGGCTGGACAATTACCATTTTGTGTGCTTTTTTTTCTCAAGTATAGTGTTTGAATATATATGAGATTGTCCTTTGGCCCACCAGAAGGATGACTGAAAGCATATATGACTTTGGACATGTTGGGAGGCTACATGAAGTTGCAGAAACTCTTAGGAGACTGCTGGGAGGAATGGATAAGAAGTAGGGAGCCAAACCCTGAGTAAGATTGTGCATGCTGACTCGTGGGAGCGGGTGGTGATGAGGGAGAACTGTGTTTCCAGACCTGTACCCACATACTGGTTTGGAGCTCTGCAAAAGGGGAGCCTGGAAGCAAGCTATCAGTTAAGCAGTGTGAGTGATCAGCAGCCTAGAGTTTGTACTCTGCCCTAGTACCATATGGAAAGCTGTAAGATACCTGTAGGATGTTTTGAGGCAAGTTTTTTCCACAAGAAGCACTTAGTTACATGTATAGAAGGAGACTGCATCTTTAGGAAACATCTGTAAGAGTAGCAGAAATTGGAAATCCCTATTTTCATCGGGATTCCAGTTTCCCTAAAGAGAAGAAAAAGGGAGTGCCTCAGAATTGAGTCCTTTCTTCCTGCTCTGGCAGGGTGATGCAAAAGAGTCTCTGCTGTTTCCATGCCTAGATGTGTGCCTGACTTGTCCTGTTGGTTGAAGAGCAAGGGAATTGTGCTCCAGGACGTCAGCATGGGGCTCTCTGTGAGCTAGTACCTCAGAAAGAGGAGGAATGGGGTCCTTTAGAATCCATGAATTCTCCCAGTGTAAACAATACTTCTTTCTCACAAACAAAGATGAATTAGTTTGGCAAAAAAAAAAAAAAAAACAACCAACTTTAAGTGCAGTTTCTGGAAGTGTTTATACTCTGTTCCTTAAAAAAGGCAACAGACTGAATATTGTTGATAGTACAGCAGTGCTCAGCACTTGCGAGGAGAGGCAGAATGTCTGGGAGGATCTTCCACTGGGAAAGTGTTTTCAGAGTACCTCCAGTTGCAATTTGACGTCCCAATCAGTTACTGGAAGGATTTTTAGACACTTTGGAAGTTCTACTTCATGGACTGAAAGCAGATTCCCTTTGCTGCCCCTCCATATGGGTAGCAGCGTCACACTATCTAATGACCCTTTAGTCTGCCGCTGCTGAAGATGCTGTGGCTCCCTACATGGGCATGCACAGCCCTCATTTCACTAGTTCTTATGTCCTCCTTATCTGGTTCAGGACAAGAACATGTTTGCAGAGTCTTGTTCTGCTGAGCATAATGGTCAACAGTGCTGTGTGTAATACCAGCATTTTCCCTTCCATACCAGTAAGAGTACTGGAGGAAATGGTAGAGTCTTCGTCTCAGCTCCAATCTTCTGTCTGGTTCAGATGGATGTTGTATCGGTTCCTCTTTGGAAAGTTACTTAAAGTAGTCATACAGGTTTATTTCTGAAGGAAGAATAGAGGTGAATGAAACAGTGCTGACTGAGCTGCACCAGTTAAGAGCAGAGTATAGCTCAGGTTGGACCTGGGGATCCTCTGCTTGACATATGCACTGTGGTAAACAAAGATGACTTCTACTGACACCCTGTATGTTGTCCTGTAGCATACACACCTTGCTTGGCGTGCCCAAATCCTAGTTTAATGAAGTAATAGTTAACCAGGAGAAGCTTCTTTCTTCTCAGTGCAATTCTAGAGAGACTTTTGTAATGGATATAAAATATAAATTTAATGGAGGGGACTTATTGAATTCAGAGTAACCGATTTAAAAACCATTTTTTTACCCCTCCTGTCACTTGAGTAACGTGGATCTATTCCAGCTAAATATTCTAGGAGACCAGGTAGGGATTTTTCCTGTTAGGTAATGACCAGTTCATCAAGGCTTGTGGTTATATGACTTTTTAGGCACGTGAAAAATCATGTAGTCTAGATGTATTTCACTAATGAGACAAAACTGATTAGATATTAATGACATGAACTTACATTTTACACTATGACGTGTGCTAAAGCCCCGAATCTCTCATGGTTTGACATTAGCACCGCATGTCAATGACAAGCTACCCTGAAATAGATTAATCCCATAGCACAAAGGTAATTTTCACTTACCACCACCCCAAATTTTATTTCAGCTGAGCCATGCTGATGGATATCTACCTGGATATTCATGGAGTAGATTCTGTTTTCTGGGATTCAAATTTGTTACAGCCATCTTGTTTTATCTCGGATATGCAAGAAATGTTTTGCACTGTGAATTTTGCTTCTTAAGCTGGCAACTCATTGATTAAAATGCAAGCTAAGAATTCAGATATGACCTTGTATTGGGTTGTTAAATCCAGGTGAGATTATCAAGGAAATGGTTTCTTTTGCAGAATTTCTTTTCACTTTGTGGTTTGTCTTTCTGTCTGCTCTATGAAACTGAGAGTCTATAAGTACTCCTAGATGCAGTAATTTCTTTGAAGAACGTGGGGTTTTTTTTTCTAGTAAGAGTCATCTCAACAGCAGTCTTGTTTACAGTCTTCTTTCCTTACAGTAAGTGAAGGTATTTCAGAACACTAGTGGGAATATCCTAATTAACTACTTGGCTGTTTTCATTGAGTTGACATATATAGAGAGATTAAACACTGATAATAATTATGGATGAAAATGTAAAGGTTATTGTCTTTAAGACTGTATGACTAAACTTCTGTGCCAGAAACTCTGCAGAGGTGGGCTGTGGGAGAAAAATGGTTTTCTTGTATTTTTTGGAGCATTTAAAAAAAAAAAAACAAACTGGTTATTCCAGTTTAAAGGAGTTGACTGGTCCCTTCTGTGACATATGGGAGCCATGTATCTTTGCAGCTTCTCTTTTGTTTGGGAGAGCTTGAGGAGCCTAATCAGATAAGAGAGAGATAAAGCCCTTAGGTTTGTCAGTAGCTGCTGATGTATCTCAAAGCTGTTCTATAATAATAAAATATAAAAAGGAAAAAAGAATCAGAGAGGCAAAAGCCCTCTCCCTTGTTAGTATATGTTGGGGGTATTTTTTAAAAGGCTTATTAGGCCATCTTATCTATAAACAAGAAGTTGCAGACTGGTCCTTGTGTGTGACAGAGCAAGAGGATGGTTAACACAACTGGGTTTCAATCTTTATTGCTTTTGCTGCTGAGGAGTCTGGATTACTGCAAGCATGGCTATTGTCAGGAAGAGAGCTGTGGGAAAACAGCATCTTTTGAACCTGAAAGTTGGAAATTTACAGACCTTTCCTATATTTTTTTAAGCTATGCATTTGGATTTAGGTTGCTGGTGTGTGGATGCAGACTGGTATGAGTTAGCCACCGGTAATGAGGTAAACTGGCTGTAGGAGTAAGGAGCTGACAGTACTCTTCTGGTAGTTATTGATGAAGCTCTTAACTGGAGACTGTGCATGAGTACTTTTAAGTTTATTCTTTAAACCCAAATAAAATGTTTGTGTTCATGCTTTGCAACCCCATGTAACTAATATTTCTCTATGTATAAGACAGAGATGGATTGTCTTCTGGATGGTGCATTGCAAACGTGTGCTTAGAGAAAGGTTGTGTTGGGCTAAGTCTCATGACCAGAGAGATTGGTGTGCAGGACAGAGACAGAGAGGAGTCCTGTAAACTTTATTCCAAAAAAGGGAGACTCAGCTGAGGCGTTCCCCTGTGAAGTCTCTCAGCTTGATGGAGGGCGCAGCCTCCTTTTATCCCAACTTCCCAACCACCTGAGACCTTTTCCCCTATTGTCTGAACTGCTCAGACGATACAGACTTCCCCATCCTGTTACCTGTTTGCTCTAATAGGTACCCTGCTTCACCTTACACATTGTATGTCTCATCATCTCCCAGGGTGGAGAAATTCATGTGTGTTAAGCATGCCTATTTAACTCAACTTCAAGAACACACAGAGGTCAAAAGAATCTACTTTGTTGCTGTTTTGTCTCACCTAGCCCCTGTTGTTGAATAGGTCTTACAAAGTGGCAGACTGGTTTTTATTGCTTCCCAAATTCTTCTGCTTCCTGGGGTTGTATGGTTCTGCAAAGCCCAAATG
>WBNH01009339.1:42863-64344 GCA_013401255.1 Urocolius indicus | reverse complement strand
AACTCCTTGCTAAACTGTGACAAAGTAGAAAGCAAAGCCACAGTAAACCCTGTGAAGAGAGAAATAGCCTGTATGGGCCATTCACTCTATAAGATATGGCTGAGGAGAAAGGTAAAGAGAAGTGTTTCATCCCAGAAGAGTGACAGAAACAACACTTGAGACTGAACTGCAAGCTTTTCAGAAGCACAGAATGGGCCACAGGGGAAATCTTAGAGATCAAGAGGATTAAGACAGTCTTTTATATCACCTGATCTTACTTCTGCATGGGGAAATGCAAGATTTCCTTGCCTGAGTGAGCAATAACACTTAGACTTGTGTATCTGGGATGAGGAAGACAGATACACAGATTTACAGCATATGTGTATTGCAACTCTGGTATTTAAGCAGTTCGTGGTACTGATCCTTCAAAGTTTTGTAAGCAGAATCTTGTTAATAGTCCCATTAATCTCAGTGCAATTATTCATTATTAGAATATTAAACACAGATGTAAGCATTCCTTGGAACTCTTTAGCATTAATTCCTGGAGAAGTAAAAGGCCAGGATTAAGCAAATGGCTCTTTCTTTTCAATATTCTTATTTTCTTTTCTTTGGTTCAAGTCCTGATCAAACCAAAGCACCACCCCAAAAGTCAGATACAGACTATCTGATGACCACCAAATCATGCAGCTGCTCAGAGAAATGGACAGGTCTTGAATGCTCACTCAAGTGCCACCTGGCAGTGTGGAAGACTGGCTCAGAGCACGCCTGCACCATGGTTAAATGCTCCTGGGTTTGTACTCAGAGGCATAAGAAGACCTCTAAACAGCTCCAGGAAGATCGTGGGATCCTGAAACCCAGGCATTCAGAGAGGGGCTTTTATGCACATTGTCTTTTCAGGATGCTGGTATTGATATTCCTATCTAAGTGACTTATATTTCAATATAGGAGAATTTCCTCCCACCTGAGGAGTCTCAGACATAAAAGAGAGAACGTGTAAGCAAATGGATATCACAGATGTTTAACACACTATAGTTTAGTCTTTGAAGAGGCTACCACTGACATGGTAGCTGTTCTTTCAGAGATCTTGGGACTTCTGCTTTCTTTCTCAGGGGATCTAGACCTAGTGGTCTAGACCCTTTGGCTAGGGTCTCTGCTCTGTGAAAACTTCAGTTCAACAATCAAGCTGTGCCCAAAGGGCACCAGAGATGGCCCAGAGGACTGAAATATTTGGAAAGGGATGCACACACGTAATGTAAAGCTCATGCATTTGCTGAGTGTGTCCCATTGCTTACAACTGGGATAGTCATTGTTCTGGTCCCTGTTTAGCTCTCAAGTTAGTTTAGCAAGCCAAATATCCAACTACATAAAAGGGCTACAGAGACAGCTGAAGATAGAGGATATCTGTGTAAGAGACAGGAAAGTGTTGGGGATAGTGTCAAATGAGTGATACAGAAGACTTCAGCTAAGTGGGGAGTTATGCTATAGAACATAAAGCCATGAGAACATAGGCTTCACAGCTACAGTGGTCCATGAACAGCCTGTCTGTAATGGTAGTAATTCTCCTCACAGTGCTGTTTATCTCTGGTAGAGCATGTGTCCCACTCTGCAGAAGACATTAAGGGGTTGGAGTCCCTGGCAGGTTTCATCTCCTTTGTTGCTGCTCTGGCTGCATAAAGCAGCACGCACATGCTCTCACCAGACAAGGCACTTTGATGTCTTGTTTCGGACCCTGGAGCAGCAGCAAAGCAGAGGGAGCTCATTCATGAACCTGGCCAATGATTTCTGAAATCATAGTCTAAGTGAGTTTTGTAAGAAAACATGTGAAGGAATAAGGATACAACACTTCTCATCTTACAGAGTAGCTTATCCAGAGCTTGATTGCTCTGGCTCTTGTGACAGACTTGACTTGTGAAAATCTCAGTCCACCATCAGCAGGGGCATCCATTTTCTCCTGAGATTTGCATGCTGGTTTCCAAATAGGCCAGATCACACTGTCTTATTCATTCTTCCCCTTCTTCCTTTCCTCTTCTGCCACAATGACAGTGCAGCTTCTCCCAGCTGTTAAAACCTTTTCCCCAGCATGATCTTCTTGCCAGGCATTTCCCTTCTGAAACGTGGCTGAGTCATCCAGGGGTCAACTGCTCTGCCATATTACTGGAAATCTGACAAGGTAGGGGAGCTCATGGCACCTCCTCCCATTGCTTTTTGGGCCTTCCAAGCTCACCAGAGGCCAATCGCTATCTGCCTGCAGGACAAAACAGAAGGATTGTGCTGGCAATTTGGCACCCAGAACTGAACATATTGGTTTCCCAGTCACAGGCTGTTTCCTGGAAACCAAATAAATCTCTGTGGCTAGCACCACTTCTTATTATTTTTTATTAAGAATTTAACTCGATGCATCAAACTGACCACAGATGCAATTCAATTAATTGCCCTCCTCAGTAGATTTGCTACTATGATGTAAACAAGGAGGCTGGCTTGGGAGATCGGAGCTTACAGAGGCCACACTCGCCTTCCAAGAGGAATGTTCAGAGGGGACGTATGTGTTGAATGACTGTGGGAGCTACACTTAGTGCTGGAGCTTAGCAGACATGAATGACGTGAGCTCATCAGACTGGCTGCTCTCTCATAAGCAAAGGCCCACAGAAGACCTGCAGCCTCTGGAAAGCAATTGAAGGAAAACATGAATGTGTTGCTAAAAGGCTGCTTCAGTGCATCCTGCTGGAGGAAGGTACCAGCCTGTGATGTCTGGGCAATGTGGATGGTTCAGCAAGCAGAAGCTCATTTTGTATCTTTGCAAAGTTCTCTTTGCAGCACTGGCCTCAGACTGGGCTGGGAGACCAGAGTACGTCTTCCTCACCTTCCATTCTCATGGCCTTGCTGAAGTCACAGCCTCAATGAGCACAGATGCTGCTGCCTTGGGATCATTGTTCTGTGATACATGGGGAAAAGGGAGGTTGGGGTTTTCAGTTTGGGCACAGCTGCGTGTCCAGCTGTCTAATGCTATTTGTCACCCCTTTCCTCCACTTATTTTTCAACTACTTTCTGCAGCCTGAACCTCACCCATGGGCAACAGCCTCCCTCTGAACTCCTTCATATATGCTTGTCCATTTCACCTCCTTCTCCACATTTTTTCTGATCCCACCACTACAGCTGGTACAGAGCCTGACACCTTTTCTGAGAAGCGTCAGCATGCAGAAGCTTCTTAGGCACCACACACTTTAGAAAAGTCTGTCAGACCAGGATCAGTCGAATTCCTGCAACAAAAAGTCCTTGGCAGCATAGCAATCTGTTGAAGACAAGAAATGGCTTAGGCAGGTTTTATGGAGGTACAGCTAGAGATGAGTACCTATGCACGGTTAAGTTCACAGAGAGTTTGTAGGTAGGGATGGAAGCATTTACTCCAGCCTGTAATCTGTGTATGTGCTTTGCATGATTCCTCCTTGCAACCTCTGGAACAAGCACATTTTATAATAGAGCTGGGTATGAATGCCTGAGTAGAACACTCAGTCCCACTCCTGCAACCCAAATGCAATGTTTAGCATATTTCCAATTTCTGCTAATTGTTTGTTTTATGCAGAGGAACTTCTATTGTTGACATTACCCGAGGAATCATCACCTCTGTGTACAAAGACTTGTATTTCAATAGAAGAGAAACAGACCTTTTCTGCATATATAGAAGTGTTCATAAACTCTTCTATTCATTCCTCTTTAAAAAAAAATCACAAAATATATACAGGAAATTAGAACAATTCCCTATGTAGAAAGAATTAAATACTAATAGCCATTTAACAAATAATTTTCTTGTAAAATAATATCTCATTCTTGACTACCTTGCAAACAGAGAAATGACAAAATTTGCAACAAACTCTGGCCACCTCTGTTTCAAAAGAATTTTTAAACACTTATGTGTTTCTCTGTTGAGTTACCAGATTAACAATAAACTTTTAGATTGGAAAGCACAACCAGATAATTGAAAGATTAGTGCATCCTTTGTTTAGAAACTTGCTTGCTGTCTTGTAAGCAGTTTTTGTCTAACACAGAGGAAAATATGAGACTTGTCAAAGGTCTGAAAGTACCACTGTAAAGGTAAAATTACCACTTGCAATTTGTTACTCAGTTATTGATTGTTGTCTTCCTGGAGACACAGTTGTGTGCTCAAGTGAGCCTCATCCTAGTGTTATCAATGAAGAACACATGTCACCATTACCCATTCCCTCAGCCCACACTACCCTGCAAATCTCGTAGTTGTGTGATTTGGTCTTTTACACTGCAGTCTCAAACACACTGTGGCCAGCTGTGAACTGCTGCATTTCCAGCCTTTGTGCATGGAAATGGCTGGGAAAGCACATGCTTATCGTGGTGAAGTTGGCTGACCAGGGGAACCAGCTTCTTCACAGTAAGACATGCTACAGACACATAAAAGCTTTAAGGTTGATGCAGAGGTAATTGGATGAAGTCCCACAGCCTTTGTGCTCTACCGGATGTCAGCCTAAATGAGCTAATGGTCCCTGCTGACCTTTAAATCTATGAAATGCTGACTGTTAAACTGCTTGATCATGGACTTTTCTATCTGAAATCTCTGACATTTGGTTTCAGAGTGGTCCACAACACAGGATCTATGCATTTTTGTGCAGAAGTATCTGCAATACTTCCTTAAATAAGCTCATAGACTGTCTCTGCTCTTCTCCACCCCCATGCTCCTTTTTTAGGATCAAAAACTTCTTTTGGTGGTTGGGGTTTTTTCTGTTGTAACTTTCAGATCCTTTTGCAGTTTCTGAGTGTTGGATGTCTGCTGTGATTTTTGTGAAGGATTGGCAGGAATTTTTTTGCCAGAGGGAATGCCAGTCCTGTGAGAGCACACATCTCTAATTTTTATAAGGTTCTGTAAAGTAAGTTAATTAATGTGCATACATTTTCTATGACTAGGGAAGGTGCAATATCTGCCCTTTATAAGTAACTTGGATCCTCAAAAATACTCTCATTCATGACAGCACCCATGGGTTTTCAGAAAAGGTTTCTCTTGTTCCCACTCAGTCTAGGACTGAGAATGGTGCCAGCAAGGGGCATCAATGTATGGATAGAGGTAGATGTTTTCCTCTCAGACATTTTTTTTCTCATGCTGATTATTACAAATTCATTTCAAGGCTGAACAAACATATAGGTCCTAGATGGAATATGTAGCTTTTCTGAAATGCTGACACACTTACCAGCCTAAAGCACTCTTCTGTGGGGAGACCTTGGGGTTTGCAGTCTCTTCTGTGAGACTGTATGATGCTTCTGTGTCACTGAGATGTTCTCCTTTTACACCTTACCATCTGGGTGATGTACTGGAAGAAAGTATGGAGACAAGGCCACACCAAGTTATCCGTTCTCCTAACTTGCACTACCCTCGTCAATGCCAAGCCTTCTCAGAGGGAAATGATCAGATAGCTTTTCTGTACACCGATGATAAGAACCAGAGACAATTGTCTGCCAAGTGCCTCAAACAGTATGATTGTTGTGCATATTCTTTAGTATTCTGTCCCTTTAATACAGCACTTAACCTCCTGTTTATTTACCATAGGTATGTAACAGGCTGAGTGCCTCAACTATTTTTCCATAATCTCTTCTCTAGTTCTCTAGTTCTGATGAGGCGCTTGCTGTATGTAGCAGTTATTCCCTAGATTGTCTCCTTGAATTTATGCTCATTATTTCATCATTTTTTACAATGAACTGCATTTGCCATCTGCTGGCTTCAAATCTCAGTATAATCCAAATCCCTTGGAATGTGGTTACACTGTTTCTTGTTTTTTGTTCATCCTCCAGTTTCTGCATCATCTGTAAACTTGGGCCTCTCTAGTCAGATTCAGGTCTCCATTTTTTAAGCAGGGTAAATCTGGACCTTCTCCACTAAAGTCTGTGGAATTACTCCAGAGTGAACAAACGGAAATCAGAGCTGGATATTGCCTAGGTTTTCAACACCCTCATCCAAGTAATTTTATATTTATACATAGGCACATGTTATGAACAACAGATGTCCTAAAGCTGACCTTGAGGATACTTTCCATCTATTCTGTTCCTATGCCATTTTTCTAGTGGACAACCATTTTACTTCAGTCCTCCATTTCTTTTCGAAATTAATTTGATATGAACAAACACATTCTTTCCATTTTGAATGAAGTTCTGGGAAAGGGAATGTTCTTTCAGGCTGTATTTACACTCTTCTCTCTTTTTTCTGCTTTTCTTTTTTTTTTTCTTCCCTTTTTTGGACAAAGATTTTTTTCCTTTACTATAATAACAAAGTGTTACTATGCAGCAGACTGCTGCACACGCCTAGGAATGGTAGGTTTAGCATGCTCCCTGGAATAAACAATAGAAGACTTGCAAAGTGCCTGGGTGCATGCAGTTTGATACTCCGCGCCAATGTGGAGAAACCTAGTAGTGCTGACCTGTCACATAACTTTGCAATTCAGAGTTATGAAATCCTTTCCCACTCCTCCAGAACACCAGTGTGAAGGAGAAAGCAGAACAGGTTTTGTCTCTGCAATTCTTTCTCCTTCCCTTCGATTTCTCCCATGCTGGATAATCTTATTTGCCTTTTATTATTACAATTTTCAGCACAAAGTCCCAAGGACAGGTTAGAGCCCATGAGGATAGTATGAAGGCAGATGCAGCCTGCAACCAACAGATTTATACAAAACACTGCCACACACTTTGAAAATGTTGCATCTTAACTAGCTGACTTTCCTGCATACACAGTTTCCAAACTCTACCCTTTTCCTCACGCTTTTCTGGTTTGCATTTCAGCCCCGATTTCTGTCACAGTAGCCAGAGACACATGGAATCAAGCTTTCCTCCAGCTTACAGCACCTAGCATTGTCTGTCCTGTGGAAACAGGAGTAATGTGATCCTGTAACTGGAGACTGTCTCACAATGTGCACACACGAGGGAGTTCAAGTGGTTTTGGCATTACCTAACTCCCAAGCACTCTACTTTTAGTTCTAATGTTCTCTTGGCAACATGTGGTGCAATTTATATACATTTTTATGCAGTTTCCTAGGTTTTTAACACACGAAAATATAAATAGTGCCACGTGCAAATAAGATAGCCCACCCATGTGGTCCACCAGCTTTTGAAACACAAGCATCACCAGACATTGCTGTTTCTCAGGTTAAAGGTCTGGTGCTACCAGCTAGCTGTTCTGTTGGGTGGCAATGCTCTGCGGACAAGTCTTAGAGAAAGAGAATTGTACACTGAATTGTAATTCAAACAACGTGGGAGAGGAAATGAGCATTTCATGCCCACTTAAACACGCAGTTTTAAGAGTTCTGTCTTGAAAGCCAGCCTTGGAAGCACGACTGAGGTCTTGCCCACAGAATGCTCTCCCCAGACTACAAATGAGCCTATTCCTTCTCTGTGGTAAAGGATAAGAACATATTCTTGTCTTCTAGTTAGGACATTGGTACTTCACTCCCTACAAATAATGTGGTAAGGAATATGTGAAGAGCACCTCTCAAGGGAGTATATCTGTGCAATGGCCTGAGTACCAGCTAAAGCACCTTATCTAAAGACTGAAGTTATTTAGATTCAAAAAAGAGAACAAGCCCTCCTTTTTCTGTATACTGAAGAAAAATACTCTGAGCAAACTCAGACTTGCACAAAGTCATATGTGCTGAAGAGCCAGAGAGGAACATGAATGCTTCTTTGACTTCAGCTTGAAGAATTTCCTACTGACCTTCAGACAAAAGTTACCGGAGATCTTCAAAGAAATTGCAGGTGCTTGAAAGTTTCTCTGAATGAAACAGAAAGTGTTTCTTTGGGGTTTTTCAGTCTCCATCTGTCCTTTGCCTGTACAAAGATACTTTTTCAATAAGGGTAGAGGAGGCAACAAGGCCATGGCTCCAACTTGTGCACTCCATTTTGAAACAGTTGAAACAGATAGTCATCTTCTCGCTGCTTCACTGCCAGATACCAGTTGATTAGACTGCTATCAGGCTGGATCTCAGGCTAGCCTAGCCCTCAGGCATCACCGTGCAAATGCCAAAGGAGAAGAAAGCAGCAACAGAAGCATTGCCTCCCTGTCCCCTCTATGTGGAGCAATTTTCCCAAGACATGAGACTCTCACAAGGCTCATGATGTGCAGAGTATCCCAGCTGTCTGCAAATGCAATGAAATTCCAGTATTATCTTCTTCAATCAATGAATGTAAATCAAAATTGACAGTTTGCATGCCTGAATTTCAAAACATGGCTCTGTCATATCCCCTGACATCAGTGAAATGTACATCCCATGAACAGGAGTGGAAAATGCATAGGGCACAGGGGAAAATGGGTATCCAGTGCATTTTATGCTGCTGCAGCAGCAGGATACACCATGTTTTGTGCCTGGCTGGCTTTACCTGAACTCTGCAGCATGAAGTATCACCACTCTGCAAAGATGTTGAAATAGCAAGAGGTACTTCAGAGCCCTGAACAGACATGTTCTGCCTTCCAAATCTGACAGTGCCCACAGAGTAAAAAGAGGTCACTGTGGTCTGCCTTGCCAAGCTCCTCTTTGCAGGGAGAACGTCATCCCTACCTTCCACAGGTAGGGGAATACTTCTCCTCTTATGGAGCCCTTATGAGCCTTGCACCCTGAGCCATGGTGTATGCAGAGTATGTCACTGGAATAAGTATTCACAATATGTTCTCTGATATGACTGCTGTTGAAGCAGGTAGGGGATTGTTGTGGTTATTGAGAAGCTACCTGGAGTAACTCATCAAACAGGCAAAGTTGGAGGCAAAAGTAGATGACACCTTGTTCATGCACCTGCAATTACCTCCCTGGACCCAACAGCCTGCTCTGTGTTTCAGAAGAACTTAACAGGGTTTCAGATAAAGCTATCACCTCTGACTTTAATAAGTTTGCTTACTGATTCCATCCAAACATGAAATCTTGTTATTTTATGGCAGCTATAAATCACCACCAGCACCAGATGTATGAGAGTAGAGTTATTGTTATAGCAAAGGGTGCTACGGAATGGGTGGAGCAGGGGTCCTCCTAAAGTCAGAGGGCAAGGAAACTAGGGGTGCCATATCAGTCTGAAGTTTCAGAGAGATGGGGTTCAACACAGAAATTGAAGACAGTCAGTGGAAAGCTCCACATTAGGCACAGTCGAATGCAGCACTAATTGGCTGAAGAGCTTCCTAATTTGTAACCCTCTTCCCTCCAATTCTAGACGTTTCCTTTCTGAGGGAAGCTGGGAGCATTAATCAACCATACTTTACCAGCCACATGGCCTTGTTAGGCTCACACATGCGGTCATTTTGAAAGGACACATAACAGTGACTACAGGGGAACACAATGAAAAGTGACTAGCAGCAGCTTAATTCAATTATTGACAACCTTCCTTTTCATCTCAGTCATAAATTTATTACCAGAGTAATCCAGCACTCCCGCAATCTTTGTGAGAGATCTTATGCAAATTACTTTCCTGCACATAGATTTTTATAGATTATGCCTGTGCATGTTACAGACCTGAGTTCAGAGAGAAGATGTGGTTTGAAGAGAGCAGCTCAAAATTGTGCATTCGTTGGAGCTGCGCACGGTGAATGTCTCAATTCTCACAAGTACCAGCAGCTTGATATCTAAAAATGCAATAGAGGCACTACTTTAGCAAAACCTAGAGTAAGGTACTTGTGAAGAGAGCTTAGGAGAAATAGTAACATAATTTATGTCCATTTCAATTCTACATGGGATGAATTCTCTCACTGGTGTTTGATTTAGGACCTGTTGAGTTGTCCATTGAGAAAATTATCCTTTAACTCCTTCTATAATAGCTATTCTGGGCTCTAACATTCCCAATGACAAAATCAGTTTCCCACTGTCAGGCCAAAAAAAATCATTCCAAAGAACGCAGCTGAGACGTGCTGATGTTCACGCTCTCTGTGTACACATGTACATCTGTGCACATGTGCGTATGCATGTTTCTCATTAAGAACAGAAGCTCACACCTTAATCAGCGTGATACTGAATCTATAATCTTTAACGAATGCCACCATAAAACTCAACAATTTTTTTCTGTATTTATTCCCTTGTAAGAGGGAGCAGAATCTCATCCAATCCCATGACTGATTAGAAATGTCATTCTCCTGCTGTTGTAGCCAGGCTGTTCTCACAGCCCCTGAGCTAAATAAATTCTTCTGACATTGTTTTCAGATTGAGAAGGTTTTGTTAATTTCATTAAAGTTAATTTTCTTAGATTTACTGGGAAATAAGGAGTTTTTTGAAAAGTCTGCGGGCGCACTTACAAATATCTTTATTTTTAAAAGTCCGTTAGACTGTGTCTAGTAAACTTGAGTTTGATGAAACAATCTATCATACCCATTTATTAGACCATATAATGTTGATTCTCAACCATTCAATTGAAAATGTTTTTAAAAAAATACTTTATGCCTCTATTCCATCTCTTCTTTTAAAATTATGTATTTTTCTTTACAATTCTTTTTACTGGCTTTATGAAGAAAAGAGGTTATCTATATTTATAGTTATGTACAGTGTTACCTTGGAAAATGTGCTGGCAGATGCACTGATCTAAAGGAGAGTTTATTTTCCTTCTTATGAGCTTAATTCTCCAAAATGAAAGTGTATTCCCACATGCAGTTATGCAAGAACAGGTCCTACTCTTTAGACTCTGTCAAGCATAAGAAAGTCTTCTTTGAGTTCAGTATTTGCGTAAATAAAAGAATTACAGGAAATTACTTTAGAAAAGCAGTGCAGCACCCTCTAGCGTGGACAAATTTAGAGTAGCAAATAATACAGCTTTATAAATACCTGATTAACCTGGTGCTGATCTACCAGTTAGAACAATGTCTGATTTAGGCTCCGTGACTAAACTTCTGACTGACCTGTGGCAATTTGGCTCACTTTCTCCCGCTGTCTTCACCTGTAAAAATCAGAAAATAATTACCCTTTTTAAAAATGTCTTAGATTCTCCAGATGATGAGTTCCTCTTGTATAAAAGGTGGACTGGTACTGTAATCCTAACTGCAGAATGGAGGCTAGAGTGGCAGCTCTGCCTCTTGCAAAAGTAATGTGCAGCCTTGTGGCTGCAGAAGCTTTCTTGTGCTTCACCTCACCTATCAGCCACGCTTTTATTTTTTCTTTTTTTTTTCTTTTTTCCCAGTTATGATCTGCACCAGCAAAGCACTGCTTTATGGGCAAGGATCATAAGCTCTACTGTCAGGTTTTCAAAACTACTCAATAATGGTTTGTACTGCTACCTCTTGGAAAGTCTGCTGTACATTGACTCTTACAAACCAGGATGCCTCTCTCACACTTTAATAAATTCCCTTGTCTTGCACTTTAATTTGGGACTTAGTAAACTAAGGACGGGACTTGCTTGTGGAAGTTCAGTGAGGAAGGAAGACATATATTTGGTCACAGTAGGATCTTCTAATGAGGTAAAGAGATTTTCAAAACACCTGAGCCCTTACTCTTTTCAGAGGCAACACTTGGCTAGAAAAGAGATCTTCTGAGGAGCTGGTCTTTCAGTTCTGCTTTGTACTGCACTTCATCGTTCTCCAATACATTCCTGTTAGTGAGCACCAGTCATAGTTGTTGCGAAAATATGGAGATTGTCAGATGTGTCAAAGGAAGCACTTTGTGACACCTTGAGTACACTGGAAAGGATTGGGGAAAAAAAAACAACAAGTTTAGTATGCAAAAGCCTTTACTTAGAGTGACCTCCTGACTTATTTGTTTCTGACCGCAGTCATCATTCATACACACGATACACACATACATGTGTATATACCCTTTCCAAGCCATATTGCCATTACAATGCATGGCCATATATAGAAATCTCAGGCAAAGTTAGATGGGGTATCTACTTGTTGGCACTATATTGAGCAGACTATGTTGCAGGACTGGATTTGTAATGTAATAACCAAGAACTTATTTGACAGAACTTGTTGGCTACAAACTACTTAATCCTGAATGTCTCCAACTCAAGCACTAAGTGACAAAATAATTAAGGAAATTAAGAACTTGTCTAGGTCAGATAGGTACAGAGAAGACAAGGAAATAAGTGCCAACACAGACAGATGAGATGCACTGCTGCCATCTCTATAGCTAGTTTTCATGTGCCAGGCCTCCCCTTTACTCAAGTACATGCAAATTCTACTTTAGAAGACCAGGTTCAGAATAATCTTTTCCTGGTTAAACTAGGCTTTTACTATTCTAGAAGATGCCATAATATTTCCTTCCTGCCTCTCAGCCAGGTTCCTCTCCTTTTGCGCACAGCAGTAACATCAGTCACAGAGCCCTTCTCCAGTCCTTTTCAGCCCTTCTGAGGAAAAAAAAAAAGTGTCTGTCAAAACCAGACCAGAGGAAAGCAGCCTTTTATTTCTCCCTCTACAGTAAGACTGAAGGCATAAAGTCAGGAGAGAGGAATCTCTTTATGTGTGAAAGGCAGAAAATGGGACATAAAAAATCTCCGGGGTTTTCTTAGCACTACCTCCTACTTTGGGGTCTGTAATGATGGTATTCCAAATGAGAAATCTGTGATTTCAAGAGGAAATGGGACAAAATGCTTCTTCTGTCTTGCAATCAGCAGTCTTCAAAGTCAAGATTCAGATTTTCATCAGGAATAAGTTAACACATGCTGATGTCCAACAGCCAGGGAGGAGAGGAAAAAATGTGAAAAATGGTAAGATTAGAGAAGTGGAGACGGAACTTTCCAGAGGATCCCAAACAGTTTAGTGTTTCTTCTCTTATTTTAAATTATGCTCTTAGAACATAACTTTATACTAGGGTCAAGCCTTTCACCAGTGGGACCAGAGTTTTGAACATTGCTGCACTACTGTCAGGAGATTCGCATAGTTTTCTTACATATAGTCATATAAACCAGGAATACAAAAATGACAACAGGAGATGGGGAACAACTGTGGGCTTAGCCATCCTAACTCTCTTTTACTCTATCTGTTCTGATGCAAGCAAGATCAAAGAATCTTCATCTTGTGTGCTCATAATGATCCAGTTATCTTTGGTCCCATTTTGGATCAGCTTGCAGAGCCAGAACAGGATTGTGTGTTCAGAGAAACGGCCAAAGCATTCTCTAATATAATCAGAAAATCATGAAATGGTCGGGCTTGGAAGGGACCTCTGGAGATCATCTAGTCCAAACTCCTGCTCAAGCAGGTTCACCTAGGTCAGGAACATGTCCAGGCGGGTTTGGAAACTTCCAGAGAAGGAGACTCCACACCCTCCCTAGGTAGCCCGTGCCAGTGCTTCATCACCATGAGAATGCAGCAACAGTTAAATTTTGTTCTGTAAGCATCTGACAGTAGCACTGGGAAAATTTGGAAAGCTGAAGAGAAGCTGAAATTAAATGAACAAATTTCACATTGGATAGCTGGTAATTCACACAGCAGCTTTTCTCATGTGCAGCAAAGTGATTATTTCTGTGATATGCCTAATACAGAGAAAAGTACCAGGCAGGGGTATTCCTATGCTTCTCTTGCCTTGTCCCACAGAACTGGACTGCAGAGAAGTCCAGAAGAATCAAGTCCAGCAGGTACTGGTTCTTTTGCTGCTGCAAGGATGACATATTGTTGCCTTGCCATGTCTGTGCTTGAATGCTACTTGGTAGAATTTTCTCCCAGTCTGTGCCTATTTGTTTCTCACACAAGATGGGCCTACATCAACCACCAAACAGGTCCCACTGTGGTTCAAAGCAAGGAACAGCAGCCCTCCAAAGCAGGATGGGGAATGGAAGCCCTAGCACAGCACTGGACAACACTCTCCTTAAAGGAAGGAATGTATCCTCTGATGGACCACAGGACAGAGAAACTGCAGAAATTTCATCATCTGTGCTAGCAGATTGAACCACATTTTGGGGAAGACACTGAAGGCCAACCAGCTAGCATTGATGGCAGAAAACATGAGAAGGCAGGTGCTTTCAACACCCCTGATCCTCTTTACACTCTCTGAGAATACTTCAGAGAAGTCTGGCATACTGCTGTACTCAGAGAAAGCGCTGGGACCAAAATGCACCAGCTGCACCTCTTTCCTGGGTATTCTGCACCTTTGGGTTTTTCCACCGCCGTCTACATCTTGTATGAGTCAGTGTCAGAAGGAGATTTCACAGCCTTATATTAGCTATGTCCTCACTGAACAGCAGTGTTGGCAGTCTTTAAAAAAATAATTTGGAGGGAAAGCGGAAGCATGTTATTTTTTACTATAAGAAACTGACCTGGAAGAGTTTCTCAGAAACATCTCTTTGGGATCTCATCTTTGAGATCTCTTCAGCATCAAAGTTTATCAGATCACCTAGTCTGGCAAAGACACCTGTCTCATAGCGCTCGCTCAGTGAGATAGGATGGAATTTCTGCATTTGCAACAAGCTATCTTCCACCACTCTCCATGTTCTGAGAAAACAGAAAATGCAGAATGATCAGCTGCAATTGACATTACTGCTTTTAAAATGCTTGCAATGGCAAATTAGAATGAGACCTGGTGAATATAACACAGTAGAAATTAAGTGGAATTTAAGGAGCAAGCTTTATTCATGGAAAGACCTCCTCAACAGCTGTTATGCAAGAGTGAAAAACTCAGAAGATGCTGCCATTTACCTACTTGTAGAGGCATTACTTCAAGGTGAAACCATGGAGATAATGGGCTAGTGTAGCTTGTTTGCAGGGATACATCAGATATTACTGCAAAGCTTTTCCATTGTGAAAAACTTGTTTCTGCATAGGCAAACTCTATATCATAGATTAGTCAACTAGTGGATTGTCTTGTATCTTTCAAATGTCTTAAACTGTCTCCTCCTGATGTTGAAAGCAGGCAATAAAGCCAGAAGAGAATAATACTGTCAAATGCTCAGTTCCTGTTTGCTATGCTTGCTCTAGATTTGCTCATCTATCATTTCATCAAAATAACATTTTATTACTCTGCAGGTAGCAATTAACCTTTATCCGGCAAGCTCATTTATCACCTTAGGTTTCCCAGGAAAGCAGCTCAGACACACATTCTGATGACCACTATTTCTTCATCTAAGCAAGGCTAAGATTTTAAAATGTTTTGAAGAATTTTCTTCTATTTCATTAACAAGGAGAAAATTCTCTTACTTCATAAATATGCACCATAGGTAGGAAATAACTCAACACTGGCAATAATAATTTCATTTACTTAATTGGTTCTTTCTAGAGATGTATTTTGTCAGCTTCATCTCTACATGTCTGCTAGTTCCCTCTCCTTCTCAGGACTCTGAACTAGGCTGTTCTGTTGGGAAGGAATCGCTGTATCTCTCTTCAACCATCTGTAGACTTATGTCTAGTCCAGACAAGATATCTAACTCCTACCTATTTGAGCAGAGCACCTCTAACCTGCAATTCATCCAAAAGACAGATGCCTTTGATTGAGTTAAAACAAAAGAGGACAGAAAAAAAATACCAAGAAAGTCTGCAAGAAAACAGGAAGAGAGTATTTTCCATGAAATGCCAACTTAGTGGTGTCCACGCCAAGTGAATGGCTTCTTCTTCAGCATTACGGGCTGGAGAGCGGACTTCTTCAAGTAGGTCATCCTTTTTGTTTGTTCTCTGCTGGATGTTTTGGACTGGACTTACTTTCTCTTGGACTGTAGATTAACTTCTTGTTTCCTCCCTGTTTCTCACCTGCAGAGACAAGGAGTTGTTTGGGGTTTTTTTTACTGTTCCAGTAACACTCCAAACTTACTAAAATATGTTCCCCAGTCTGAAAAGCATTGAAGAAGAGCCAAGGAAAAATGTTTGTGTGTTAAAATGCCAACCTTTGTCCTGATGGAAGGAGGCTGGGTAATTCACTGTCACACAAAGCCTTTACCCTAATGATGTCAGCTGTGAAAATTCACTGCCCACATGCAAAAGCGTTTCCTTTCCGTGGGTCTATATGAGTTCAAGCCTCAGCATTTCTGTCCTGGTGTGTAAATATCTCCCTGAGAGATGATTACTAGGCAAAGAGCCAGACACCCCTACACAGCAAGATATCCATGCATGGTCTTCCTACACGTCCTGGAGACAGGGGTTTGGGATCCTGCACCCGCGCAGCCCATGCCTCTTGCATACTGAGGCATCTTTGTGCTTTGCCCTTGCCTTCGCACAGCCTAGCCTACAGAAAACTTAGTGCAGCTGGTAAAAGAGTTGATATAATGGCTATTATCTCACTATTCAACTTGGGAGAGCGGAGAAAGAGCAAGGCTGGATCTCATATTCTGAGTGACTGCTCTACCACTCCTCATGCAGCCATGTCCTGGTGACGCAGTCATCTGTGCATACATTGGCAATCAGCTGTGGCCATTAGTCTCTGGCTCACCTTGAGCCACTTTTGGATCAGAAATTGAGGGAGAAAGAAGCAGTCTAGCTGAAATACTACACTAAAAGAGAAAAGTGTAAAGCAGAGGACGCTTGAGTCATGAAGACTAAAAATTTGCCAGCCACTTAAGCGAAGCACTCAGACCTTCATTCTGAATCCTTCACAGACGCCAGCTCCTGTGTGGATAGAGAGGACACAGTGCAATCATTCACCATAGCAGTGGAAAGCTGCCTCTGTGTGTAGAGTTGTATGACTGCTGGGGACTTTGACCCAGTGAGCTTGGCTGTTCCCTGCATGGCCCTGGCAGCCTGCATTCCCACAGTGCACACAGGAGAAAACACAAGGTAATACCCTGAACAGGAGTAACCTACTGCCTCAGCACAGACTTTTGGTCTCAACAAGTATTTCATTCACTTCAAAGCTATTTCTGGACAAGGAGTGAGTACTGAAGCCTCACCTTTTAAATTAAACAGTCTTCTTTCTTTCTTTTAGAAGAGAAGAGTGATATTTAATTTCTTATATTAATTTCTCCAAAAGAGCATACAGCACTTCTCAGCTGATTAAGTGCCATGCCACTCTTTGGCAGACAGCACTGTTGTATAATTCCAACCTATTCACATTCCTCAGCGTTCTTTCTGAAATGTCAAGATTTCCCTTTCTTGCCAAATGACTGAAAGGACCTGCCAGCTGTGAAGTGGTTTTCAAATAATTGCAAGTACTAAAAATGGCAAGCAGAAAAAGCACTTCTTAGCGGTCAGAAAAACCACCTGTGGCTAGTGCAGAACCACATTCCCCAGAAGTATCCTTGTTGATTTAGGGCCTGTTTTGTGTGATTCAACTGTTGATTTCAAATGTTAATATGTGAAAAAATGAAATGACTGCACTGTTTCAGCTCTAAGAGTTGCACAAAACACAGAGCTTTCTGGATAAGAGAGAGGCAGTGCTGGTCTGGATGGTGCACGCTGAAGATCCATCCTGTAAGGCATTCATCCTTAGTGAAGCGTCCCTCAAGAGACCTAACAAGTGGCATAGTACAGACAGCAGCCATGCTAAAGTCAAAGAGTGACAGAGGTCTCCTGTGGCATGCGAAGTTTTGAAGTCCCTGGCTGAAGGAAGAAAAAGCGTGTCATTTTTCTTAACCCTACCTCCATGAGCTCAGTACTAGCTTAATCTATGTATCATTTAACTTCATTGCTTCCCAAAGCTACCAGATTTTCTGTAGAAAAACATCTTCTTCAGTAATTAGAGAAACAAAGTAGGACAGGATCAGAAGTCAGGTAAATATGGCCATTTGTTCAAAAGTTTTCTCTCTGGCATGAGATGAGCACAAAGGGCTATGTGTGATACAGACAAAAAAAAAAAAAATAGGCTGCTGTATAAAGCCAACCTCTGTACAGAACATGAGGATTTTCCACTGGAAGGTGAGAATTAGAAACAGGACAGTGGAAGAAGACCATACACCAGATTTAGGTGCTATTCAAAATCTGTGTTCTGAAATCCCTAATCATCCAGAACATGACTCCAAGGAACACATCATGTGTGGAAGCAATCTGGTCACCCAACCTAAATCTTTCTAAAGGGAGGCAGAAAACAGGAGAACATCATCTGGGTTCCCTTGTAGCATTGACAAAGCAGAGAGATGGTCTTTCTCCTGCAGAACAAGAGTGACAAAGTACTTGGAGAAAAAACAGACTTCCAAAAGAATCTAAAGGAGGGATCATTACATTCCACATCTCCATAGCTTATCACTCCCAGTATCAATCCCATGCTTGATTTATCAGCACTACAGGGTATCCAGAACAGCACCCACCTGCATGAGGACAGCGTAAATATGGGCATTTGGCAGGGTTCAAAAATGCCTTTTAGTTTCAAAGATACCTTGCCTTTCTAGCAGACATCCATTTCTAAGACAATAATGTAATACCTTTTTCATAATAATATGGTCTATTATAACCTCTGTAGCTTCACAGCCTGTTATTATTCTTACGCACTTAAATGATATTTAACTTCAAGGGCAGTCCCAGCTGACATACATCTAAATTTCAAGCAACAGTGCCACTGTCAGATAAAAGAGAGAATATTCTTGTAGTCTGACAGTTTTGCTTTTCTGTAGGAAAAACAATGAGAAAACAAGAAAAAAAGGGCAATATTTGCAAGCTTGGAATGACAGTCCAGAACGAATGTCAAGGAACTCCCAGCAGCCATAACAAATGAATCTAAGTGTTTTCTTCTTTATTTTTTTTCTGAAAGGCTACATTAAAATTGGCGCTTTTTTTTTTTTTTTTTTTTAAATCAAAGCTTTCGGGGTTTTCCAGCACACTGGGATCAATACTTCCTCTCCAAATACTTGGGCAATGAGTCACCGATCAAATGTCAGCCACAATTTATTCATTGTGCAATGTCTTGATCTCAATGCAAGTCCTGCACTGTGAATATTCCTAGACTTACTAAGAGCCTATTATGGTATTTCTCTCTCTCTAAATTGCTTTTGTTCTTGAATGTCACCAGAGCATCACAGTGGACACATGCAGGCAAAGCAGTTTTCTTAAGACAGTCAGTTGTTTACTAAATAATTCATCAGCTGCACAAAAGCCAAAAAGAGGCAGAAAAGCTCCAGAATGAAACAGCATTGCTATGCAAATTGATGCTACTCATATCCTTCAGTTTCTGGAGGCAAGAGATGCTTTGTACTGATCTTGCAGAGCGTGCAGAATGCTCAGCAGCATGCTCTGGGGATAAAGAGGAGGCCAGAGGGGCAGACTGGTGTCTGCAGAGACATAAGTGATGTGTCTGGGAGTGAGCAAGAGGCAGACCTCCTTCACATGGGATATTGGTGGATAAATGTTGTGTGCCTTCCACAGCCTTGACTGGTCTTCACAGCATCCCTTCCCCTTAGCACACTGCTGTAGAGGTCCCAGCCTCTTGCCACTGCAGTATTGCATTTTGAGGCTTCAAGGTAGGGAATCATTTTCTCATCTGAAGACAGTAAAATGCAGGTTTTCTGCAGCTAATTGGTACTTTGGTTCCTTGTCCCTGCACAACTGCTTTCTTTCCAGAGTGGAACAAGCAGTGAGCTGTTCCAGGAAAAGAGCTGATGTCCTCCCTGGTGGAGGAGAAGCAAAGACTGACTGGAAATAATCACTGGCAAATAATACTTTTATGTCTGCCCACAACCTAGACTAATCTGGGGATGTCTGGTTGTCTGCTCCTGGAAAACCAAGATGTGTCTTGAGCAATGGAAATAATGAAGTCTATTTTTCAGTGTGTATCTTATGTGGGCTCAGTTACACCTAACACACCACACCAGATAATGGGCAGAGACTTCTTTGTCTCTCTCCTAAGACCTAAGAATGCAGTAACTGCTGAGATCTCTTCTTTCTTAGCCTGAGCTGGACTGCTAGGACACGTGCATTGTTGCTGCATAACCTTCCTTTCGTGAGGAAATAGGCCTGAAAATGTCTCTCTGCTCCAAAGCAAGCAGAATGGGTCCATCTCCTCTTCATCTTCATGATCATGTCTGGCTGTGCAATTTCTCATTCAGTTTGTTTAGTTTTACTTGTCTGGATTTAATTTAAAGAATTAGCATCACTGAAGTTACACATGTACTGGTATTTTCAGCTGCAATTGTATTAAAGGAACATGCAAATTTCTGTTACGCAGGATCGGGGTTGAGAGTGGAGAAAAAGAACAACACCACTCCAAAGATTACTAGTAATAGAAGTAAACCTGGCTTTGATTTAGCCTGCATCAGCCTGATGTATTTATAGATTTTCAATTACGTATATCACAGTCAGCCTGAATGTGCTGCTACTACTGCTTTGGAATTTAAATCACTGCCTTACTTTTTTTCTTATCTGTTTCAAGTCAGAGCACTTTAACCAAAAAAAAAAGTAAAAGAAGGAGAAGAAGTAATAGTGTTAAAGTGTCTAGAAGCAGCAGATAGCAGTTTTCTGTGCTATTGAGTTGCAAAGGTAACAAAGGACTGCCATTAAACACATTAAGAAATTAAATTTGAACTGGCAGTTTGGAACAGATTTTTCTGCAGCATTCAGTATTTTTTCTGCTCCAGGATCTGTTCTGGTGAACCTTTGCTCCTGATGGTCCACTCCATGACAACATTTACTTCAGAGGAGATGAAATGAAATTAGTATACTTAGGCCAGCACAAGAGTGGCTCATGCACAGGGAATGAACCACAAATCAGTATTTTGCTTTATGTTAATCCCATAATGTTAGCCAAATAGATGTCTCTTTGCAGACAACCATTTGTTCTTTATGGCACAGGAACATTTGAGGAAATTAATTCAGAATAACTTTGAAAAGGGATTTGTTAAATTCAGCTAAATCTCTATGGCCTCAGTTTAGTTTAATTGGGCATTAATTTGTTTAACTTGATTCTTGTCCTAAGTCAATTAAACCTTACAGACTCAAGTCTAAAAGAGAATGCCCACACAGTGCTCTCAGCAGTTCAGTTCCTGCAAGGGAAATGTACACCTTTTGTTTAATTTGGAACATTTTTCTTCACTGTCCCGTGCTGGTCAGTCCTCTGCAGAGCCAAACAAGACCAAAGTCTCCCTGACTTGTAAAGTTCATGAGGATTTTACATCGGATCTATAGCTCTTGCCCTTGGTTCATGCTATCCCGTGCTCCAGCCTTCCTCCTGTTCCTAACACCACAGACACAACTCAGGGATGAAGACAATGGTCCCTTCTATTTGTTCAGACATTAAATTGTGCTGAGTCACATGAGATTATTCAGAATAACTCTGTAGGGTTATTTTTCCCTAGATACATGGCATAACTCATAAGCAGACTCTTTTTTCTCAGCCAGTCTTTTCCACTGTTGAACAGCTAATTGGGTACTTTGCATGGGAAAGGTACTTGATTCATCCTTCTTGTTGGAGGCCTGTGTCTAGTGGAGTCCCTTACAGGTCAGTGCTGGCACTAGTACTGTCCAATATATTCATTAATGATCTTGATGAGGGAACAGAGGGCACTGTCAGCAAGTTTGCTGATGACACTAAACTGGAGGGAGTGGCTGACACACAGAAGGCTGTGCTGCCCTCCAATGAGGCCTGAACAGGCTGGACAGTTGGGCAGGGAGAAATCTAATGAAATTCAACAAGGGCAAATGGAGAGTCTTGCATCTGGGAAAGAATAACCCCATGTACCAGTACAGGCTGGGGAATTA